>JAJJHQ010008107.1:1068543-1577823 GCA_021223825.1 Drosophila ironensis | reverse complement strand
CCTATTTTCTGTTTGGCAAAGCATATCTCAAACTTTAACATAATGCAAAGAGAAATACTTGTGGAAAATAAAACACAGGAAGCCTCCTACTTTCACAAAAATGGATTAAAATAGTTAGCATTCCTCAACGTAAACCAAAAAGTTATATTCTATGCTATTAATTTGACCTATTTCTGGACATGCAGGTTAGCATACCCCAGCGAGGGTGCCGCAACGGCGACGAGCCACAAATAAGCCCTACGTGGATGCAACAACTAACGCACCATCAGCAACAGCAACAGCAACAGGAACACGAACGCCAACGGTGGCTGCGGCGCAAAAAATGTGTTCACAACGTGGTGTAAATTCGCCATCGATAGTTTTGACATTACGTATACGCAGAGTTGGCCGTGCTCGTTTAAGTGTGGGAAAGAACGAGTGCAGATGAGTGTGTGTCGCTGGCATTGTGGCGCCCCCTGCGGCGGCTTTCTGCATGGGGCAAGAGCGGCGCTACGTGGAAAGCAACAAAAAAATTGTGAGCCGAAAAAGAGGAAAATATTGTGAACATGGCCACATTGGTGAGTACTAGGACCCAAGCCTGGCGAATGCCAAAGGAAATTTGGGCGTGGGTGTGGGAGTGTTGCGGAAAAAAATGAAAAGCCGCCGGTTAGTTCAACAGAGACCAGAGCTCTTCTTGTGAACATAGGTGCACAGCGAGGAATGTATGGAAGCAAGGATATACGTAGATTCTATGAAATATTCAATGTCTGGTATTGCCGAAAAACAAAGGAGCGGGTTTCTGATTAAAGCAAAAGAATTTTAAGGTTTTGCAGCAAAGTTAAGCAGTCGCTCTTGCAAATTAAGGTCAAAATGAAAGATGTTTGTTCAAAATCAGCTTACCTTGGTTAAAAAAGAAAACGAAGTAATCCTACCACCAATCCTATCACTAAAGTAGCTGATTTTTTCTAAATGCATTTCCTTTAGCAAGACTGGCTGGGCTGTGTGCGATATTGTTTATATTGCATTGCACGTGCCTTTGACATGCCGATCCCTTGTCCCTGCCGCTATTTATGGGGCCTGTGTACGTACGAATGTGGGCCTGTGTTTTGGCTTTGGGCAAGGAAGCTGGAGCGCGTATTAGGCAAACAGAAGCCTCCGGCGGGCACCACAGCCACACATATGTTTGCTCCTGTTCAAGGATGCTCGAGAGCGAGTCGGTGTGAGCCGAGTGCCAGATAAACGACAGCGTTTAATGCGACCAAATCTTTTTAACGCCGCACCAAGCCATTTTTCAATCCCGATCTGAGCGCAAAGATTAAGTTGTCTTTAAGTCGTCCGGCTCCAGGAGTCCTTTGGCGTGGCAACGGGAAAAGAGAAGGAGCAGTGGAAGTGGAACGACTCGGCACAATGGGTCCTTTGCAGACATTCAGGAATAAATCACTAATTTTCTATTCCTGCTAAGGCTTGTCTTGAGTTTGTGAATTATCGAGGGCTAAATAATAAAGTCATATTTTATGTCATTCAATTTAATAGGTATTAAATCATTTTGGGCACTGAATTTAATGTTTAATCTGTTGTGAGAATGCAAGTTCTACCAATCCAATCTCGGCATTTGAAGTTCGAAAAACTGCTTATCGATTTTAAGCCCATTGTCTGCTCTAGCCTGCACCTGGTCATTTCCATTTGGCCATTTCCACGAGGAGCAGGCTGCAGGACCTCACGTTCACATCCGGACCGGGGTAAAAATAAAGGAGAAGGGCAAAAAGAAAAGTTTAATTTGCTGAGAGCATGAAAATTAGTTCAGTTCAGTTAAGTTCAGTTCAAAACAATTATTTGAACTTTTTGAATTGGATGGAAATTCTGCGAGACCGAGAGACGTAAATGAAGCTTGATGAAAGTGGAAAGTGGAACTTTGCCGAAGTGTTGCCGGCATAAAAAGCCGTAGAGCGAAGGAAAGAAAGTTTCGTTTACATAATTTACTTTTATGAATGCCCTGGGAGCCACTGTATTCTACTGGCTGCCGGGATCTGCAGCCGTATCCTTGTCAGGCAGCCAGACTGGTGGCATTTTTAATCAGAGCGCATGCCGCTCGCTATCTGTCAGCTTCCGCAGCAGCGGAAACTTGTATAATAATATTCATGCTTGACATCAAATTCATTAAGAGTGATTAATATTTGTTTACTGCTTGCTAGCTGCTGTTGTTTTCCGCCGTTGTTTTTCCCCAGCTGCCTCGCTTTGCGGCCAACGAAGCATTTATTAAATGGCTTCCCAAAAGAGAATCTCTATCCGAAAGTTCATCTCCAATGCGACATTCGCTGTTCCGACTGCTGGTCCCGCTCTGCAGATTAATAGCTGGCAAAGGAAATGCGGCTGGGAATATATCAAGGATATTAGCCAATTTTCCACGCTGCAAATGAGTGAGCCGGTCCGGCTCCTAAGCTGCCGGACAAATGACTCCTGGCCGGGCCTCAGACGCGATAATGCGGCTTAATTTCAGGCCCGAACGAGGTGAGCGTTATGGCAGCCATAACTGTGGCCAAGCTCCATCATGGTGCGAGTTGTTAAAGTTGTTTATGGCGGCATATTGGGGACCGTTCGGTCCGGGCCTCGTTTGTCCGCCTGCCAGCACCAGTGCTCCCCATTTAATTAACCCTACAAGCTGCAGTCCCCCCGCGCGGCGGTTCAATAAAGCGGAACACAGCACTGCAAGAAAAGAGGGAGTAATTCCTGCAACTCCTGGGGACATTGTGGCAATTGAAAGGGTTTTTAGCGCGTTTTAAAACACTATTTTTAATGGGTTTTTCAGCAGCGATTTATTTCACAAATATTTCTCAGCGAAGACACTTTTCCGAAGCCTCTGCCGGTTGGGCGAGAGGACCTGAAGCTGTGGCCAGGATTTTCACAGCCGATTCCCCAGCCGCTTGACTTCAAAGGTCCCTTCTGCTTTGCATAAATATTTATGCGAGTTAATTTGTCGGCATATATGCCCGAGGGGTGAGCACAGAGCGAAAGGGTGGGTTGGTGCAGGGAGGCCAAAGTGGACGTGGTCGGGGTCAGTTGGGCGCAATCAATCAGACGTGAAACAATATTTACAATTTGAAAGCGTCGTAAGGAATTAATACCACTGGCTGGCTCAAGTGACGTCAGACGGGAGGGTGCGTTTGGGAAATCCAGAGGTGGTGGGGGCAATGCCGCGGGTAGTTTTTCCCGCCTGACTGCCTCGTCTGTGCGGGATGCCCGCAGGTAAGCAAACAAACAAGGACGAGGCCCTTCAATCTGCTATCGCTGCGCAGTCAGCCCTCTGCCGTGACCCTAGACCACACACCTTACTCCACAACTCCTTGTTGGCCCCACAACAGGCGCCGTCTGTCGTTGACAGCTCCTCACATACATGGCGCTCCAGACACGCAACCCGTCACTTACATGGAGTGTGCGTGCCCTCGTCGTTTCAACTAAAAATAAACAATAGTCAAAAGCAGCAACAAATTACGACAGCAAAAAATGCCCCATAAAAACATAACAAGTAAGGGATACAGTCTGGCAATGTAAAAGCCAACTTTAAACACTCTTTGAATGCGCCCGCATGGAAATATTTCAACAAAAACGGAATACATTGGAATATTTCAACGTTGCCATTCGGCCAATCAAATAAATCTCACTTAAAGTTGTTAATAAAAGAGGCTTTGCATATTAGATGCTGTAGAGTAGTGGGTTACTCGGTGACCACCGGTTTCACCATGTGAAAACACATAAAATTGCATTAAATATTATTGCCCCATTCGAAGAGCGTTCAATGGGCTTCGCTGGCTGTTTGTGTATGGCAGTATTACTGGCACAAAGGATCCAATGGTGCGTATGATTGACATATTTGATTGTTTAACTTGTATTAGCAAAGTCAGTATAGCCGGGGAGCAAGACAAACGGAATCACAAAGGGGCCCACAAATAACACACTCAAAGAGAGGAAAAAAGGGACAAGGCGAACGAGTGCCCAAGGAAACACGTGTGCTCCGAGCAAGGATAAAGTTATACTTAATAAAACGCAATGAAAAGATTTCACCACCAGCAACACCTCGAAATGAAGCAAGTTCTCCGGACAGTTGCAGCTTATTGTAACAAAGGCAGGAAAAATAATATGATTTTCTTGGCCAAAGTAAATGTTTTCATGTTATACTTAATAATGGGAAAAGCAAACCACTGCCTGTGTGTCCTGTGATTAAGTACACTATACGGACTTGCTGGCCAGAGATATCATTTTCATTGAGTGGCACACAACCTTCTCCGTTGCTTTGCATTCTAGGAATATGTAAGATAGTTACAAGTGCACGCAGGCATTTGTCAAATTTCTGTCAAGCTTAATGATTATTCATTTAATTGAACAAGTACGCCCACATGCGGCCATCAAAGGATCCAATCCGACATTGTCAGCCCGTCCGATTCACTCAGCAGGGAATTCAATTCCAATTCATAAACGAAATACAAAGTGTGATGGATTGCTTTGCCGATTCAATTGTCGGCCTGTGAAAGGGATTCGCCTTCTTTGAGCACACAAGTTGTTACATATTGCTCTTGCTGTAACTCAACTAAAAATACTCCAAGGGAATATTATACAGGCAGGCATTCCTTTGGCAATCTTCTCTAACAAGCTGTAATCTACAGCCTGGCAGACTGGCAACCCGGCAGCCTGGCAGCCTGGCAATCATGTAATGTAGCATGGAAGCATCAACACAAACAGACGGCTCTGCGGGACAAAAAGGAGTGCAGGATACTGAAGGTATGCTGCTGCTGCTGATTGCACAAAGGATGCGCCTCAAGTCCTTGGTGACGTGTTGAGCGAAAGAATGAAACAAGCAGCAGTTGGACGGGAAATCCACTGGCCTGCACCTGAGCGGGCAACTTTCCGGGACTGACGATAAATCGTCGTTTGGGGTAACCCAACAATGCCCGACCAGTTTTTCATCTGAATAAGAAACCCCTGATTGGGTCGGTTAGGGAAATCTCTTCTTCTCCTTTTCCACATGGCAATGGCTTTTCAAAACTAACATTCAGACTTTTGTTGCCTCCCAGTAACCGGTGAGGAAGCCTTTAAGGTTTCTTCAAATTAGTTTCAGAAAGAGTGTAAATGGTTTCCCCTTGGCTTAGAAACGAAATGCAATATGACACCTGGCGTACATATGTGTAATTTTAATTCTGTCCAAACAATTTTCACTTTGTAGTCAGATAAACGAAAATTAGTTTCATAAAAGCTAACAAAGCAGGGAAAACTGCTTTGTGCGAAACCTTTTTGGCCCGACTCGACTCCTCTCCATTGTTCATTTTCTGCACCTTTCGCCTTGGTGCAGCCTCCTCCAACGTTATCCTCGTTTTTTGTCCAAGTCCCACCGCACACAGCTCTCATCATCGTCATCATTTGATTGCTTGGCTCCGGTTGTTGCATGAAGAGGATGCTGCTGCTGATGTAGTTGCTGATTCTGCACCAGTTCTTGTTGTTGCTAGGACACGTGCCGCATGCGGTGGCTTTGCAGTTGACATTCAGTTACGCACATAGTTCTTCCTCTTGACGCTGTTGCTGTTGCAGCTACCTCCGCATTTTCTGCTGCCGCTGAGGTGGCCGGGTTGCCAACGTTGCCTGGGCAACAAGCAACACCCACGTTTTGCGCATTGAACCACCCAGGGGGAGAGAAATAGGGGATAGTTTCGCCAAAAAGGGGGGGCTTAAGATACATACATACATATTCTTTAATATGTATGTGACAAAGTTAAAGCAAGTTTGATTGTTAATCTTGCCCCAACGAATGTAAATTTGTTTTGCCTATTCGTTTGTCCAGGAACACCTTTAAATATTTAATTATAGTAAATGGAAATAAGCTAACTGCATCGTCATTGCACCCTTTTCAAGGTTATGTATCTCGGAAAAAGCTCTCCAGTAATACGCAGCAACAGTTGCATTCGGTGTGCTTAGAATGTTATCTACGTGTACGAGTGCACACGAGAACGAACCGAATAAAGCTTGCTGAGAGCTGGGGATTGGGGGTTGGGGGTCAGCTGACAGTGCAGTGCTTAAAACGCAAGCAACCGTGGGCCAGTGCCACACTTATGCGCACACAAGCTCCGTCCCACTGGCAGCTTTTGTGTTGACGTACTCGAACGGACAGCGTCAAGTTACCGGTTCCCAGTTACCGGTTGCACACTGAGAAAAATTTCATGAGAGGCATTCTAAATACCGGTTCATGATAAAGATTTTGGATTGGTGCGCATCTATGCATCATTGTGAGGCAAGTTTTTGCAACCACACTATAATAATATAATTTAACATCCCCGTAAATATATACATAATACATTCGGATATGGATACAAGTTCAGAAGAAGTTGGTGTCCCCTTCTTCCTGGGAATATATCAAAATAAGAAATGAAAGTATTTTATAAAAATAAATTCTATTATTAAATGTATGTCAAATATTTTTTTCTACTCATACTTACGAACCCAGCTTGAAAAATGATGTATGATCATATCGTTCTCCAATTTTGGAAAAATTATTTAAGATCTTACCTAAAAGTCTATCTAATTTTTCGGCGTGCATTTCCCACAGTTTTTTACTCGTTTCCATCGCCACCCGCTCCCGGTTCGCTTGAGCGTTTTAGATGCAGCCGTGGAAGCGCTTTCCTCGCTCACATTTCCCAAAGAGATTCGCATTCGCCAATTAGCGACCGGCGCGAGCGCGTCGCGTGTGCGGAAAGCAAATAAATTCCTGGATTGGGTTTACTTTTAACCGCTTAGGTACAAGTTCTCCCCGAGATCGATACCCCAATAGAGAGCGATCGGTTTGCATCTCAGCTTGTAATTATCGGGATTGCCTTTGCAAAATGGCCACGCGCGGTGCAAATGTGATTTGGTTCCGCCATGGATTGCGCCTCCACGATAATCCCGCCTTGCTGGCGGCCCTCGCCGACAAGGATCAGGGAATAGCCCTTCTTCCGGTGTTTATATTCGACGGAGAAAGCGCTGGTAAGCAGCTAATGACACTATTTTTAATATTAGGTATCTACAATTTGGCTAAACAGTCATTGATCAGATTCATTTGTTGTTTCACCTTTTCGGTTTTTAATTGGGCTAAAAAAAACTTATTTAATCAGAAAACAGAACAATTCTATCGAAAACAGCAAACGAATTATAATAAATATTCATTAAAGCCCATAAAAGTCAAACTATCTCTAGCTAAATGCTACATAAAAACAGTATACCCCAGAGAATCTATAAAAAACGTTTAGAAAAGGTATGAAAAAGTTGACTTAAACGAAAAAAGAGAACAAACACTCGATTGTAATTTCACACTCGTTCCATGTATGAGCTAATATGGTTTTTGCGACTTGCCAGTGTTATCAAATATTTCCGCTCTCCCCGCCGCCGCAAACTCAGCAGGTTTTGGTCGTTTTCCAAGGGTTTTGAGCGTTTTGGTGGCATGGTTGGGGGAGTAGAAACCCAAACACAATGCACATTTGCGGGGCAGAGGAAAACAAACGATGCGTTCTAATGCGATTTGCGGCTGGCGGTTGAACGAACGCGCCAGAGAATCGCCAACGAGAGATTCTATACATACTTGTTTGGGTTATACTATATATTCAGGGGGAAGTCAAAGCAATACGCTAGAGAGAAACACTCGTTTGTACTTTGTGTTTAAAGAGCTCCAGAGCTGAGGGGGCAGGAATGGGGGCCAATTACTTGACCGATAAGAGTCGTTTAGCGGGCGAGGGTCGGAAAAGCGGAACACAATTGCAGCCATTGAAAATGCAAAATGATTAAAGCTGCAAGTTTTGGCTGCCACATTTGCCGCTAACTTATGCCGGCTCAAGCATTTATCATTAGCGAACAAGAGGTATGAATTATGCAAGGGAAGAACAACAAACTAGTTATAATTTATACGATTATTCTGATATTCACTAGCTCTTTAATTATCCAAACTTTTGCTTGGCTTGCGTTAAATGCAAAATAGAAATCTAACAAAACTTGGTTGCTCCTCCACTTCAGGCACCAAATGCGTGGGCTACAACCGAATGCGATTCCTGCTGGACTCGCTGCAGGACATTGACACACAGCTGCAGGCACGGACGGAGGGACGCGGCAGGCTCCATGTCTTCGAGGGGGATCCGGCCCACATTTTCAGGCGGCTGCACGACCAAGTGCGTCTCCACAAGATCTGTTTCGAGCAGGACTGCGAGCCCATCTGGAACCAGCGGGATGACAACATCCGAGCCCTGTGCCAGGAGCTGGGCATCGAGTGTGTAGAGAAGGTTTCGCACACCCTCTGGGATCCGCGCACTGTGATCAACACCAACGGAGGCATTCCACCTCTAACCTACCAAATGTTTCTGGTAACTCAAGTTCTTAGCCAAGCGAATGGCAATAATTTCGAAAAAATCTGCTTTCCCAGCACACGGTTCATATAATCGGACTTCCACCGCGTCCCACTGCAGATGCCCACTTGGAGGACGCCAGCTTCGTTGACTTGTCTCACGAGCTGCGCCGCAGTTTGGGCCACTTGGAGCAGATTCCCACGCCGGAACACTTTAACATCTTTAGCGACAACATGGGCTTCTTGGCCAAGATGATTTGGCGTGGCGGCGAGACGCAGGCGCTGCTCCTGCTGGAGCAGCGGCTGAAGGTGGAGCAGCACGCCTTCGAGCGGGGCTTCTATCTGCCCAATCAGGCGCTGCCCAACATCCAGGACACGCCCAAGTCGATGAGCCCCCATCTGCGCTTCGGCTGCCTGTCGGTGCGCCGCTTCTACTGGAGCGTCCACGATCTCTTCCAGAACGTGCAGCTGCGGGCCTCTGTGCGCGGGGTCCAGATGACAGGGGGCGCGCATATAACCGGTCAGCTGATTTGGCGGGAGTACTTCTATACGATGTCGGTGAAAAATCCGCATTACGATCGCATGGAGGGCAACGAGATCTGCCTGAACATTCCGTGGGCCAAGCCGGACGAAACGAAGCTGGAAAAGTGGCGACTGGGCCAGACGGGCTTTCCGCTGATCGATGCCGCCATGCGGCAGCTCTTGGCCGAGGGATGGCTGCATCATGTGCTGCGCAACACGGTGGCCACCTTCTTGACCCGCGGGGGCATGTGGCAGAGCTGGGAGCACGGCGTGCAGCACTTCCTGAAGTACCTCCTGGATGCCGATTGGTCGGTCTGCGCCGGCAACTGGATGTGGGTCTCCAGTTCGGCCTTCGAGCGGCTGCTGGACTCCTCGCTGGTCACCTGCCCGGTGGCCCTGGCCAAGCGCCTCGATCCGGACGGCGCCTACATCCGTCAGTACGTTCCGGAGCTGCAGAATGTGCCCAGGGAGTTTATGTGAGTCTACGATCCATTCTTTATTTGCACGAATTTCCTTTACATATTTTGATGGCGACAAAAACGATATAAAATGTATAAAATTCATCATAAAATTCAGTCTCTAGACACCTCCACTCATACTTACATGTAATTTTATGAAGGTAAGCGCATACCAGTCGTATACGTAATACGAAAAGTTTAAACCTAGGGTGTTCCAGAACATTATTTATATTGCTATTACTGAGTTTACATACATATACCATTTCACAGGATTAATGTGAATATACTGGAGTAATTTGTAGATTTTAAAAAATTAGTCCGGGCGTATACATAATATTTGTTTGTGGAGCCCTGAAAGATATGCTCCAGTTTATTTTTCTGTCCTGTTTCGATTTTTATAATAAATACTGTTGGGGGCAGTAACTTTTCTTTTGGTTTCAGAAATCTCGGGATAAATTATTTCTTTACAGATTTATTTAGCTCTCCCCAGAGCCACGAACTAATAGGCAGTACATTTTCATGTCCTCCTATGATATGTAGAATACTGGGATGATGCCTTGCAGCTATTTCCGTAAAACTAAAGAAAACATTCAACCTGTTCTTCGCAGCCACGAGCCCTGGCGCATGTCGGCGGACCAGCAGCAGCAGTACGAGTGCCTGGTCGGAGTCCACTACCCGGAACGCATCCTGGACCTTTCGCGGGCCGTGAAGAGCAACATGCTGGCCATGAAGGCGCTCCGCCACTCCCTGATCGAGCCGCCCCCGCACTGCAGGCCCTCCAACGAGGAGGAGGTGNGATGCCTTGCAGCTATTTCCGTAAAACTAAAGAAAACATTCAACCTGTTCTTCGCAGCCACGAGCCCTGGCGCATGTCGGCGGACCAGCAGCAGCAGTACGAGTGCCTGGTCGGAGTCCACTACCCGGAACGCATCCTGGACCTTTCGCGAGCCGTCAAGAGCAACATGCTGGCCATGAAGGCGCTCCGCCACTCCCTGATCGAGCCGCCCCCGCACTGCAGGCCCTCCAACGAGGAGGAGGTGCGCAACTTCTTCTGGCTGGCCGATCTCGCGGTTTAAATATTTGTTAGCCATTACATACACACAATATATATCCTTTCCTGATAGTACCTGTACCACAATAAAGAGACAGGTTACCGCTTGTATATTATATATCATTAATAATGCTTTTATTTCTTCAATTAAAATAAGTACTACAATACAATTTGTATTTGTTTTTATTTGGTTTCGATTTATTTTTAACAGCTTATAACGTGTTACTCATATATCAATTTTATTCAGCTTACTTTTAAAAATCGTTTATGGTGTATATATATAATTATTATTATCATTTGTATTACGTTATTAAATTATACGTTAATTAACAGCATTAATCAAATAGTTGTTTTTTTTGTTTCTTTTGTATTGAGTTTGTTGACGAGAAAAAAATTGAACGCGAATTTATTTCAAATATTGAAATGTAATTTTATGACGTATTTCGTTTTGTTTCGTTAAATAAGAGCGCAGTTAATATCTTATAATTTCTCTAGTGGTGGTGTATATTTTATTTTAATGCCTAAAATTTGGTATTCCTTCTAGATGTGTGCCATATAAATGAGACTTTGGTAGGGTGTTGTGTTGATGGGACCTAAAAGGAGTTATTGTTGAAGTTTGAGTCCCTCGACAGTTTCGCTACAAATAAAATTTGAGAAAAAATAACCTCGGACTGTCCGAGGTTTTGGTTTCTTGGTTTTTCTTGGATATTTTCGCATATATCCTCTAGACATTCCACCTTCTCTGAATTTGTCAAAGTACAATAAATTCGAGTAAACATTTAGAGCGTTGCTTGGCAAAAAGATTGGAATGCACATCGAGTAAGGTTTTGTTTTTTGTTAAATGTAAATCTCGCATACGATAGCCGAATAAATAAACAAATCGCACCAACCAATTCAATTCAATTCAATCAATCAACCAACGAACGAACGAACGAACGAGAACGAACAAGAACTCACACAGCAAATAACAATTTGACGCAATTTATACATTATGGAATATCTCGTAACGCATTTGCTTTTATCATTATTGTATACGTATTATTTATATTTATATTTCTCTTTGGGTTTTAAGTACTTCTTGCTTCAAGTGTCTGTGTCTGCTGAATATGTACAAATGTATACCATCATCCGGATGCACTCAGCGAGTGCCTGGCGGGGCGTTTGTGGTGTATCCGAGCCGATTGGCTGGCTATAAAAATAAGAGCAGCTTGTCCCCATTGAGTATGCAATCAATACATTTTAAGTCCCCCTGATTCTCCCTTGCCCATTTGCACTCCAGATTTCTCGATTTGCATGCGACGCCAGCCGGATGAATGCTTTAAGCCTATGAGGTTCAATTAAGTTCATTTGCCTTTAATCCTTCTGTATCTGTATCTGTATCTGTATCTGTATCCGCGCAGCATCGGGCGTGCAAACGTGTGCTTTAAGACCATGAAAATATAGGTTGCCGGTTAAAAGCTTTACTTTTTTTGGTTTTTCTAGAGGTTATAGAGTTAAAATGGACGTTTCATAGATAGATTCATTAGTGTTACATAGATATCGGCTTTAGGTTTACATCGTTTGAGCAGAGTATAGCGGCAGATAGTAAGTTCTTGGGAGTGCCTACGGTGTGTCTACTTAGGTGGTTTCTTTTGTTAAGATTCTCTCAAATTGCAGCGTTTCAGATGCTGGCAGTTTCCTAGTGTCAATAGCTGCGAGATTGGCCATCGCCTCACCCAAGAGTAGGTAGGTATTACCTTTGGCAGAAGGATAAATTATAATGCTCCGGGGCAGCTTCGGCTCATAAATCATTCAAACTAATCCACGAGATACAACTGTTTGCCTCAACCGCCTTGCCCCCTTCGCCGCGTCTTGGGACGTCACTCTGTTGCAGTGACTTTTTGAAATGCAAAGCGAATGCAAGCAGACAGGCCACAGATGCATAACCAATGAATGCAAATAGACCTGTCTATGTACACAGACATCGTCGGATGTCATCACAATGGCTTTCTCCTGCAGAAATCACAAATCGCATATTCACAATGCCCTGAACTCGCCTCTCCTCACCTCTTGCCCTCGTTCACGTTTTCGTTACGATGCATACGAGTATAATAGATATAACAATATACTATATATGCGTGCATGCATGTCGGATGCCTTGCGTTTAACTTTATACATTAACTGTCATTTGGTTTATTTCACAATTTACAAAATGCAACTTAAACAATTGGATTTGACTCGATGCAGGCGATGCGGGGAAGTGCCATCAACAGTTGTCCTGGTTTAACTCTTGTGTCCTCCTGCCGTCTGCTTCACTACATTTCGCACATTTTGCACACAATGCGGTGGAAGGAACTTAACTAACTTACTGCGGTTGCCAGTGTGTGTCGGGGTTCTTTAATTTGTCTGGTGCTACACTAGAACTAAGCTGTTTGCAGTTGTTGCGGTTGTCGTACACTTGGTGTCTTGTTTTGTTTGCCTGATGCTTGTTTGTTGTTGATGCTGCAACCGTTGCCTTTAATTGCTTTCATTTCGTTTCTTTTGCTTGCTTGGTGTTAGTTTTTTGTTGTATTGTAAATTTATTTATGCAGTTTTATCTCCATTTCATTAATTTGTAGTTTCTGTTTTGCCTGGTTTCTTTCTCATTTCTCTCATTCATTTTTACATACACATTTTGTTAAAAATTTTCTACTACATTTAATCGCCGTCCGCACGCATGCCCCGCACCTCGCCCGTCTGCCGCGCCTTGTCCAGCTCCTCCTTGGTCTGGTCCTCGATGGCGCGGATGTCGTCCATTGTCAGGCCGTACCAGCGATCGGTTGAGCAGAAAACTTGCCTGCAAATGGGAGATCATTAGTCAAGATCTTAAGAGATCCTCAAGAGGATATTACGTTAAGTATTATCAAAATATTTCAAAGGAAGGAACAAAATTACAAGATTCTGACACATTCTATTTGGATTTCTTTGATATGTTATGGTCTGTGCTGATCTAACCGATCCTAAATCAGGAGGTTATTACTTTTAGAGCTCTATCTATAGAGAAAAACAAATTACCCAATAATTGGATTGCCTTAAGNACAAATGCTATTTGGATTTCTTTAATATGTTGTGGTCTGTGCTGATCTAAGCGATCCTAACTTAAGAGTTTATTACCTTAAGAGCTCTATCTCTAGAGAGAAACAAATTATTCAATAATTGGATTGTCTTAAGTCTTAAAGAATGTTCGTCTATGATAAATACTTTTGAAAACCTTTATAATAAAGAAACTAGTCTTGGCAATTACCGATGGAAGTTTGTAAAGAGGCGGCGCTCCGATTTTTGTATAAAATTCTCTACTCTTGTTTGCAGGCCGAACCATTTGAACTCGCACGTGACCAGTTTGTAGCAGGTCATCACGGGGTGCACCTGTCTTTTCCATTCGGGACCCACCAGGGGCCCGCGGCCCGTCTTCTTTGACTGGTACCTGCAAGCGAATTTAAAATATGTATATTGCATATTAGGAATACTGTACGTTGCCTTACGTTTTGGGATCCTCCTCGGGCTTGTAGTCCGCTGGTAGGATCGGATCATTGGCAATGTCAATGTGTACCACCTCGCGCACTTTCAGCTTGTCCGGCGTCAGCTCGTGCACCTGCAATAAGGGCAAGAAGGGGAGGGAGAAATCTTAGAGGTATATCTCTGAATTGGAATTATACATTCAAAGCGATTATCTACAGAGACAAGGACATGGATCGATGGATAACCAAGCGACTACAAAAGCCGAACAGAGAGGTGTACAGCAAATAAAAGTCCAGAGTAGACGACACTTACGTTCACAACTTCTCCAAGATCACGATCTATATGATTCGAGAATATGTCTATTCTAAAATTTTTGTCCATATAATTTGGATTCTTAATCGATAAACGATAAACGATAACCGACAACCGAACGTAAACAAAACCCAAACAAGCCAAACAATAATTTAGAAATTAGAGTGCACGACAGATGAACAGTGGATGAGATGTTATGGGGAGAAAAGTAGAAAAGACGAGTTAGTTCAATCATGCTCAGGTGCTTCACTTACATTCTCCGAGTCGCCCACATCGCCGACGTGCAGCGTGTCGATGATTATTTTGAATGCCTCTTTCATGAATTTGGGGTTCTAAAATGGCAACGTAATCACAGCAATTAATGTGGCTGCCCAAAATCAGAGCAATCGGGGCAGTTCCCTTGCCATTCCGCCCAAAAAAATGCACATAATCCCTCAAAATTACCGTGATAATCGTTCGACAATAGGGGTAGGCGTTCCATGCTTCCTCGTGGATCTCCAGGGAGCCCTTGGGCGCCAATAGTCTAATGTACGCTGGAACTTTTGATTGCAGATGGTAGATCTTATATGTATATTGACCGGAATTATATTTGCCACCTGTGGAGAAGCGAATTGCAGCTGTTATCTGGGATCTGGCCACTTGAAAGCCTTTTGGGACTCACCCAGCAGAGGGAAGTTGTCGAAGGGCTCGTTCTTCAACACCTCGATGCCCTCGCCACCGCCCGTGTTCTCCTTTGAAGCCTCGGCCACAGAGAATAATTGTGCGACTTGGTACTGTGTGAAAGGAGGAAAAAAGTCAAGTTAATAACTGGCACAATATTGCATTTTCCTCGACCCTCGACCCTCGGTCTGCGAGCACTTACCTCTTCCACAGTCAATGGCAAAGTCACACGGCTGCAAAGAGAATAAAAAACACAACAATCTGTTAGCGTTTGTATGCACACACGTTTTTAATTAACTTTAATACAACAATTTTAATTAAATATCTGGCCGTTGAATGCCATTGATACCCTTAACGCTGGAGCGCACCCAAATGGGTATATGCGTTTGCCTGGAAATATTAATGAAACAGAGTGTCAACAAGATGTGGGATCGATTTCGAGGGCGGCTCTGTAAATTAGTTTTTCCGCCAAAACAAACAGTTGTGTGAAAATCGCAAATGGCGCTGCCTGACGGCCAAACAAATCACAAACACGGCCCGAAACAATAAATGTCAGTAACTATGCAAAAAAAGGGCTTAATTTACTGACACATTTTCACAACCCGATGGCTTTATTGTTCTGTCGACGTGATAAGCGACCCAATTTGATAACTTTTTAACAAGCCTGTCATGATTAAGTGTTGATTAATGCTTCAGTTTGCCTGATCGCGGGTCTATTAAATTTGTGCGTTCGTGCACACACAACGAATTTGCATAATTACAAAGGCTTGCTCATTGTAGTTTACGTTTTCAGAGCCCCAAAGTATGCAAGTTAATGGGAAGCTACTTGCCACATTGCCAGTAAACAACCTATGTTACAAAGCACTCGAGAGGCAGATTGATACTTTAACTGCTTAGGATTGAGATGGCAATTGGCTTATCTGGACCGTAAACACTCTGCAGATAATTGCGAAACGCTCAACAACCACTTGACAATCCTCGCAGAGGACGAACTGACAACTTCCGCTGCATAATTTGAATTCTATGTTTTTAATTAAAAGCCAGGCATGAGTGGGCCCTTGCCCGCCGGAATTTGCCAGCGTGCAGTGACTCTGCGCACATAGGGCCCACAAAAATGTTGGTAAAGCCAAAGTTTCGCCAGATATTTCTGATTTTATTCCCCATGCGAACGGGTTTGGTGGTGGCTGGGAAGAGATCCAACCAAAGGCCACCCACTTCCGGCCCACACACTCATCCTCTAATTACCAAAAAGAAACAAAAAGGTCGCCCGACAACGGACTGCACAAAATGTTCTGGGCCGCCGCATAATTATGGCAACCTTGAAAATTGCTCGCATGGCCTGACTTTTGTTGCGGTTTCGGCGACAATTTAAATTTAATTGCCAACTTGCAAACATTTTAGCAACCTCTAGCGAAGGATTGCTAAGAAATGTTGCATTATGAATCTTTCACCAAATGCGTGGCAAGGAAAGCCCTTTGAAAGCAAACCAAGCACATGTATAGGGAAATAAGCGTGATCATTTGCTTGTGCAATTTAACCCGCTTGTTCTACAATAAAAGGTGAAACTTAGCAACAAACTGTAATCCAAGCAGGGCCAAAGGCCAACGCCGCGGAAAATGAAATATTTGCCAGCAAATAAAAGGCTAAATTGCTCCCGCGGTGCGATGGAGGAAGCCTTTTTCATTCGCAGTCGCATTCGCGTTCACGGTTGCAAGGTGCGAAGCCATAAAGAACCTTAACCTCGTCGTCCTGGCGCGAGCTTTATGGGCTGTCATCCGTTCACACTTCCCACACATCCCACACCAGCACACACATCATGCACACAATGGGCCAAGGAATGGATGTAACAATGCCACACTCAGGGTACAGCCCAAGAAAACACGACACGAGAATACGACTCGGAGAACAATCAAAGTGACATTCCGGGGAACGGGAAATGAACTGCTTTGTTTGCCGGCCGTCGGTTGGGGCATCTTGGAGGCGCAATTAACCTTTTGGCCCACTGTTGACACTCGGTAATGATGTGTTTCCTAATTGTCAACCGACTCAAGCCGAGCAGCAACTGGTAGGCGGGCCGGCCAGAAGCTCAACACCGAGTTTGCGACTTTAATGCGCCCACTTGCCAAGTGGGCACACTATGCGCAAGCTTCTGAGAAGGTTAAAGTTCGCTGGGGGCCCCGGGCCCGTCCCCGTCCCCGCCTGTTTAAGCTTAACTTTTGCCAGAGCTCATCCCCCCCACAACCCCCCAAATGGATGATTAAGTGAGCGCACGGAAAAGTTGGAACTATAAAGGGGCTCTGGGCCGAATTAAAATATTTTGTTGTGGCGTTTAATTGTTAATGAAGATGTTTTGAAGCTAAGTTTAAAGAGCGCAAAGCTTCCTTGGCTATCAATTATCGATGGAGGCTTTCGAGGATGAATTACGCCAATTAAACTTAAAGCGATCTGCCATGGCATCAAAGCTTTCAATTATGCAAACAAAATAACTTTTCTTTTCAACAAATTTCCAGGCGGCATTTGTCGTTTAATCAATTCAAATTGCAAAAGTTTGCGCAAACAAATGGCCCATAAAAAATTACTCCTCAGCAACTTGTATTTGTTTCTCTCGCAAGGAAAAACACACACATTTCCGGAAAATCCGAATCCAGCAGAGGAAAAACATTGGAGGGGGCACACAAAAGCACGAAAACGGAACGTGTTTGTGTGATAAAAGTTGTGTCCCAAAAAGATAAGTGGCGAGTGGCAAGTAAATACAATTCCCGGAGACTGAACAACATCTAACTGGGTCAAATATCCCAATGCTGAAAGATCAAACGATAGGGACGGACGGGCGGACGGGAGGACGGGCTGTTGTGAATCAGAGCGCAATGAGAGCAATAAAGAAATTATGCAAAAAACACAACATAGCCACATATGAGAGGGGAGGGGGGGGAAACAAAAACATCCCAACGAGAATATTGAAGAACTCTTAATGAGACAAACGCTGCCGAAAGAAACCCTCGAGAGGCCCACGGCCCGTAACCCCATTCATTGCGGTCGTGGCCAACAAGGCAGATTGTTTGCCTTTGTTGGCATAATTGAAAGTGGAGAGTGGAAAGTGATTGTGTGTGTGGGGGCCACCAAAGGGAATGCTTTTGGCCAAGGTTCGGCCTGGCCCTGGCTTTGTGGTCTCCACTGAAAGGGCCGCCCACTGGCCGGCCGAAGTCGAGTAATAATTGATTTACCCGCAATAAAGATGTCACACAGAGATTGCCCAGTGGCTTTAATGAATGCCAAAGCAGTGACTCACACGGAGCTGATGCTTGGACCACTTTAAGTTAATCTTAACCCTCATATCTGCATCATACCGATTGAACTCAAATATTTTGAAATCTGTTGTAGGAAAATGGTAAGTTCTTTATTTGTGTAAAGCTGCATAAAGTATTTTTGTGGAATTTGTTTGAGGATTACTCGGAATTGAGTGGGTTCACTTTTCCCGCCAATTTCAAACGATAGAAATACCTTTTCTACCCATAATATATAAACAAAACAATATATATCTTTCGCATTGTGTTGTGCGTAAATTGTGATATGCTTTTGAGACAGAAAAAGGGAAATTAAGTGTATTAAGTGTATACCATGTATGTTAAGGCAAAAATGGTAAATTAAGTTTGTAAAATGCATGTAACAGGGAGAAAGATTCTGGATCAGCACCAACATCTGAGTGGATCTAGACAGGTCTGTCTGTATGTATGATCACGTCATTCTCCGATATGGTCACAGCTAGAGACGTAATTCTTTTTCCTTTAGCTCCGCTATATGTGTACGCAGATATTTGACAAAACTATATTTTCTCTTGCATATTTGTCTATATATCTAAAATGGTTATAGCAAAAGATATAAATTTTTTGCTAACAGTTAATCACTTAAATATTTAGCCATATGGCAAGTTTCAGTAAGATTGGAGAATTATTAATGACAATACGGCCTTTACCAGGGTCAATGCCTAAAATGTCGAGCGTTTTATGTATCAAAATCGGAGTGCATGCCATACAAAGGGTTAAGGTTAAGGGCGTAAGGCAATCAAGCTGACAACAGTCGCAAGTTGGCTTGAAATTTATGTATTTATTGTTTTTGCTTGCCCGTGAGTAACCAAAATTTCCCAACAACTGCCGCGAATACGTGGCCTGGATTGCCAACAACCCGCCCCGGCGGCGACCTTGCCCGCATTTTGGCCTACTCCTCGCCACATATTTAGCCATCCCACAGTCGCACTCAATTGCCAACGGTTTTTGAAACAAGCTACAAAACTACTAGTACACACACTCGAGTCGTTTAATGAGTGCGGGCCATTTGGAAGTGAAACTACAGGCAGACGAATAAAAGGCCAACTGTGTGATATCTTATCGCGGAACATAAAAAAACACACATACAAATGGCGGTACCGAATCGGAGCTCGTGCCATTTTCAAATTGATTGCGGGAGTGAAGGTCAGGGCAGGGCGAGGGAGGACAGGGCAGAGAAAATATCCAACAGATACAAAGTGCGCCAATCAGTTGGGGCAGTAAAAGTCACGCTAGAGCAAGTTTTTTACGAGTGCGTTTGAGCGCTGACATTGAAGAGAAGCCTTGGCTTTCAGGCTCGATCGAAGTTGGGAAAAAATCCAGCATTTATGTTCATTTTTTTAAACGAAATGATAGCCCTCGGGTAATGGGAGCTATTTTGTATAATTCGTGCAAACATTATTAACCCTAAGAGCTCAATTTCCGTCCCTGTTTGTTCTCATACAATTGGTGGTATTTATATACAACACTCTTAACTATATGAATAAATAAACTGCATTGTAAACAGCGTAAAAGAGTTGACCACACAATATCGGATGCAACATGCAAGCGCTCCGGCAGCCTATTGACAATTGTTGCCCCCATGGCCATTTAAAATTGTTTATCAACCTGCGGCAGGCCTTTATTTTTGGTGTGCACCTGTATTTTCCATTAAACGATTGTGTTGAAAATTCCATCGCCAAATGGTTTACACTCCACCAGCCGGCGAGCAGACGGGAAAAAATGCGAAAATCTGGCGGCAAAAAAAGCGCTGGCAAAAGCAAAGGCTTGGTTGGTGTCGGAATTACGGCATCGAGAACAATTAAACATTAATGCCAAACGTTAATATTGCATCTTCTGTGCATTTTAATGCCAAATTTAATGGTTCAGATCCCATAATGATGAAAAATAGCCTCGGTAGAGTGTACAATATACGGCAATGGCTTATCGGGAGATTACTTTGCAGGGGAGTCAAATGAAGGTTGCCCAAAATCGCATTCCTCTTTAAATACTATTATTTAATATATAATCAAATTTGTACAAATATTTGAACTAAGATTAAGACCAACGCTGCTATAGCTTCAATCTGCGTTTGCCTATCCAATTTGTATAAGGAAAATTCAAATGGTAACAAAAATCAAATATTTCATCAGTATTTCCAGTTGAAATTTAATGTAGATGTAAAATCAAATGCAGATAATACTTCTGAATAGGAATATCTTTTGTGCAAATTCCCCGATTTATTGCAGCTCAAAAGGGAATCATACGGCAGTAAAGCTAGCGTTTCCTTATCAATTAACCTTTCTGTTAGACTTTAACTCATCGAAGGGCACAGATTTTCAACTTGGGAGTCGGCATGTCGATTCTCTTGTTTCAAGGCATTCGCACTGGGAGCCAAAAGAGCCAAGAGCTGCCCATGGCTGCTTTAAATGGTAAAATGATTGTTCATTTAGTTTACAATGGCTTATAAGGAGAAATAGCAACAACCTGAATGGTTTCGGGGGAAACAATAATGCATGTACCTCAAATGTAATATTTCGGGATTTTAAAAAACCAATCTTTTGGTCTAACAGATTTATTGCAGCTCAAAAGGGAATCAAAAAGCTTTACAACTCGCTTTTCCTTATCAATTATCAATCAATTATCAGCAAACGACTCTCTTTATGACCGATCAGGCGTCCGCTATCGGTGATTGTGAGCGGATTGTGCAACGGGCAACTGATAAGCCGGAACCCTGCCTTCTCCCAACCGATTTTCCTGCCCCTTTTGGGCGATCCTTGTCTGGCCTTGGCAAAAGCATTTACAGGCATCAATTTCATTTCGGCAATTTGGCAATTTCCGTTAATAAATTGAAAGTATCAATGCCAAAGCGGGAGAGTCAGGAATTAAGAGATACGTGAGAATTGTGCCAATGTTCTTAAATCTAAGGGTATATTGAACTCGTACGAGTGTATGTAACCGGAAAAACGAAGCATAGAGTATAGATATTCTTGATCACCATCAACAGTCGAGTCAGTCTGTCCATAGGAACGCCTAGATTTTGGAGACTATAATAGATAGCGTCAAAACAAGTGCATATTCAAAATTGAGTGATGCCAGTTTAGCAGGTTGGTTTAAAAATCGGCTACCACCCCCCGCAACCCCGTAGACCGCGAAATTCTGAGGCGTCCACAATTTAAACTCTAGAAACGCAAAATTTTGATAGTATATTGGAAGATCCAATATCTATCGGTGTTACGAAAACTAGCCAGTTGCGCCCACAAGTTTCTCCATAGAAGCATGCCGAGCACTTCTCATCCGCAATGTTTATCAGGTGTTTTCTATGTTCCAAAGTAAATCAGGTGGAAACTGAGAACTGGGTATTGATAGTCGAGACACTCGACTACCATCGTTCCTACTTGATTTTTTGTGCTTTTTGGTGAGTGAAAAGGATTTCCGGTTACTGAAGAGGGGGGCGGCAGGCTTTACGCAACAACATTTATGGTTGTTAAACTTTTGTTGTTTGATTAAAAACTCGGCTAAAAAGGCGAGCAAAGAGAGCGAGAGTGTAAGAGAGCGGGTGACTCACAACTCTACAATAACAATAACAACAACAACAGAGCGACAACGTGGCGCCGTCTGGCAAACAAAAAAAAAAGAAGAAAAAATCAAACAAATAAGTTTATTAATCATTTACAAGGGAAATTTCAATGCCAAGACTCTCGCTTACGTTTCCACTTCAAACTCATTACGTCACCGGCGGAGAGAGCAACGTAAGGCTCTTCCCGTTGTTCTTGTTCTTGTTCCTGTTGTTGTTGTTGTTGTGGAAAATGCCCGCAAACTTGAATACAACAACAACAAAACAGACGCCAAACTTTACGAAGAGAGCGTGCAAGACAAATAAAAGAGCCGAAACGGTCCAAGAGAGGCGGCCCCAAGAGAGCCAGACAGTGGGAGAAAGAGAGGGCCCACAATCGATTTGTCACCAATTATTTAGTTTATTATTTAGCTTAAATAAAAGTCAAAAGTTATGCGAAAACTCGGGAAATACTCACAATTCTTTGATCTGCATTTTGCCAACTTTTCAAATTGTCTTTTCCTCTGCGACTGGCTGTGTGAGAGAAAAAGAGAGAGGGCGATAGAGCGGGGGGAGAGAGAGAAGTAGAGAAATTGAATTTGAAATTTGCAACTCGATTTTCTTGGATTTTCATTGGGTTTTCTTTGTTTTTCTTTGCCTTTTCACACAAGATACACCAAATTGCACGCACTTCTATATTTTATTTCTACATATTTTTACGCACTACTTGAATTACACGCGACCTGTCGATTAATTTCAGTTTTTAGCGCCTAAAAATTAAGCAAATCGCGATTTTTTATATGAAAAACTTGCGGCCTTTTTGGCTTTTCGGCGAAAAAAAGCGAGTCATATGCACACACACGCGGTGGGGGCGGGGCAGGCGGGGGCGATTGCGTTTTTGGGAGCGATTTACAGCTTAATTAGTGAGTGGGGGGTAAACGTACTACTGGGAATCTCCGCTGGGCCAGGTTGTGGGAACGTTTCGCGCTTGCAAACCGGAGGCAGTAATATTAGCAGTGAGTTTTTGTTGACAAGTTACTGCGTGTCTAAAGTTTGATTCGATGTCAATGCGAACCATCGATTGCCGTTCCCATGCGCTGGTCACACCGCCCGATAGCCCGACTATCGATAGCCGGCTCGTGCCCGGCGATAGCTCCAGGGGCGGCGGAAATTAGGGGCCTCCTATGAAAATCATAAGTCTTACATGATATCATTATAAATAATGTGTATTTTGCGTGGATCGTGTTTCATTAACCCATCGATACAAGCATGTTCATGTATTCAATTCAAAACTGATTTTATACCAACTTTCCAAGTAATTAAAAACATTTCGGGGTCCTTTTTAGACAATTACGTACCAACATACATACATTAACTACTATTTTAGTTAATATTTATGTGAATATCTATGCATTCACTATTTCATAAGAAACCCCATATATAATTAATTTAATCAATCTTTTTAATAAAAATTTGTGAACTTTTTGGAACACTTTTGGAATCAATTTCAATTTTATAATAAGAAATTACCTTAAATTACTACCACAAAAAAATATGAAAACTTTATGAATTGGAATATTTAAGCTCCGCGACAGATAAAGCAATTTTTTAATATTCATTTGTCCCAAATACAGTTCATAACATACAATTTTTCTTAACATAAAATTAAAAAATTACAAATTTTACGAAGCCGCAAGAATATATATATGTATGTTCATATTACATCATTAAATATATAAGTACTTATATATTACAAGCCACACAAGAAGTTTTGTAAACAAGAGGCCCTAAACTACACTGAATTAATTTCAATTTAAAAACACAAACAGCGCCGGAGGTTTGCGCGGGAAAACTCAAAAACTGGGCGGCTCCGTGGGCGGCTCAAGTGGTTTCCTCTTTCCATTTTCCGGGGGCTCCAATTCCGGCGCCGGCGGCAAGACGACCGACATCTCCGGCGGCTCAAGATTCTTGTCTATTTGGGGAATGTAGTACATATCTTGTTTCATATCTTGTTTCCTCAAATCTGATTCGGGGACTGCTCCGGCACCTGAATCGGGAGCTGAATCGGGGTCTGCTTCGGCGTCTGAATAAGGAGCTGAATTGGGTTCTGAATCGGGGGCTGCTCCGGTGCCTGAATCGGGCGCTGCTCCGGCCCCTGAATCGGGTTCTGAATCGGGGGCTGCTCCAGCGCCTGAATCGGGGGATGAATCGGGGGCTGCTCCGGCGCCTGAATCGGGGGCTGAATCGGGGGCTGCTCCGGCGTCTGAATAGGGAGCTGAATCGGGGGCTGCTCCGGCGCCTGAAACGGGTTCTGAATCGGGGGCTGCTCCAGCGCCTGAATTGGAGGATGAATCGGGGGCTGCTCCGGCGTAATAATCGGGGGCTGAATCGGGGGCTGCTCCAGCGCCTTCTCCAGCGCGTACAACGGGGCCTGCTCCGCCCCCGCCCACTGGGTCCACATTCGGCTTTTCCGTGTTCTGACGCATGTTGAGTGCAAACCTGACGTGCCCCCTGCCATTGTACTCCCTGTCGATGACGATGTTGCGGGCCCAGGCGGAGCAAACTACAAACACGTCCCTGTTGATGGGCATCTCACTGAGCTGGACGGCCACCACGCGCTGCACGCCCTTCATGTTCTTGCTGACCGCATAATAGGGGCCCGGGATGTATTCGATCTTGGGATAGGTGCCGTCATCCAGTTTGCAGTCGAGCCAGATCTTCGGGGCGCCGCCGTACTTGCGGATCGTGTCGGCGAGGCTCGGCGGGTCGGTTGGCTTCAGGTCGTTGGGGGTGTCGTAGGTTACCGGCCTAAAGCCCATCACGTTATTCAGCTTGACGAAGAAGCAGGGCCGGCCGATGGAGAAGCCCCACAGCTCGTCCTTGTTGCATTCGGCGAAGTGCTCCACCGCATTGTCCCGCAGTCGGTGCAGGTAGCGATCGATCTTGTCCGCCAGCGGATAGATGTCCGTCATGATGTCCTTGTAGTAGACGATGACGCTCTGGTTATTGGGGACGACGGAGAGGCCCGGCTGGTCCTTCAGCCGATAGGGCATTGTGTCATCCAAGAAAGCCACCCTGAAGATGAGATACCAGAAGATCACCAACACCGCGATCAGGAAGTACAGGACCAGGTAGAACATGACAATCTGGAACCAGCGCAGCGTTGTCCTCCCGAACAGCTTCCTCTCGTCCAGGTCGAGCACCCGCTTGGACCAGGGCAGGTCCTTACGCCGGCGAAACATGACCTCGTTCCGGAACTGCTTTGGCACCTTGTAGTTCCCCGCGGGGACCATCGCATCCTCCGGCATTGTGGTACATACGAGTAAATAAAGTAAACCGCTCGGGCGGCTTTCTCTACTTAACTTTAAGCCTGTCAGATCCCTTGGGTTGGAACTGTTAAAGGTTTTACCGTATCACAGACACCTTTGACGGAGACTTCTCCCATACTTCAGACCCCCTCGACTCTTGCTTTAACGGACAAGGAAAACGGATCTACATACATGCCCAACGACACGGTTGTGTACTCGGGCCCTTATGAGGTCGGACGCCTTCGCCGTCGCCGGGATCAGCGTGTGCAGGAGTACCTTCTGCACCGCACCAAGCGCACAAGCCATCCACCCGAGGAGCTGACCATGTGTCGGGTGGCCAAGCTGGTGGCCTACTTGATAGCATTCGCGCTGGTTTTGGCCGTTTTTACGGCCGTAATGGCCATGCTGGTGATCCACTTCCGGGTGCCGAAAACGAGTCCCGGGGAGCGCAAGATGCCCGGCTTGTGCACCGCGCCCGGGAACCATGTGGGGGATGAAAAGCACATCCGATGGGGCGTGAAGATGGAAAAGGAGCTGGGTTACTTCCGGCGCCAGATGGCGCGCCTGGTGGAGCACTACGGCATCGAGGGAGAGATGCGCATGCTGCCCTGCAACCTGGACGACAGCTGGGGTTATACCACCGGCAAACCCTGCATCCTATTGAAGCTCACCCAGGCCTTGGGCTTTGAGGCGGTCACCTACAACGACGGCATGACCCTGCCCAAGGAGGCGCCCAACGAACTTTACGACTACGTGGTCCAGTTGGCGGAGGAGGACCGCCACAACCGCATCTGGGTGGCCTGCGAGGTGCTCCAGCCGAAAAAGCTGGGTATCCGCATCAACTACGTGCCCTATCGCTACTTTGACGCGGACGCCCTCTTCACGCGGGGCAACGTCTTCCTCAACGTATCCACCGAGAACGAGAGCGGCGTGCACTTCGAGAATCCCGGCCTGCGTCGCATGATCGGGGTACAGTTCACGGACTTGCCGGACAACACGGACGTTTTCATCCGCTGCCAAGTGTGGGCCAAGAACATCCCCCTGGATGTCGGCTCCGCCAAGTTCATGATGCACTTCTCGACTCCGGTGGCCGCAAGCGCGGTCCACGATTACCTGGACGGACTAGAGTCCTAAAAAGTCCTCCGCCTGCAAATGTATTTGGAATGGGTACAATTTCGTATTCTTCTTTGGCATTTCATTTGGACAGTTGTTGAATAAACAAATAATACAATTATTATACCATGTACAAATGGAATATTAACTTAACGAAAAAAAATGTAACCGCTCCTTCTATTTTAAGCTTTGTCTGCTTCAAAACATAATTAGAAAATGATTTTCCTGGTGGTGTTTTTAAATCAATATGTTCAAGATATCGTATCACTGTCTGTCAGTATAATGCTATTTTCAGAGTTTTGCCACGCCCCTTTCCGCCTTCGTATTTGCCATTGTATATAGTTTATATATTCTTCATTAGCATTAACAGACCGTCTGTCAACATAAGCTCCTAGACAATAATAGAATGATAGAGAATAATATAATATTCTGATTCTGGGGATACTAGTTCAGTAAAAGTGTGTTTTAAAAGTCGGATCCTCCTGCACGTCCATAAACCTTGGAATTTCTGTTTGGTTTACAATTTTAACTCTACTATAGATGTACGAAATACGGAAATTTTCGCGTTTATGTTTTGAACTCTTGAATTTACAAGCGTTTCTAAATTTCAAACAGAATCTCTCAAATACCGCGACTACAATCTCCCATCGGCTATCGATAAGTTGCGTATCCCTGAGATATGCGCAATCTTTGAGATACGCAGTACGGTCACTCTGAGCGGCGGTGACCAAAACATACGAAATTGCGAAGCCAAGATGGGAGAGAAACTGGTGCCCGCTCCCCTCAGCCGCATCCCGGGCACCAGCCAGGTCAAGGAGCAACACAGCAAGGACCCCAGGACCCTGACCTACGCCCAGTTGCTTGAGGTGCGCGACCGGCAGGCGCACTTTCTCTCCTGCAAGTGAGTTCCCTCCAGGCCGGATAGCAAACCCCAAACTACTTTTCCCGCCCTTTTTCGCCCCTTCACGCCCCAGGAAGCGGCTTCTGAAGCTGCCGGACAAGGGAAAGCGCCTCCAGGAGTCGTACGAGCAGCTTCTGGCGGAGATCAGGCGGCGGGACTCGGTGGAGGAGGCTGCCCGGATGCTCAGCGGACTGAACATCGCGGAAAAGGGAAAGATAGCGCTCAGCAATCTGGAGTGGAACGCCAGCGACGAAGGCGCCCACGTGGAGGACATTCTGGACAGCGACGATGAGCAGGAGATGGACCCGCTGAAGGTCATTGCCCAGGGCACGATGCACGAGAAGAAGGTGAAGGTGGTGCCCCCGCCGGTGTGTCTCATTACGGCGCAGGACCTGGCGGAGATCGAGGAGTTCAAGCAGTCGGCGGACTCGCCGGACTCCGCTCTGGCCGATCCCAGCGACGGCGGCTCCCTGCCCGCGGAGATCGTAGAAATCGCCGCGAGTCCGGTGGCCGCCAAACCGGGCGAGGAGCAGCCGTTGGAGCAGCACGCCCGCTACCTTATCGAAAAAACCGAACTGAAAGTTAGTCCCGCGGCAAGGGAGAAGTTCAAGCCCTTTAAGACCACCGTCTCCAACGTCCACGATCCGGACAAGGAGCGCGTGCGCAAGAAGGGAACGCACTGGGAGGTAACGGCGGCCACGCCTCCACTGATCCAGCACAAGGAGGTGCAGCTGGTGCCGCTGGCGGAGTCGGCCGCCCTGCAGATGGACTACATGCAAAGGATGAAGGTAGGAATCGCAGTTGCTCTCATATGCTGCCGCCGGCTAAACACATTTACCCGCAGGAGCTGCGTATTCAGCAGGCTGAGCAGCGGTTGGCCAAGAAACAGGAGGCTGGGATGGCTCTGCCAGAGGAGACTGTGATGAAAACCAAGGAATCCTTCCGCAAATACCGCAATCCCAAGGTGGACTTTCTCATCGAGGGGTGGCAAAGTGCGAGCGAGGAGCACGAAGTGCACGATCCCTCGCTCCAGGACAGAGGATCCGCCGCCAGTGGCATACACTACACAGTCTACCAGTAGTCGCAATCAAGGGTGCTTCCCGATCATCCATCATCAATTCCATGAAACATTGTGAAACATTTAATCGCATAGGCAACAACAATTACTAATTAAGACTGCATAAAACGATAGCATGGTGCTTGGTGCTGGCTACTGTGTGGTGCTTAGATCGAGTAGAACTGCGTGGCCGTGGAGGCCTGCAGCTCAATCTGTCCCATCTTGAACTGGAGCCGCTGCAACCACTTGAGCAGAGCCTCCGACTTGAAGGCCTGCTGCTCCTCGTAGTCCGGCGCGTAGTCGCGCACGTTCTGCAGCCGCACGTGCAGCGTGTCCGAGAGCTGGGTCTGCGAGGAGAGGACGGGACTCCACATGGGCAACAGCTTGCCCAGCACCGTCGAGTTGGTGTCCTTTAGCGCCTCGAGTAGGCTGAGGAAGTGCAGATTGACCATTTCGGAGAGCTTCGAGTTGGCGCTCTGCGTCTGAAAGTCCACGTTGGTCTGCGGCTGATCCTTGTTGGCCATCGGCTTGGCGTGCGACACCAGCTGCAGGATGCAGGGCGTCACCTTGGCCCAGAACTCGAAGAGCACGCCCAGCGTGCTGCCCTCCGCATTGCTGTTCGTGTTGTGGGCCATCTGCTCCAGGTATACCGTCCACAGTTGGCACAGGGTGAAGGCGTGGAACAGCGAGGACATGTGCAGCACAGAGGTCTTTGACTGCTCCGCGAACCCGGCGAAGATCACCTGGATGTGGTCGGCGATGTGGCAGGAGGCCTCCTGCGGCACCGGCTGCGAGTATGTCACGCCCTGGTGCTGGTAATGGACACTGGCAGCGGGACCAGGTCCCTGGCCGGGCGGCGGAATCGGCGGTAGCGGCGTGGGAATGGTGTGCGTCTCCTGGCGACGCTGTATCAGCGCCATGTGGGTGAGTGAGCCGAGGAGCAGCCACGAGAGCAGGCGCATGTGGCCCACGCACTCGGTGAACTCCTTGGGCCTAAGTTTATCATTTCATAAGATATTTATGCCATTGAAAATTGTTGCATTAACTCACCCTTGTTGCAGGGAGGAGGGCGCATTGTTTAGCCAGGGAAGGTAGCGGGAAACGGCTTTGTTGTCTCGGGAATTGCCTCGGGACATCTCGAGGGCCAGATACTGGGCCACCGCTCCTTTCAAGACTCCGCCCAGGGTGTCCTCGCCCAGGCCATTGCTGGTCTGGCCGTTCTTGAAGTTCTGCAATTCGATGGGTTTGATTAGGTCAAGAGAATCGGGCAAACTTATTAAGAACAGTTCAGCAGGAACTAAATATATTGAAGTAAAGGTCCTAAACTTGATAACTTCATAGCATTTACAATATGTTGCATTTTAATATCATTGTTCGAATCTCACCTTGATCTTGCTGAGCGTGTGGAAATCGGCCAGGAAATCAATCACGTCGTTGATGTACTGCCTCAAGCAGTCGGCGGAATTGGTGGTGAGCATGGGAGCCGCATCCGGGAGGCCGGGAGCTGCGCCCGGAGGAAGAGTTCCGCCGGCGTCGAGCAGCACGAACCCGATGATCGTGAGCAGATTGTGATCCGGAATGTTCGACTTGAACTTGAGGGCCTGCACAAACTCGAAGATCATCTGGCGGCAGAGGAGGTTCTTGTCCCGGTCCTTGCTGAAGGAGCGCGTGTTGAGGGTGCACAGCTCGTAGAGGGTCTGGTACTCCAGGTTCGTGTGCTGCACACAGTAGGCCATGATCTTGGAGTAGGGATCCAGAAGGGTTTTGGGCACGCAGTTGAGACGCAAAGTGGCCGCAATGATGTCCAGCATGTACTCGGCGTTGCTCAGGCTCGGCATGATGACAATCACCTGGCGGAGAAGCGACTCCATGGCNCAGTCGGCGGAATTGGTGGTGAGCATGGGAGCCGCATCCGGGAGGCCGGGAGCTGCGCCCGGAGGAAGAGTTCCGCCGGCGTCGAGCAGCACGAACCCGATGATCGTGAGCAGATTGTGATCCGGAATGTTCGACTTGAACTTGAGGGCCTGCACAAACTCGAAGATCATCTGGCGGCAGAGGAGGTTCTTGTCCCGGTCCTTGCTGAAGGAGCGCGTGTTGAGGGTGCACAGCTCGTAGAGGGTCTGGTACTCCAGGTTCGTGTGCTGCACACAGTAGGCCATGATCTTGGAGTAGGGATCCAGAAGGGTTTTGGGCACGCAGTTGAGACGCAAAGTGGCCGCAATGATGTCCAGCATGTACTCGGCGTTGCTCAGGCTCGGCATGATGACAATCACCTGGCGGAGAAGCGACTCCATGGCCTGCATGGCTTGTGACCAGACCGCCAAACCCACTCCCGCCTCCGCGGGCACACACTGCAGGTTGAGATACTCAGCCATGTTGCGGAAAATCACCGGCAGCTGGTCGACGGGCAGGGCCTTCTTGGAGGTCAGAGACTCGCACACCATGTAGATGGGACTGGTGGCATTGAGGTCCGGGAAATCCTGCAGAGCTTTGGCAATGCTGCGGAAGTGATTGTGCCGGATTTTCACTGGCAATTCAAAGTGAAATTGATAGATAAATTGAATCCAGAAACTAGCGGATAGCTACTCACTTTTCATTTGGGTTTGAAACACCTGCAGGAAGATGCCATTCGGAGCCAGTTGGTGGAGCACGCATCGGAAGAACTGGAGAGCCACTGCCTGGGCACTGCTGGCCAACGGTGGTCCATTCTCGCCCTGCCAGGCGTGGGTGCAGCTCAGACAGATTCTACAAATAAATGTACTTAAGATAATATTGAATTAAAATAGTGTTAGATTACCTTGAGGTCATGGTCAGAATTTCGGGCAGGAATGGAGCTGCCATGGCCGGTTCGCGGTGGATAAAAGTACCCAAGATTACTATGAAAATGCCAATCTCTTCGTCCGTGTATTCCTCAATGTGGGCACCACAATCCGAGCAGCGTTCCACGATCGTGTAATCCCCTACGCGACGGGAGCTCTGAAACACAATATTTAATTTATAGTATGTATAATTTATTTGGGAGCTGAAGGGATAAACTGGAATGTAACTCACCCCTCGAGGAGCCTGCGAAGTGGCTTGCGTGCCATGGCAACTGGAGGCATCTATCCCGCCATCGTCCAGGTCGTCGTCCGGCTCGGGATCCACGGGTTGGAAGGGCGGCGGTGGCCAGGAACCGGCGAAGCGAGACCGGATATCCGGTATAGCACTGGTGTCAACATTGAACGGAGCCAGCTTTTGGCGCGGTCGCTTGATGCTGTTGCTGGTGGTCAGCCCGCCTGTACCTCCAGAGGTTCCTGCCGTCTGCTTCAGATCCTGCTGCACGTTCTTCAGGATGGAACTGTGCAGATCCGTGGCCTGCTGCTGCGCTGCCGGGGCATTTGGATTCGGGGGCGACTCCAGGGCCACCTGCTTGATGAGACGACGCGGCGAGTTTGTCCTGCTACTGGGCGTCGCATCGTCCTTGGTGCTTTCCGATACGTCCAGGCTGTCCTGCTTGAGGTGGCTGATGTCCGGCAGGCTGAGGCCATCCCGAACCCGCTCCACCAAGGTGGCCACCGTGTCTTGGGTGCCGATGGGCAGAAGACGCTCCGGGGTGGGGATCTCCAGGGCGGCAATACTCTTTGGCGGCGGTAGGCTTTCCATGCCCTCGTCCACCTCGTCACGGGGATTTGGCATTACGCTCATCTTTGAGAGCGGCGACTCCGGGGAGCCGTAGTTCAAGTCGGTGCGCTTCAGGGACTTTGTCTGCGATTTCTTTTGCCGCGATTCGTCCATCGAGGAGCTGGATGTGCCGGCACTGCACTCCACTATCGTCTTGTGGCGTCCAATGGGCTTGGTGGAGGATGCAGCTACAGCCTGGAGCGGATTGCCTCCGCCACTGTTGCCGTTACTGTTTCCATTGGCGGATCGGGTGCCGCTGGCACTGCCGCTGCTGGAGCCGCCTGGTTTGCGATCCATCGTTGCCCCAGCCAAGTCCTGCAGAGCTCCCAAGGCCTTCAGGTGATTGGTGGCTATGGCGGCGAACATCTTCGAGGTGGAGGCCGCCGCATTCTCCAGAGACTTGTTGCGCACCGTCACAGCTCGATGAACGTCCACCGGGGGACTCACGATGGCCGTTTCCGTGGTCTCTGCCCCAACCAGCGGGGTCACGATCATTCGCACGCCCTCCTGGAGGCTGTGCCGCGTGCTGTGGGTGACATCGCTACTGGTGGTGGCCTTGATTTTGGTGGTGTAGGTGTCGCCCACTTTGGTGGTAATCATGGACTTGTGCGACTTCGTTGATTTCTGCAAAAAAGTAGAGGGTGGTAGTCTCGGGACTAGTCTCGGGATTTGCTTGACAATTTACCTCTTCGGTGTATTCCACTGTTCGCCGGTTGCGGGGCAGGACATCCTCGAAGTGTATGGTGTCGTCAAAGGAGCCCTGGAGGGGAAAGAAATTATATAGGGAATTTTTAAAGCAGGAATCAACACCAACCGGAGCACTGCTGCCGTGCAAGGTGCTGTCGGACAGATCACTCTCGGGAATGGCTACCAGCTCCGACTCCGTCTCGTCCGCATCCAAGCTGGAGTCGTTGTACTTCCGGAACGCATGCTGGAGCTTTGGTGTGAAGGCCACATTCTGGCCCTTGCTCTTGGAGGCGGCACTGGTACCCTCTGAGGGGAACATGGGACTGGCCGGCGGACTGGCCTCCTTGTCGTCCGGGTCGGTGCCAAGTGAAGGTTGACTGACATCCCGCGACCTGGCCGCTCCGCCCACGCCTTGGATATCCAGAATGGTGGTAGTGGGAATGCGACGGCATTGATGGAAGTGACCGCGCAGGCTGTTCATGACCATCCGGATGGCGGAGATTACGTAGCCACTGAGCGGCGGTTGGGTGTACGAGTACTTGTAGAGGACCACCAGCAGAGTGAAGAGCCAGTTGCGGCGCGGATACTGCTCCAGGTGCCACAGGGAGTAGTTGAATACGATGTTCTGGTAGGACTCGCCGGAAGTGCTGGTCGGATTCGGGGCATACAGGATAATCTGCATCACGGAGGGCAGGATGAGGCCCCCGATCAAGTGGTTCTGATCCAAAACCTGCGGCAGATTGGCCAGAAAGGCGTTGAAAACGGCCGAAACCCTAAGATTATAATACAAGGATTCGTATATTCATAGTCTGAGATAAATGTCAGCTACTACCTCAAGGATTCCGGGGTGGTGTGGAAGGTTTTGTCGATCTGATTGTGACCGAGCAGCAGGAAAAGATGTTTTAATACAATATTCTGAGTCTTGGTCACGGGCTTCTCTTCGGAGGGAAAGGCCTGATCTGTTCGTGACATGAACTGCATGAGCATAAAAACCAGCAAATGAATAGTCTCCCGATCGGACTCCTCCAGTTCCGTGATCCTCGAGAGCAATCCGATGAGATTCTCGTCGTTTAAGCCACCCAGCGAGTGGATGTGGCCATCTAATTGGGGGATTTCATTGTGTTAGTTTTTAACAAACCAGGATTTTAAACATTTATCTGCTTGGATGGGAATGGGAGGATAAAACACCAATATTTTTTTGGATATTTTTTTTTTTTTTGGTCTCAGCCACATGCCAATTTCACAATTAGAATTTGATTTTCGAATATGTAGATTCAAGTGTCGAACAAATGTGGTCTTGTATAATATACAGGGAATGTTTCTGTTGAGTAAAAGCCAATTAGAATCGAATTCAAAATTTTTCGGAGAAATGGAGAGAAAGAGCGAGATAGAGGGGGAGCAGAGAGGGTGATGGAGATAGAGAATTCGCTGAGGGTTTCGTTGGGTGATCCGCGATAGAGAATGTTGAGTATACATACCAGTTCGAGGGGGAACACACTTAAATGACATTGTTTATGAAAAGCATAGTTACACACAAAGCTAGATAATACAGATATTGCACACAATTTATACTATATGTTATTACACATTATGTACATTTTCGTAGCATGCTTTAGCGATGAGTGTTGCATGCCCTTGTGAAAGTTTATAATTAAATGAGTACTGGAGTATTGGAAATGTTTTATAAATTTGTTTGTCATTTTAAAGAAAAAATTTGTAGAAGTAAAAATGAATTGTATTGCTGTATTAAAAGAGATTCAAAAAATTATTTCAGTTTCAATACATTTTGAACATTTGCATACCTACTCTTAGTAAATAAAGATACATTTCAAAATTAGGCAACAAATTATGAAATTATACTGTAAAAGCACTTGTTTGTGTATATCTCCGGTCTTGGTTGATCTTGACGATTATGTGGATTTGGTTTAAACACTGATCAAGCCAAAATAACACAGATATTGGGTTGGCCAACATTAACGGGCACACCATTCACAAGGACACAATATTACCAATTTATACGCTAATCTAGAATGGTATTTATACCGCTAAGGGTTGATAATATACAATGTTCACCCTCAAATATGGTACTGGGGTAGTTCATAATGAAGATATCACCTAAAAGCAATTAATGGTAATATTGTTGTGGGATCTTTTGGTATCCTAACTGACCGTAATTAGGCGATTCCTTGCGAATACCATACCCATCATGTTGGCACGCCAAAAACACCGATCATCAGACACCATCGAGGGGAGGGGATACACCGAAACAAAAACGTTAAGAAACACAAATCACGAAAAACGCTCGCCGAACGCTGAACGCTGAACGCGGGGGACACTCATGCTCTAGCACCTACCTGGATTCGCTGCCGAGCTGCCGGTGGACGCCGCACCAGCTCCCGCGCCCCCTGCGCCTGGGTGCTGGGGGTGGTGGGCGGCGGAGGAGGAAGCGGCATCGCAGGTGCAGTGCAGGGGGAAGGCCAGAGACGAGGGGCTGGGACTGGGTGTGGGCACGCTGACGGGCTGCGTGGGCAGCAGGTTGGGTGCCGACGGATGCTTTTGGAAATGGGAGTGAAAAGAGTGGTGGTGCTGGTGCTGGTGCTGGGTCTGGTGGTGGTGCTGGTGGGGCGGATTGCTCCCAGCGCCAGCTGATCCCGGTGCCTCCTGGATGTGTGTCGCACCTGCACCTGCACCCGCACCCGCTACTGCTCCTGCTGCAACTGCTGCGGCGGCCGCATCGGCGGCTGCCTGGGACCGGAGCAAGGTCTCCGCCTCCTGCAGCGTAGGCATCGGACTGTGGTGGCTCGGCGGTGGCACGCAGTGCACTAAGTACTGGTGGCTCTGGCTGTGGACCGAGCCCAGACTGCTGGCGGCTGTGGCTGTGGTGGTTGCTACATGTGCACTACTACCGGCATGATGATGCGGGTGATGGTGGGGATGCGGGTATGGGTGGTGCTGGTGTGGATGGGCGTGGGGATGCGGGTGGGGGTGTGGGTGGGTGTGGTGGTATGGGTGATAGGGAAAGGCCGTCTGCGACGACTGGTGGACGGGACAGGGCGACGCTTTGGGGCGAGCCGTTGCTGCTGAAGAAGTCGCCGACTGGCTGCTGCCAGAGGCCCCCCCACTACTACTGCCCAGGAACTGACCCAGTCCGAAACGCGACGTCTTCCTCTTGAGGATCGGCGCCGACACCTGCCGGCTGTAGATCTTCTCCTTTTCGGGCACTGGAACAAAGGAAATACCAGAAGATTATTCCATCAATTTCGCTGGGAATTGTAATGAAGATTTGGCAATTGTAAATTTATTAACCAAGAATGGCTAGATGTATTATGAACAGGATTTATGGGGCTAACAAATATTCCTTCGCCATGTAATATAAATGCTTCTTCTAGAGAATATCTAATAGTCAAGCAACTACTCACCGAACTTGCTATCCTGTCGCGGGGCCATGCTGGCCGGAGCGGACATGGTCCGCTTGTAGGGCCACTTGGTGCCGAAGGAGGCGCTCAGGGTCTTGGCCATGCTGCCGCTGGTGTCCGACTGACTGAGGGCCTCGCGGGCCTTCTGAATCTTGGCCGAGAGGGCCTCGCTGCCGTTGTCCGAATTGCGGAGGTCGCGCAGGTACGAGATGTCGCCGCACTTCTCCAGGTTGATCTGCGCCTCCACGAAGAGGGTGTCGAAGCGGTTGAGGAAGAACTCCCAGCCGAGCATCTTGCGGTCGGAGAGGGAGTTGTGCAGCTGGTAGACCGACTGGAGCACCACCGGCCGGTCCACGATGAACAGATCGAACTGCGACTCCAGGCAGAAGAGCAGCGACCGAATTGCCGTGTCATGAATCGTCCCGATGTACAGGGTCGCCCGCTGGGCCACATACACGTTGATGTCGTCCATGCTGGCGATCAGGTGACAGAAGGCGGTGGCCAGGGCCGTCTGCAGGCCCACCTCCGATCGCAGCGGGGTCGAGTCCATGAAACGGGTAATCACGGTAACGCGCTCCACGGCCGTGAACCTCACGCGCCAGTCCGTGTCATGGAAGGCCTCCTGCACCACGCGCCAAAACACATCGGAGCCCAGTGGCAGGGTGATGCAGTGCAGCAGCAGCGGCACTCCCACCTGGCAGATGTGCGAGTGCTCTGCGTTGCACAGCTCCCAGAGGCTGCAGAGGATTGGGTATAAATTAAGGCATTTCTTGGTGGATATCAAGGGCGGACGCACTTCTTGATCAGCAAGTTCTCCTGGCACCAAATGAAGAAGCCACGCTGCTCCTTTGCGGCCTTGGCCAGGGCATCTCCGTGCAGGGCCATTGTGTTGAGGCACTGCAGCACATAATACAGGATCTCAGGCTTTTTGATAGTGGGAATTTCCTGCGGAACAGATTTAATTATTACACAGTTGAGTTAAATCAATCCTTTGATCACACGAGTAAATTTTGAATAGATTCATAGTGCATACAGGGCGTATGATTAATACGCTTACGAGTATAAAAACATGAACGCCCAGAAATGATTTGCAAGTATTTCCCTAAATTAAATTATGAATATTCAAAAATTAAAAGATGCTGCGAATTTCAACATTCTTTTGTTGAACCGACATAATAAAAAATTCTGAAAGATACATATTTAAAGACTGGAAAGGCCTAAAATTTCCCTCGTCCTATAGAAAATACACGATAAGCAATCTATGGTCGTTTCGCATAGATTTTCAGTCAAAATAGAAAAGCAATTGTTACTACGATACTCGTATAATTATAATAGGTGTTGTGGGACGATAATAATTCCGTTAAAGGCAGTCCTAGGAAATTTAAAAACAAAATGTTTGCACGTTTTTTGGCGTGACCTACCGTAAGCAGCTGGTGAATATACTGCAGGGGTTGGGGCAGCTGGTCCAGCGTGAACTTGAACTTGCCGACGGAGGTGTGCCAGAAGTCGTCGCTGTCCTCCTCCTCCTCGTCCTCGTCGGAGCCGCTACCGTTGTCGCCGTGTCCGCCGCCGCCGGTTCCACTGCCACAGGCCGCTCCGCCATTGGCGCCGTTCTCACCCATGACCGAGGCCTTGGTGACACTGACATTGGCACTGCCCACGTCCGCGTCGGACAGGGTTATAGAGCGGGCTATGGCCCGGTCTGTGGGCAGGATGGAGGCCAGGTCGAGCTGCTCTGAAACAGTTTCTACCGTCGCCGTCATGATCTGCATGAGACAACAGGGCTCTCGTTAGCGCGTTCTAAGGCATTGCGGGCATCGCAAGGATCGCAAACAGATTTACATCGTATATATATACACTGGTTTTCGAACATTATATGTATACATTGTCTTGGTGTGTACGGCAGAGTATTTTACATTCCTTGGATAACACATTTAGACAAATGCAATGTCCGGGAACTCCGACCCATCCGGATTCACAAAAGTCGATTAGATAACAATTAAATTGTACATAAAAAATGGCACACAACACACGTAATACGAGTATTTGCATAAAATTGTTACAGTTTCTGTGCATTTCGGTGAGTAACATTAAATAATATAGTTTTAAATTTATTGCTGGTGGTGGGTGGTTGGGTGAATTGTTAAAGGTAACCGTGACAGTGCTGAACATTGACCATGCTTTTCAACAGTGATTACAAATTGGAAAAATAAATAAATCTGTAATGAAAACCATCAATGAACGCAATATTTACATGTTGTTAAGGATATGTTAAATTGAGATAAAACAAATAAAGTATACATATATAAAAACGGTTTTATTTTCAAAGATTTTTCCGTTGTAATTTATTTTCACACACATACAAGATACTTTGACACACAGTAGTTTAATAAAATTCAATAAAAACTAGTTAATTTAAAAAAACTAATGATCTATAATGTATTGGCGTAATCACCATCGAATTATTATTTGTTGATGAAAATATTATCTGTGTGAATTTTCTCTATCAGAAAATGTATCTTTTCAGACGCTATTCGTTATCCTTACTGATGGAATATAGTAAAGTTCGATGTCCTTACTGATGGCATATAGTTAATTTTGTTAGTTTAATACTTCAAGTAATAAATAAAATTATGTTTGAGCCTAAATTTCAGCTAAAATTCTATAAATCTTCTAGATTTTCGTAAATTTTAAAGAAAATGTAAAAAAGATTATTGAGTTTGGTTAAAGAAATTATACAATAAACATAATAAATAGCAGAAAAAACACTCTGTACATTTATTTACACTTAACACGACGAGTACGAATTTTGACTGGACATGAATATAAAAAAGTAAAGGCATTGGAAAACGAATTATACAATTATCGAATCATAGGATCACAGGTTTCGTAATTGGGCAAATCATAAAACTAATATAGAAAACAAACTTGTATAGCTTTTGTTGTCTTTGTTGGGTATTTCTTTTTAAGAATGCACAAAGTACCTCGTTTGTGGCGTGAACTTTTCTCAATTCATTACTATCAACTGAATGCCCATTTTCGTTATTCTATAAAAAATATACGAAGAAATGAAAACGTTTGTATAATTGTTGGACAATTTTTGATTTTCAATTTTTGCAAAAGTATAACTTTGAATTGGAATTTGTGTTAAAAAACGCAAGGGGAACGCAAACATTTTGGGTGTGTGTTTTGAATAAATGAAACAACTCGAATGCTCACTTCAACTTAGTATTGCTTTGTTGCTGTAATTAATTAATTTGAATATTTATAGCAAGTATTAAAGAGTATATATGTTTATATGAGGTGTTTCAATATACCTACAGTCAACGCATAATATTTTGATTTTATTTCGATTTCTTTTTGGTTTGATATATTATTTGTTAGGCAATGTGTAAAGAACTTTCAAAGTCGAGTATGGTCGTCAATAAAAGTGTGACAACTAAAGAACATAATGTTTGGATTGACCTAAGGCTTATGATCGAAATACATACGGAACAGACGTGGGGCATGTGGACGAGCACTCCACCCACGGAGTGGGGTTCGGGTTGGGGCACGGCCACTGGCACAGGACCTTTGCAAAGAGATTAAAAATACAAGGATTAGTACCAGGGCAAGGATAATCGAAAGGAGAGTCCAGCTAAAAATAAAGTTTGTCAAGTGGTCAACATACAACTGATTGGCATTCAATAATCGATCATGCTTGGTTACATACTCAAAGAAATCCCAAAAAATATATGTATGTCTCAAAGTACTGAAAGTATCTCATGCAGGTCTTTTGAACAACAAGTGTTTACAATAACTTCACTGCCAATCGGGGCTTAACCGAATATTCTAATATTTCCACTTTTCATTTTTTGGGGTTACAAAATTTAGAGAAATTGCCTGGCGGAAAATCATAGGTCACTCAAGAAAGTATTGGTCTACACTAGGTGGCTTTATTGAACTCATAGATACATAAAAACCAAAGAGCTGTAAAACTTCAAGTTTTGCATACTCCTTTGCTTTTATTACAAAAACATATGTTTATATAGTATATTGTATCGTGTGAGAATGTGAGTTTTAGAAAAAATTGTGTGTTGGGAGAAGTCTTTAACCGAACCGAACCGAAAGAAAATCGATCTATGGCAAATTGTAACTGAACTCACTAGAGGGGCTACTTGGATCAACTAGATTTAAAAGCTTTGGGTTTTGTGGCTAATCATTCACTAGATTTATGCTAGACAGAGATAGAGTGTGTCTGTGCGTGTGTGTTACAGTGGGAGAGCGAGCGAAACTATATTGTTGTCTTTTTCTGTTGATCGTGTCATGAAATGTTTAATAAAAGTTTGTTTCTTGTAGTTTATTCGGTTGAGTAACGAAATGTTTCAACAAATGCTTCATAATGTAAATTTGTATTTAGGATTTTTTGTTTTGATAGTTTTTGGTTTTTGTTTGTAACGAATGAAAAATTTGCTTGTGATGCATCACCTGCCATTATAATAATTTTTCCATCTTCTGAAAAGAATTGATCTAGCTTAAAGATATCTGATAATGATTGATAGATTCAAATTGAGTTTGGTATTAGTTTTCATGAGTAGTAGACATTTTGGTTTCATATAATTATATTATATATTTTTGCGGAGTTTTCGAGTGTGAGAGAGACAGACGCGCGGAATAGGGTGCGAGCGAGACAGAGACAGCGTTAGTATGTTTAGTTTGTACAGAGATAGAGAGAGAGAAACAGATATACATATTTATGTAGATAGAGATAGCAAGATAGACAAATAGTTATGGTTTTGAAAAGAATAAAGTACAGTGAATGATATGAGCACGATGAGAGATGGGTTTATTCACGAGTGATCGGTTTAGATGACAGTTAATTGACCCAACTGGGTTGTTTCTTGGGTTTAGTCTCGTGGCATTTAGTTTAGTTTTGATCGAGTTGGTACGATTTACAAGGCATAGCAGTGCAGGTATATCTATTTGTAGGTTGTAACAAAGTTCGGTTTGCGCTTTAACGTGGGGTTTTTAGTCTAAGACGGGTTTCCTTTAAATGGGCTTTAGGGGCGCTCGACGGGCGAGGCGCCATTTGATTCCATTCGCCCGCAAACTGTATTATATATAAGGTATTATATGTTGTCCAGGCTCAAGTACTGTCTACAATTAGCTACTTTTGGGTGATATTTCACTGCTTTACTGTTACGGTGGTTATTAGGTTACTTATAAGTGGGTGGTTTTTGGGGATCGCAACTTGGGCGGGTCTTTATCGACAGTTTATGTTACAACCGGGTTTATTTTCTGGGGGTCGGGGGGCATCAAACAAAATAGAAACGTGTCCGAAAGTCTGGGTCGTACCTGCAAATCCTCCGAGAGGACCCAGGGGAATGGGTAGTGGAGCCATTGAAAGGGATACATCTCGATCCCGGGTCTTTTCCTTGTCGGACTCAGGCGGGGACTTTCGCGAGGACTTTTCCTCCTCAATGATATCCTCGATGGGTACCTACAAATTAAAGGGGGTTTGGTTCATATTTTGTTATTCTTCATTTAACTTTTAGGTACTGCATACATCTGGGGGTCTCACGGGATTCAAAGGAGCCATGAATTGCACCAGCTTGGTGGAGAGCTGATGCCACATAATTGATGCTTCGCAATAGGCACACTCGGCTACCTAAAAGGGCCCAGAAACGATTATAGTATGTAAACTAATTGAAACAAATCCCACCTTCAGGGCGCAAACGTGGCTACTGAGACCCACGCGTGCGGCGGTGACCATGCACTTGATCAGCCGCGAGACATTCTCGCAGACGCTCGTGTGGATGCCCATGTGCTGCTCCACGTCCTGCAGCTCCATCTGCTTCAGCAGGATGTCCAGCATGAGGATGCAGCAGGTGAGGTTGTGCTCGGCATCCGTGGAGAACTCGGTGTGGCGATTGGTGGGCGCCTCGTCATCCGAAATGGCCGAAGTGTTGCCCGAGTCATCCTCCACAACGGGCGCTGGATAAATGCAAGTTTTTGAGTACTATAAAGCAGTGTATCCTAAACGGACTTACAGATGGAACTGCGTCTGGGGGGATTGGCCATGTCGGCCTTGGTCTCTTTGCTCTCCTTGCAGGGAGTTTTGGGGGCCTTGGCCTGCGACTGCGACGATTGGGCGTCCTTCTCCCGCATCAACTCGTGCTGGATGCCGTACTTCATGATGCGCACCCCGTCACCGAACATGGCAAAGAGCTGCACGAGGGGAATGAGGATCTCCAGCTTGGTGAGGATCTGCAGCCAGTGGAGTGCCTGCTGCTGCACCTTGGCCGTCGTCTTTTCGAACCGAATGGCCACAAAGTTGTACATCGTCTTCGCATCGAAGCCCAGCGGTGACATCTCCGGATCGAGTATCTTGCTCAGCACGATCTTCAGCTCGTTCAGCTCCTTCTCGGCTACATCGTTGGTGATAGCCTCCATCCAGTGTGGCATTACGTAGTCCCAGATCTCGGAGGTGATCACCTCGTATGGCACCAGACAGATCAGCCGCTGCAATCCCTCCTTCAGGTGGCTTGTCCTGGAGGCCAACGTCTCCCAGTGGCCGCCCACGCGAGCATACTCCGGGGGATGGGGCAGCAGGCAGGAGATAAAGACGTTGTAGTGGATGCGACAGATGTCCTTAAGCCAGTTGCACACGTGATCGACTTTGAGCTTCTCAATGGTGCTCTCCACCTGGCCGGCAGCTGGAATCGATTTTTGGTATGGTCCTCAGAATGCTTGCAAGTACGTTTCTACCACTTACCATCGTAGGAATAGGCGGTGACATGGAACCAGTGAAACAGCATGCTCAGGATTCTGCCCAGAACCTCCACAGGCGTGTCAGCGTTCGGAGTGCAGCGACCCACCAGAAGCCAGATCCCATAGCGACCCAGTCGCTGGCGTTCTTCGAGAGAAATGTTGTCCGCCGTGAGGGAGGATCCGTTCTTCTTGGAATCCGACGAGGAGGACTCCTTGCCCGGCTCAAAGTTGAGGGGCTTGGCTTCGCGCAGCAGACTCACCACCGACTCGACCATGTGCATCTGCATCTCGGCATCCATCTGCCAGGCGGGCTGCAGGCTGCGGTGCACGACGTGATCTCCGCCCCGCCGCGAGTTGTGCCGGTTACTGTGGCACTGGCTGCAGTACCTTATCGGGTGGTTGCCGTTGAAGCTGGCGCACTCCGTGGAGAAGCAGATGGAGAAGGCGGACTTCTCGTTGGAGCGGCAGTTCTTATTCTCGCAGACCATCGACACCTGCTGCATGGGATGCAGAATGTCGCCGAACTCCAGGTTGGCGTGTTCACGGTGGATCTCGTTGGCGCACTCGATGCACAGGTAGAGGGGCGGAGGACAGTCCGGGGCGTAGGTTATGCTGATGCTGTGGTCGTAGCAGACCTTTGCAGCCTCCGCATTCCCGGCATTCGGGCAATGCTCCCGCTGGCAGGTGAAGGGCACCAGGTCATCTGAAAGGGAAGGATGAAAGATGTGTAGCTTCCTAATTAACAAGATTAAGTGTCACACTGAAGTTATATCACCTCAACGAGGTAGTATTGTGTTCCTAATCAGAACTAAAACTATGAGCAACTTACTTGTTAGCTTGGAGAGCAGGACCTTGCGATCAAAGAGGTTGGCGTCGAAGGCGGGCCAATAGTAGAAGAGCAGCTTGGCAGCCGAGGAGCGGGAGACGGCCGTGCCGTAGGCCACCACGCACAGGATGTCCTTGACCACGTTGTGCTTGAGGGTCATAAGACATTCCAGCAGCTGGCAGTGATGAGCCGGGTTGTTGGAGTACTGCAGCACCATCATGATGACCGAGGAAACGGACTGGCATGCCTGGCACTCCTGCTCATCAGAGCTTCGCCGAGCTATAGCATAAAATTGAATTAATCTTCCTCTAAAATTTATTAAGAATTCAGTGCTTACTGATGGTAAAAGGTAAGATATAGTAGCATAGAGCGTTGACAATGTCCTGGTGCAGGGCTGGCGGTAGAACAGATATAGTAGAGCTGACTAGATAGGGTAGATTATCGATAAGGTCCTTGTCCAGGAAGGGTAGGATGCAGCTTAGGCACTGCAAGAGGGCTTTGCCGAAAACTGAAAGGGAAATACAAATGATTTTTGTTTGATCCAGAGTTCTAGAGAGAGAGACATCCTACCGATTTGTCCGTACTGGATGCAAGGTGCCACATCGATGAGCATAGTAAGAGCATTGTAGAGATTGCCATATTCGAGATTGGGATAGGCAGACATTCGAGTGGGATCTTCGAGAGGATCGCGTATAAGCTCGTGCGGCGAGGTGCGCACATCTTTAAGGACAGCTGTGGGAAAGATATTTAATACCCCAATGCTAATATTAAATATTTTAATGTACTCACTTAGTAGAGTTTGAGAAAAGTATTTGATATTGTTGGCAATATCAACGCCAGAGGGCGCAGGCAGGATGTTGTGCAATAGACGTACATGGTATTCATGAAGGGCTCTCAATTTTGCCTGAACTGTGAACGCAGAAAAAAATTGTGTGTATCAGGGAGCACCCTCGGGCTGAGACTCCTGGGGACAACTTACAGGCGGCAGCACGAGTGCCCATGTTGATGAGTTGCACCTTAAAGCTGCCAGTCATTATATCAGACAAATCCTTCGCATTGCCGAAACTGCTGCCGAGGGACTTCGCATTCTGCGATCAAATAAATTATTTATAAGTTCAACAAATCACTCCCCTGATTACGTAACTGCAGACACTTGAGATGCCATGGACATCAAAAGTCTCAAACATTGCAAACTTTATAGATAGTTGAAAAGTTTCATATACCCCTAATGCAAATAAGGCCAAGGATTATATTTTGACAAGACTTACCTCGAAATTGGTTAGTTTTTTCAATAGATTTGCAATTTTTTACGGGTTTTTCAGCAAGCCACGACCACGAAGAAAAATCTCTATAACTAAACTGAGTTCGGTGTGTATCTGTGGAGGGCGTGCTGGCAGCTGCTATCTGTTGGATGCCCTATGACCCTCTCACCGACTTCACTTTGCACTCATTTGTGGTGCTTACAATAGTTTTGCCAGCGGTTTTCAATTGATCCAATTCCTGCCCAATTAATTGCTTAAAATTTAATGTTTCTATGGATTTTCGGATGTGGATGTTGAGGAATTTCTGCAATTTAGAGCTGAGGGGTGGGTACTTGACCCACTTTGGCCACCCACCCTGGCCAGCAGCCCGGCGAACAGCTGCTCCGAAGTAGGACATGCGCATATCGCGTGTTTATCTCGCATTTGCCGCACTTACCAACAAGTGATTGTTTGGGCCTGGCCGGAGGTAAATATTTACATCTCCAGCCGGGACGCGAGTTTGCGCAGATAGCACGCAATGTTTGTAAATTTTAACCAGCTGATAGGCTCGAAGCAACTGGTATTCGTTGGAGAGATTTGCAGGGCTATCTACTTGTATTAAGATTTAATGGTAAATTGTTATTTTTGCCATCCAAAAATATCCGAGACCGGGGAGAGTGGGGGAACCGTTCTAGGGCTTCGCTGGAAAGAGAAAACCTCGAAAATTCCATGGGGGTTGTCTGGCCTTTTAACCCTGCCGGTCTGGTAATGGAAACCCAAAGTGTAGACATTTTCACAACTGATTTAACTGAACTCTGTATGGCCCCCAGGCAAGCCCAAAATGTATAAGTTTACCACACCGAAAAGGATTAAAACACAACCAAGTGCGTTCAAGCATTCTTTGTATCTGTCCATTTGAGTAAGCTTTGAAGGCAATTTGCCGTTATTACAGGGTAGTGACAATATCGGAGCAAACGATAGTTCGGGTTTTTGTGTATTAAAAATGGAGTGTATCCATTTGCGTAAGCCTTGAAGGCAATTATGCCGTTATGACAGTGTAGTGACAATATCGGAGCAAACGATAGTTGGGTTGTTTGTGTTTTAAAATGGAGTAATGTACTAATTAAAAGCGGAAATGTGATGTCTTTTATGGTGAGGAAATACCTTGAATCCCATCGGTATTGATAAATTGTTTGTGTTTTCGTTTTGTCAGTGTGCTAGTGTGATAGGGAGATGTACATAATGGAGGGAATGGTGTTACAGGAACTGGTTCACAAAGTTGGAGGTCACTGATTCCAGTGCTGTGGCTGGGCTCTGTCCGCCCGCTAATGCGACCGAAATCTCCTCGCTGGCCAGCGGCTTGGGCTTCTCAACTGAGATGGGCTCGGCCAGAGCCTGGGTTTGAGCCTGGAACTGGGGCTGGGACTGGGCCTTGGGCTCGCCCTTGTCCTTGCCCTTGTCCTTTTCCTTGCCTTTATCCTTGCCCTTGTCCTCTTTGTCCTTGTCCTGGCCCTCGGCTTCGACCTTCTGTACGGAGTAGCTCTCGCGCTTGGGCTCGATCTCATTGATTGTTTCCATTTGGACGATCGCCACTGATGGGCTCTCCGGCAGTTGCACGGGCTGCAGCTCGTGCACCTCCTCCTGCTGGGCATTAGCCTCGTCTGCCATGGCCCCCATGTCTTGGCGATTGGCCTTCTGGCGATGGAACAGCAGCTTCCAGTAGGTGGATATCGATGCCTTGATTGTGGGCTTCACATTCGGCACTGGACGCTCATGTTCCGATTTGGTGTTTGTCAAGTTGCTTGATGAGTCGGGAACATGAGCTGCGGGTTATTGACAGCATTAATTGCTTAAGTATGGCAGGGAACTTCACGATATATTAGTAATTAACTTAAATATTTGTAGGTCAATTTTTAGTTTGAAGAAAATGCAAGTCATGTAATGAAATGTCACCTCAAATACGTATTTCTTAATTGGTTAAGCATAGCAAGGAACTTCGCGTTATCTTAGTAATTAACTTAAATCTTTATCGGTCAATCGTTAGTTTAAAGAAAATGCAAGTCATGCAATGAAATGTCACCTACCCTTGCTGGCCCCCCTATTGCGCATGAAGAAGCGGCCGAGGGTCTTCGGCTTTTCCTTGACAGCTTCATCGGAGGAGGAGGCATCGCTGTCTTCGTCCAAATGGTCACGCATGTGCGGCTTCTTGCTCACCTTGAAGAAGCGCTTGAGGGAGCTCGACTTGGCCGGCTGCTGGTCACTGAGAGCAGACGGCACCGCCGACAGGACCTCGGGCTCAGCGAGCGGAACTTCCTGCAGATTGGACATTGTCGTCCAAAAAGACCACAGGAATTTGTAAGTATTTTGTATGCTAAGCAATTGCTTCTGATTCTACGAAATATATAAAACTAATGCCGTGCGGTTAGACACACAGCACAAGGCGAAATGTCAGAAAAGCCAACGCCAGCTTTTGGAATTTATTCTGTTGATGGGAATTTTACAATTGAAAATGTTATCGGAGCAAGAGCATACTTAGTTTAGTGTTGTAAACTCTTTTTTTGGACATTAGTATTTCTTGTATTCCTTGTCGTTTTGTATTCGTTTTTGTGGCAATTTGGGTTCGATTGGTTAACATGTGTTAACAACGACATCGAAACAGGTTTCAATTGATACGATTTTGATTTCATTTTCTCCCCCCAATCGAACGGTTTCCTCAACCAGGACAAAGCCAGCCCGACGCCTGCGGCACCAGCCAAATCGAACAAAAAATGAAATAAAAGCTAAAAGCAATTCATTCAATATGTGCACACAACACAATACCCCTTGTTATGCTGACTGCCCCATTGTTTCAAATGTCCGCTGTCCGCTGTCCGTTGTCCGATGTCCGTTGTCCGGCTTCTGGTGCAGCTTTCTGTGCCCGTCCGTTTGGTTTTTCTGAGTTCGGAGGCCCACCAACAAAGTCGTTCCGAAAATCAATTGAAGAACTGGCGGACTGGTGGCGATTCCTGCTGTCGACACTGCGCCATCCTCGGTGGCAGCGGGTCCGTTAATTTATGTAGTTATGTGCTGCCGGCTGCCAGGACACCCGAAACAATGGACAATTGCCGCTCCGGTTGCAGGCTTTGTACAGCCGGGGTGCTGAAATTCCGCATAACAGATATGCAATATCAATTTCAATAAGCAATTTCCATGGCAAAGCATACCAAACATGAGCCAAATTACCCAACACTACCAGAAGATATCGGCGAGCATCATCAGTGTGCGATAAAAAATCAACAACATTTAAAGTCTCCCCCTATCCTTGCCTTTCGCCGAAAAGCTGATGGAAAAACTCCCCAACACTGACAGCGAGGAGACATCAATAAATCATCAGTAACAGCACAAGGGAAATGAACAAGGATAATGCAAGGGCAATCCTTTTGCCAGCCAACAGCTGCTCCGCACCCACACCGCTGGGGAGTGTGAAAATGTCAGCGCCAAAGGGGAGCTGCTCACATCCTACTTATGGCTATCCTCCGGTGGTGGCTCAGCCCAGCGATTTGTAGAGTGGGCGCCGCATAATGGCCAAAACGGAAATGTTGTTTGCAGCCAATTCATTGCCAAGCCACACACACCCATCGGGGTCTGGGTTGCAGCACAAACGGCAAACAACAAGCGGCAAAAACATAAACACCCCCTGCAGGCTTACGCAGCCACAAAGCAACATTTCCCGGGCACAAAAAACTGAGTGCAGGGGGCAGGGGCAAACAATGGCAACGGCAGCAGCCACAGAAGCTGAAACTGCAACTGCAGACCGCAAAATGTGTTGCCACACAGCCCTTGGGGCAATGAAGAGCTGGAGATGGAGATGAAGATGGGGCAGGAGCTGCAAACCGAAGCTGGCTGGAGAGTCATAAGTCGGTCTGGCAGACAAATCCTCCGGAGCAAGTGCATTCATTCATTGGCAATAACAATCAAACTGCTCTTGGCAGTCCAGCCCTTTCCCCCGACTCCCCCAATATTGCCCTGCCCTGTCCTGCCCCTTTGATCATTTCATGTTGCGCATTTGCAATGCCATTCAACTTGTTTGCGATGTTGCAACATCAGCAGGCAACACCAGCAGCAATTGTGGCACTCGCAAAAAAGTAAATCGAGTTTGTTCCTCACTTACGATTTGTGTTTTATCAATCAAAAGCATAAGAGATGGGAACTTCCACCATTCAAGATTCCTGGGTAATATGTGTTATACCAACACAGTTATTTGCCTAAAACTCTATGATCTTGGACATTTATTTCTCAATATTTAATAAACTTTAAGGAAAATCTCAATGAATATATACTTTTTTTCTAGGTACACCGACCAGCCACCGCAGAAATTTCGTCTTGTTGACTTTAATAATTCGGTTTTCGGTTCGGGCCTGCGTTTATTACCCCCCAGAGGAGCGCGATGATAGATAGATACCGGGAAAAGTATCTGGTGCATGTGGGAAAGGTAAACCTTAACCAGTCACTCGATCGTAAACCGTAGAATTTACCCCCCACCCTACCATTGTGGTTCTCAAGTTCAATTTGGCACTTCTGCGTTCGGTTTTATAGATTTACAATATTTACAAAGTTGCCTGTTTACATAGTTGCCTAAGGCGGCGATAAAGAGTTCAATCGCTTCGGTTTATTGGCCTGCCTCATGGCCGAGTCTTTTTCTTTGAGCAAACAATATTGTGTAACGATAATAATAATCCATGTGCGTTGCAATCATTGATTAAACACCTTTCATTTACGACCTCGCACTTTCACTTTATCGAAGATAAACTGCGCCTCGTCTTGTGATGCAAGGCGGCGTAATGGGGGATCCTTAAACGGAGATTCTTGCCCCAATAAGTCACAACATGGTCGCGAAGTTAATCAATAATGCAGGTGGCCATAAATCGGATCGGAGCCGTTAGGGGGGCGCCACTGCTAAGGCTCATCGATATCCAGATATCGACTGATGGCTATCAAAGGCGCCAGCGGCGGCAAAAGCGCCAGAATGTCAACAGTTTAATAAATAAAATCAGAGTCTGCAGGCCAGATGGGAGCGTGCGCGCGACTGCAATTAAAAACAACAAAAAAAAAACAAGACAAAAAACCGGGGGGGAAAAAACGAGGCAAAGTGCAGGCAATGCATAAAAAAGGGGCAAAGTCAAAGTCAAAGCCCAAGTGCGGCAGAGATCGCTCTCCGATGTCGCTGGTGCTGCTGTCGTCGAGTGCGACAGGAGCTGATTGTCGCAGGTCCCAGATCGGAATCGGGCGATATTTGAGTCTCGCTCGGTTGAGAATTATGATCGATTTATTATGCGACAACAGTCGACGCAAGCGGCAGTGGCAGCGTCGTGATTCCGATTCAGAAACATGGCCAACAGGCTGCGACAGGTTTGGGGCCAAAGCAGGGAATATGCGCAAGACATTGATTTTCGCCAGGTAATGAGGCAACTCATTAATCATTTTTTCGTTGCGCATCGGCTGGGGGATTATGTTGCCGGCAAGCAACAGTTGCTCGCCGCCTCTGACGGAATGTTGGCAACATCTCGGGCCATGCAGCTGCATGCGGCTTCTCGATTCCGTCATGTGCTCCTCCCCGGCTGCACGTACGTCCCATACCCATATCCTTTTGGCCCGCTGACTCTTCTTGTTCTCCGCTTGATTTTGTTAACCTTTTGACCATTTGAAGTTATTTTTGTATGCTTTACTGCCAATTTGGTGGTCATTGGCCATTCACTTGACTTGCGCCTGTTGCTTGTCCGTTGTCTCTTCGTTGTCCGCTGATGTTGCAGTTGCTGTGCTGCGCTGTGCTGTGCTGTGCTGTTGCTGTTGCGGTTGCTCTTTTGGCACACAACGCACCATGTCTGACAGTTTGGCCGATTGCCTGGCCGCATGCCGCTTGCCGCTCATCTGCCTGTTGTGTTGCTGCCTTGATATTGCTGTTGCAAGTGCAATTGCTGTTGCTGTTGCTGTTGCTGCTGCTTCGTAGCGGTCGCGGTCATCTCCTGGCTTGTGGCACACACTTGTGATGCTCATCGGGCAGCGAAGCAGGCAGTTGACTGATGCGGTCTGGTAGATTCCCTGGATGCACTACCAGTGCCACTGCAGCTCGCGGAGCATTCCCGGAAGTAATGGACTCCTGCCAAGCAAAATGTTGAGTTTTTCGCTTGATTAAACAAAGTGGAAATTTGGGCTGTGGCTAATGATTGTGTGTACGTTCCAACACTACCAATTTATCTACATAACCGAAACATATTAACGCAAGACATTCACAAAGAAACTCAGAGGGGTTTTAAGTTTTCTTACCTTTTAACAACTTTTTCCCCAAAAAAAAGGTCGCATAATCGTTAAATGCATAACCAAAGCGACCACATGAAGAAGTATATTGCTATATTCTATTGAATTTCCTATATTTATTTCCTTATATTTAAGATTCACCAGAGGTCCTAAATTTTCTTAACTTTTAACAACTTTTTCCCCAAAAAGATGGTAAAATAATCGTTAATGCTATATTCTATTGAATTTCCTAGTATTATCTCATATTATTTACCTATATATAAGCTACAAATCAGTTGTATTTTACAGATCTCCGAAGGGGACACAGCTTGCACTTGGGTGGGACTGGGTGCCGTGTGAGTTACCTGCACTTGTCGCGCACAGTTGGCCAAGTTGTAAATGCCTGTCGTTGCGGTCGTTTGGGGGACATTAGCCTTCGCCTTTAGCTCCGGGGCCACAACCGAAAAAAAAGAAAGACTCAGGCACACGCACAAATCCCGAAATTCTGGCAAAATTTCTTCATTTCGACGGGCGAACTTCCCGCTTGCAACTGCAAGATGTTGGCAATTATTTATAGTTTCTGATGTATTCAATTTATTATGCAGATGGCTAGAAAGTTGCTAAATACTTGATGTGCGACGACTCAAACATATTGGGTGTAATATTTCCTCGGCCTGCGCTCGAAAGACGCGGATGGGTTTATTAGACATGCATGAGTTTTCCATCGAAGGAATCACTTGGATTGCGAGAGATTTACGATTTTCTCACGATTATCTGGGGACCACACTCGCCGCTGATTTATGGCTGAAAATGGGGAATCTCTGGCGGAAATTAGTCTGCATTAATCCAAATCGATCCGTGGTCCTGCACACCCGTAGCTTGCTATCAAAGTCCGCTAAAGTTCATCACACTTCGGAGGGTAATTAATTACGGATAGCCGCAGAAAAACTCTGGGCCTGCAGAGCCAGAAGCCCGAGGAGAAGTAATTAAACATAAATAACCAAGACAACTTAATTTTGAAGGTTGGCACAAATCGAACGATCGACATGCAATTCTCCATGCATTAAAGTTTAAAGGCCAGTTTGAGTAACTAGCAAAAAAACTAAGGAAAATTCCGAAGCTGCCGCTGCCGCCGCAGTGGCAGCGGAGAGGAAAAAACATTTTCTAATTTATTAATATGTTTAAGTTGGGGGAAAAAATCTATTTGGCAAACAAGCCCGACTGACAGCGAACATAGATCGCTGCGGCTGGCGGAGGCCATTAGAAAGCGATTAGATAGCGATACAGATACAGATACTCAGCCGCAGATACTCCGGCCCCCGTGGCCGAAAGACATATGTACGTAACCCGCCGCTGCAGTCGCTGTGGCCGCTGTGGCCGAAACAATGTCAGCCAGTTGCAGTTGCCGAACAATGGCAGCTAAACATGGCAAGTTAACAGTTTAATTTTCCAGGAGACAAACAAAAAATGCCGCCGAGCGAACGATATGCGGATGCATTGGGTCCGACGCTACGTAACTTAGAAAAAGCGGGCGCTCTCAATCTCAGGACCAAACAAAAGCCGGGAGTTCGCAGCCAGCCAAAAAAAGGCCCAACTGCAGTTATCGCTCATTATGGATCGTGATCAATGGCATGCAGTGTGCGGAACCCCCGAAAAAAGGAGTCCAACCGCAAGATAAACGCACTCCGCACAAAAAACGCAGCCTCTCCGGGTCAGGCCAACAAGTGTTGCCCTAACAAATAAACCAAAACCCAAGAGAATATTTTGTGTTTTTAACCGAAAAGGCAACGGCCAGAGCCGAACGGTAACAATCAAGCCAAGCTTCCGCTTCGCATCCTTTTTCGGTCCTAATTTTGCATGCCCTGCTTCATAAAAAGAGCGAACCTGGCCCGAACGAAATAACCAAACGACCCAAGGCTAAATGACCGTTGAAGATTAGCCCAAAATATGGGTTTTGGCCAAAGCTCCTACTTAAAGGTTGAGCGCTACTTGAAGGTTGAGTAATTTCGGTGGCCGGCAGAATAATAAATTGCGGATAAATTAGTCAATCAATCGAGTCTTTTATTAAGCATTTTTAGTAACCAAAACAATTTAACTACAACTAAGAGTACATCTACCTTTTCACGGTTGTCCCAATTAATTTGACGAAGAATCTCTTAATTTATGCAGCCCGAAAAGAGATCAGGTGATGCCTGCTATGCCAAACCTTGATGCATTTCATTATGTTAATAAAGCATTTAATTAACGCACCATTTATGGCCATCAACCCAATCGAATGCAGTTTACCTTTCCGGCATCCGTCCTCGCAGCCTGCACCATATCCTCGCCGATCCTTGCCCTGGAGATACGCATCCACATCCACATCCCCATTCACATCTCCATCGCGGTGCGTGCAGCGTATCTGGAGACAGGCGGAGCAAAAAGTGCACGATACAGCTGCGGTTTAGGCGGCATTATGGCTAAGACCGCAAAAACAAAAACGTTGTGGTTACCGCAAATGTTTTCAGTAATTTCTGGTGTTTTTGCTTAAACGCTTCGATTTGAATTTGCCCCGATACAGATACAGATACTCCGATGCAGATACCGATACACTTTCGATGCTCTTGGCCTTTTGGTTTTTGTGCTGCTAGAAAAATGACATTGAAGTATGTGGTTTTTTTAGAGTTTTTCGGTTCTGCAGTAACGGTTGAGTTGGTATATAGGATGTTCTGTAACACCTTGAAATTGTCATGGAAAAGCTAGAGAACTGTGTAATATCGTAGAGTGATTCAAGCTCTATTTGTTACCTCAAATTATGGTAAATTTGCTTGCAGATATGCGGCATATTTATTGACCATGTTTCAAGATCCCAAGAATCCCCAACACTCCTCGAATCTTCTCAGGCTTCCTCTGGGCTTTGGCCAAGAGATTCTAAGTAGTTTTCTATGTCAACCGCTGGCATTAGGCACCCGATTTGGTGGCATTATAACCATTTTCCATATTCATGCCTAAGCCCATACGCACAACTCCTCAGCTGTCATTCGGAACAATAATAATTTTCCAAATCGAAAAACTGGCTCCCATCGGCCGACTAAAAAAACACTCGAATGGGTAAAAAAGGAAACATTTTGGCTGTACCGTTAGCCGCCTATAACCCATCAATTATATTGTAATGATGTCTGGACGCTGCCGCCGATGCTGCTGCTGCTGCTGCTGCAGCTTCTGCTTCAACTGCAGCTTTAAATTCAACTTGAGCTTCGGCTACCTCCGCCGAGCGGAGGGAACTGCAGCAGTCGCATCTTCAGAAATCATGGGCAGGAATGGCAACCGGGAGGCAACATGCTCATTATCAAAGTCATCATTGGGCGACGGGGGCAGGTTCGGCATTAGAATGTGGCCACGGCGTTCCATTCGGCGGAGTGCCCCCTTCGAGCAGTTGGAGCAGAAAAGGAAAACTACTTGTAGCACTGATGAGAATCGCGCCCGCCGAATCCACGCAGCTTCCACCGGGGCTGACACACTCGCTTCTGCTTTCGGAGGCACTTGCAGAAAATCCTTCGCATATTTTACCTGTTTTGTAGATCCTTGTTACCCGAATTTGTTCAAAAGAAACCTCCATGAAATGTATTTTTAATAGTCACAAAAATGGCAATACTGTCAAGGTTCTTATCAAGTTTTCATAGTATGCCAAACTCTCTTTAAACAACTTAGCAAACAAGTTCTTGAAACATGTTTTAAATTATTCTTAATATAGATAATGTAGCTTTGGTAAAACGATTTCCCGGCTTATTCCTCAGTGCATCCTTTGGAAGTTTTTAGCCATTGTAGCATTTGCATTCGAGTGTCCACTAAACGTCAATTAAGTGGGCTTTAACCACTAGTCGCGATGGTCAGGCAGTTTGATTTGTTCGCCACTCCGCCTCCTCTTAGCCCTGCCCCTCGTGTCCTGCATCCTGGCCCCTTTTCCAGAGGCTCCTCGTTCGCTCCAGCTGCGCTTTCCACTTGGGCCGGTACAAATGCATAACATAACATAACATGAAGTAATAGCTATAACAATATTGTGTACACAAGGCTTGGCAGATTCTGTTCCCCCTTCCTGTGGCATCCACATCATCTGCATGAGCCACTGGCTGTGGCTCAGCCGGCGGTGGTTTCAGTGGTGCTGGTGGTGGCGGTGGCGGCAAAGCGGCTCCCTTTGTCATTTCGCCATGACGCATGCGTAACGTTCGATTTGATTCAATTAATGGATGGGAATTGTCTGAACGTGTGGTTTGATCGGGTTGGGTTGGGTTGGGTTGGGTTCACTCTGGCTTTGCTTTTGGTTTTGGCCTCGATAGTGGTCTGGCTTTCTGGGCTTTCTGGGTTCTCAGCAGACTGCGAGGCAGACTGCACTGACGTGTGATGGTCTGGCCTTTTGAATGTGGATGCGGAGTTGCCGCAGAAGCTGGAGTGTTCTGCAAACACCTGAAGTAAGCCCAGGGCTGCGGCAAGTGGTTCTGTACCGAGAAGTATATGTTTTTCCCTAGGATCAAGTGGCAAATATCTGTTTTGGTGCAGAATGCATCTCTGATCTCAATTCTGCTTCAGGTTGTTAACTCGCTGGCTTTGGTATCGACATTTAAAATCTGAAACTATTAACGCCATCGAGTGACAAAGATTAATCTGTCGGCTCTTAAGTTCACACAAATCGAAGTAGAACTAAGCCTCGAAATACCACTCGACGATTCGCAGATTGAAAAACGATCCGTATGCTAAATACTTGGAAGCTCTGGCCGCGATCGTGATTAATTGCCATTTTATTTCGAATACGCTGGGCATCAATCACGACATTCCAAATACGCCCCTTCAGCCAGCCCCACCGGCTCATTAAAACTAACCACTCATAATGATAATCTTTAAAATTAAATGCCCGCATTGTCGCGTCAAATGTATCTGCATTGAAATGTTTCCTCCGACTGGCTCTTCATATTTTCCACACTTTTAGCCGCGACTCGCGTTTTCATTTGTCAAGTGCGCAATTATTTATGGTTATCTCTGTTTTATTTTTTATTTTTTGTTTGTTGCAAACGCCAACGCCGAATGACAGCAGCTGGTAGTTGCTGTGTTAGTTGTCAGTTGTTAGTTGTTGGCCAATTGTTGTTGCCGTGCATAATAATACCAATTGCTGGGCTTTGTTGCTGTTTCGTCGCAACGGCAATTAACAATTTTTAACCTTGTTGTGCATGATGCATGATCGTCTCGTGATCCGCCGATGATGCTGCAGATGCTGATGCCGATGCATTAAAATACTGCTAAATGCTGCGCGATCTCTGGCTCATGCACACATTTCCATATCTCACGTCGAGTGCTCTTCGATTTCGCAATTAAAGCGATTTGATTCCGATTTGAAGCGTTGCGCTGCGAAGATTGCAACTGCGACATCATCGACCGCATTTGCATAATCGATTGGTGATTGTCGTTAGGCATTATTAATTATGAAAGTTTTATGCGCCGCTCTGAGATGGCCACCAATTTATGGATCGTTACGGCGCTCTAATATTCTCGTTAGCATTTACCGGCTGACAAAGTGGGAATTTCGCAAGGTTTTCCATACTCTGGCGCTCTCAGGCCTCTTAATTTCTCATTTAAAATTAACACAAATTCCCCGAGAGCTTGTACACATACCTGGCATAACACTTGCCCCGTGTTACCCACAGCAACTCCAACCTGTTGCAGCAGCAGCAGCGGCAGTAGCAACAACTTCCCAAGTGCAATCAGAGTAGCGTGACTCTGGGCCTGCAAAAGTGAAGGTTGCAAGAAAACAGAGCTGGAAAGGCGACAATTAATGCTCTAATAATGCCAAAGAAAGATGCAGCAGCATCGGACAGAGGCAGCAGCAGCCGCAGCAATTGCTGTGGCAAGGCGGCATCTGCAACATCTGCCACAGTTGCTGCGCGAAGTTCCGTTAATAATGTTGTCAAAGCGTTGCGATGCGTTGATAAGCGCTTTCGTTTTGACGCTCTATTATGTGGGCGTGGCCGCGGCGGGCGATTCCGACTTTGTGACAATGGGCGATCTGCGCCGCAGTAGGCGTGGCCACTCCTCATCCCTGCGTCCGGGCGGCATGACCGCGGATGGCGTTGGATTCCAGTACACGATGCGCTATCAGCCGGGCTTCCACCTCCACAAAATAGCTCAGCAGCAGGCTGGGGACGGCATGGAGGGAGGAGGAGGAGCAGAGCAGCCTCCTGCCATGACGGAGGCCCCGATGCCGATGCCAACTCCCGGAACTCCGCCGCCAGAACCGATGCCCACGGAGCCGGAGGGGCCGGAACCCACGATTCCAATGCGACCCACAACGGCGCCCACCGAGGTAACAATTTTAAAGTATTTTCATTACATTTTCTTCAGCTTAAAAAAGCTCAAATGAACCATAAGCCTATGTGCTTTATAAACTTTTTATTCTTAAGAAAATTCGGGAACAAGTAGTGATATTTTTGGGGACCCAAAAAAGTTCCAGATAATATTATCCAATTATCAATTTGTTTCAGGCACCCCCGCCGCCGATACCCACGGATTCCATGATGATGCCCACACCCAGCAGCGCCCCCGGAATGATGTCCAGTCCCAGTCCCAGTGGCAAGCCCAAGCCCACCATGCGACCTTCAGTGCCGACGCCACCCCCAACAAAACCCTCGGCGATGATGCGACCCCAAAAGCCCCTGAAGAACCTCCTTTTCGGTTCGCCCATCGAGGCAAATCTGATCCTCAAGAAACCCAATGCACCGCGATCAAAGGGAAAGGGGTTCCTCAGCCTATTCGAGGTGATCAAGTTCCCCAACACCAAGTGCAGTGTGGCCATGGGCGACATACGCAGCATGGAGGGTGTTTGTTACCACGAGTTCGAGTGCAAGAGTCTCGGGGGGATCCCCACCGAAAGTTGTGCCGAGGGCGTGGGCGTTTGCTGTGTCTGTGAGTGAAAGTCGAGGATCCTAAATGGTTTATGCATCTCTGTTTGACTTGCAGTTGTGAATGGTTGCGGGGATGTTACGAGCCAACAAATTGTCTACTTCGAGAGCCCCAACTACCCGCAGCCAGTGCGCGAGATGATGATTTGCGTGCTGATCCTCAATGTGAAGAAGGGAGTGGAGCAGCTGCGTCTGGATTTTCAAATGTTTGAGGTTACTAACAATCTAATTGCAAATTATAATAACAACCTTTTAATCTCTCAATCTATCAGCTTAGCAGACCCACTAATGGCGATTGTCTGGATGATCAATTCATTGTGTCAGGTCACAATTCCAACTTTCAAATACCCGTTCTCTGCGGCATCAATACAGGCCAGCACAGTGCGTACTTCCAACTATATTTAATACCCATTTAACTCTACTTGTTTATAGTTTATATTCATGTGGGCGATTCCAGCGAGAGCAAGGTGTATCTTTCCGTTTTCGTTAAGGTTTCCGGCGGCGGACGCTCCTTCAACATTAAAGTCACTCAAATTGAAGACGACCTGGCCCCCAACAACTGTTTGCAATACTTTACCGAATCCGAGGGCGTTGTCAAATCGTTTAATTACGACACTGATGGATCCATTGTGGACAATCGGGAGGCCACATATTTTGTAGGTTTTCCAATCAGGTACTCCAAACGAATAACGATTTTATTCTGTCCCAATTAGAACAATCTCAACTATGCCATTTGTCTCATGCGGCTGAAAAACGTTTGCAGTGTGATCTACAATACTGAGCTTTTGGGTGGCGATCAGCCGGATTTTCAGATCGTCAACAAAGATGAAGGTATTAGCGGGGAATTTGCATGCGCAATCCAAATCCGTATCGAATGCTGTCCCAGTTCCCAACTAATGTGTCCGATTTGCATGCCCTGACAGCCGAGAACGATCTGATCTCCGACGGCCAGGCGGGTGCCGGCATCTTCAACTGTCCGGACGACTTCATAGCCATCAACTCGGTGCCGCTGTGCGGGGAGAGGTTCAACGACGGCCGGGACACCGACGATTTCACCATGCACGCCACCGTGAGGGACACCGCCGCGGGCCCCATAATCCTGCCCTTTCGCACCGATTCCGAGTATGTGGGTCGCGGATTTCGGCTGCTCTACAGGCAGGAACTGTGTGTCTGAGATGCATCTGCATATATGCATCTGCCCCAGCAAGATGCACATCAACTAAACTAAACCATCAACCAAACTGCGAGAAATTCACGAGTAATTTATTTATTATTTTCCCCTCTGAAGAGGTCTTGAGATTAACATATTTGAAAGATGTTACTATACATTTAATAAATTTAGTATGCAGCAAACAGCCTGAAAAGCATATCTAAATTGGCCTAGATATCACAGGCATTTCGGCGTAGTTCCTTATAGTTCCTAGTTGGTTCCAGAATTTTAGTCCTTGCTGTAGTAACTCATGATTTTCTTTATATTTAGGGGTATAATTTAACCCCTCTTTGGTTGCAGTGTCTGTATGGAATATTTCACGCTTTGGTCAACTGCAGGCCTTTTTTGGGCTGTGGAAACTTGCGATTGCTGTGCCGCATTTAGTTTATGGGAACGACAGTTTCCGTTCCCAGTGCTGCCCCCGTGCTAATGTGTTCGAGGTGATTCGAGGCGATTCGCTGGATTTGGTGGCTTAGTTTTGGCGCCGCCCACCCACCGGGGACTGGGCGGTTCGCGGTTCCCAGGCGGGTTCGTAGTTCACATCCCGGCCCGGTGATCTGCACAGTCCGGGGACCGAACGTCGATTGGCGTTGGTGTTAGTTGACAGGTTTATTTCAAATTTTCACGTCCCGCCAATGCATTGGAGGGCAGGAGGTGCTCGAACTATGACGAAATCTATAACTTGCCGCATCGCCATCGTTGCCATCGCAGCCATCGTCGCCGTGGCCCCGTCGCCATTCGCTCTATGCTTAAATTTGTAATAAATTTGATTTTTTCCTTTCGATTGCGATGCGGATGGATGGATGGATTTCTCCCCTCACCCAATCCCTCCCCCGGCAGGCCGTGGTGGCTGTTTTCCTTGGATTCGTTTGCTGGCAGCATGATAAAGTCACAATTAACCCACGCCTTTTTCGTAGCGGTACTCTTACATATATTTGCATATCATTTTGATTGTTTGGATTCGGGCTGAACTCTCGATGCCGACTCGCTGACAGGGCGATGACTAAAAGTGTGCACCGCCGAAGTGACGGCCCCGCACCACAGCGGAGCACCGGAGAGCGGCAACAACTAGACCAAAGCAATCATGAAACCGGCAACAAAAATTACTTCTCGGCCAACAATAGGGAAAATCCGAAAGGAGAATCGGAGGACACAAAATGGCATGTTGCATGCACCGGGCTTCAAGTTTGTCATCAAATGGCGTTCGCCGGTACCTTGGACAACTTTATAGGAAGTACGTGTGGCACGGAAGTAAATCAGATTCTAGTCAGATGATAGAAACATATGGGATCAGATTAATCATTGCACTGAACTAAGTAAAGGCTGTAAGTCTATAAAACTTAAGATATTTTGAAACTCAAGATATTCGAGTAAAAGCACATTATATTCAAATAAATATTCAAATAAATACTCAAATGAATACTTAAATGATCTTTTATATTAGAGAGCATATAGGGGATTGTTCATTGTTCTATTATGTTTTTTGGTTAATAGCATATTTCATGTTTGAAATCCATAAACCCAATTTCTATTGCAAACCACTGTGACTTGACGCCAGCATAAATAAATAAAACCGTAAAGCCAACAAAAAGACTGAATAAACCGAAAATCCCTCCAGGGCGTAACGTGCACTACATTAGAAATTGAAAATCCACCGACACCGTCAAAAAATACAAAAATAAAATAAATAACAAAAACCGAAAATCTATGACAACGACGGCGAGGACGTCGACAGGCAAGACGACATCGACGTCAGAGTCAAAGACGAAAACATGAGAATCTTTTGGGCCACGAAAAGCGCCGTTTGATGGAAATTAGGAAACTGAAATTCATTTTTTGAGGTTTGGTTTGGCTTTGACTCTTTTTTGGGGGTGTGGGAACCACAGGGAAATGCTGGCTGTCTGGCAAGCGTGCATGGCAACGCCTTTTGTCACAGTTGCGATTTTTGTTTTGTCGGCAAGCATTTGCATAATTTAATCAATTCGGAATGAGACAAAAGGTGAAAACTGTTGAGCCGCGATCCGGCGAAACATTAGCGGCAAGCACATCAAGCAGATCCAGATAGCCGGGAAATCAGGCAACACTTTGTGCGGCTTTAATTGGCCAGGCTTTCGGCATGCCAGAGATCGCAATCGCAATCGCCATCGCGGAACAGATCAATGCGGCGGCCGGAATACCGCGAAGATGGCCAGATTGCACGGACAAAATATTGGCAAAAATGCCAATAAACTTTTGACAAGACATTATACAAATGCTAACTTTATTAAATGCCTGTTGGCCGGACCACCGCTTGAGTTCGTTAATTGCCGCGTTATCGATGGAAACAAAGAGCCAAGGCATGCGCCGAGCCGATCCGAGCCGGCAGCTTGGAATAAAGCGATCAACTTGTCGCTGGGAGTCTGTCTAATGAGCCTGCTCTTTCTTGCCAGCGTCTGCAATTAATTTACTAACCGATCAGCCGGTCGATCATTTTGGCTTAATGGTTATGTAAACGGCATGAGGTCCTGTTCGGGGTTATAAGGTAGCCCCGCAACCCCGCTCTCGCGAGGCCTAGGGGTCGTAAAAAGTTGCCTGCCTCGTAACTCAATGTAATTAGTCATTGGCCGGATTAATGGCATGTCAATCGGGATTCCTTGGCTCAAAGATTGCCACTCGGGATGCCAGATTCGATTTCTCCAGAGGTTCCTTCTCAGTGCAAGCGATTAATTAATCAAATGATGCTAAAAGTCATTTATGGCAGTTTGTGAAAACTCATGTATTTAATGGCTGACTAATCACGCTTTTAGTATCATGGCTTGTTCTTTCCATGCTAAATGTGTTATGGCACATTAAATTGTTGTTACTCAAATTTCACACTCTTGAATTCAAATTGAAATGAATTCGATACATCCAATGCAGAGCTCTCCGAGTGATTCATATGCACAACTCTGGCTTGACCCCTGACCCGGCGACCATCATGTTGGGCGGAATTCGCAATGGATTATTATACGGACACCCACACAGGTGGAGTTTTTCGCGGCTTTGAAGACTCGCCCAAGAGCCGCCGCCCAAAAGGTAGTAACCGAAGTGACACCAACACATCAAGTGAGCGTTTTATGATTCACGCTTGCATTCAAACCTCATCTCGCCAGAGTCCGCGGCTTGTCCGTTGGAGGGAGGGAGGCACCGGAGCGGGGTTTCCAGTTGGAAGGTTGAAACAACGGACTCGGTGCGCAACTTCACGCCGTAATTAAACTGTCTTCGGGTTGTGTAGTACAAGCGTTCAAGCATTCAGCCGTCCAAAATCCATCCCATTGCCATTTAAGTTTCTTTCGCCCAGGCCGTGCGAGTGTGTGTCGTTTTTCACACTATTTTCTACTAATTTAACGATTTTGTTCGACTCAACGACGAATCGGTCCAAGAGCCGGCCCTCTCCCCAAGCCCCCAACCCACTCGCCTTTGTTTTTCTTAACTTTTTTGGCGAGTTGAGCTGCGATTTTATTGCCGCACTTTTAGCACATCCCGCCGTCCATTTATTTACACGTGTAAAAACGCTAAGTGTTTGCTGCCGGTCAACTTGCAATGGAAATTGGCACATGGGAGATTTTTCTCCGTTTCATTATACCATGTAACATACCTCAAGGTACAAATAGTATATTAGATTTGTGAAAATGTATGTAACAGGGAGAAGGAAGCTTTTCCTACCCAACAAAGTATATGTATATCTATCCATGTCCGTCTGTATGTATGAACTCGTCGTTCTCCAAAACGCCGGATGACGTTAATTTAATCATTTGTTCTTTGATTCAATTTTGGGTTAAAATATTTAAACAATAAAACTAAATAGTTTAAAAAATAGGTACATGGTATCTCGTTGTCGAGAAATCTCGACTTCAGCGTTTCTACTTGGTTTACAAAATGTTTGCGCAGCACCAAAGGGCCCGGCATTGTTTCAAGCTCGAATTCATTTTCAAAGCAAGGCTTGGAAAGCGGGCAGAGCTTTAAAACCCCTGAAAAAGTATGAAAAAGACTCCCCAAGGTAATATTTAAGTAAAGAGAATCCCATTATCGATCGGTGGCATCCTGGGGCTCATCCTCATGCGCCTGCTAATCGCGTGGCACATTCATCAAAATATCAACACCCGACCAAAAAAGGAGCCTTTCCAAATTCGCTGGCTCCCCAGTTTGGCGATGGCGAATATGTTGCATGTAAAACAACCGAGCGGAGATAACAAGAGGCAGGTTGTGTGTCCAGGAGATGGAAATTAAATGGGTTGCGAGGTGAGCGAGGCGCAGGCTAAAGTAGAATGTGCATAAATCGCGTGAAAAATGTGAAAGAAGAAACAACATTTTGACACCGAAAAAAACACACGAAAAATACGAGGAAAACTCGGCGCAGCGCTGACTAGATGATGATTATGAGTATGAAAAATTAATGATAGTCACAGCATGGCAGCAGTTGCACGCACACGAAAAAACAACGAAGCGACAACAAATTGTAAAAGAAAGAGGGGGCAACGATGTAAATAGGCAGATTAAGCATACGCAGCGTTGGCCACTTTGGCCAAGCCTTGTCAGCGTCAATTTCGCGCGGCTTATCCGTTAGTTACACACACTCGCCGCTGCGCACAGCTTTCCACTCTCGGCATTTTTAATTTTTATTACCATTTGCCTGATTTTTGCATTCAGTTATGGCTCTTGCTTTGCATTGCCACAGTCGCAGCAGCAGTGGCAGCCACAGCCACATTCTCCCCACAAATCTGCTGCGTGCATTTTTCAGGGGCTCAGTAGCCGGGTCACTCTAAAGCTAAACTTTCTTTCTTTCCTTCCCGGTTTTTCCTATTTTTTTCCACTGATTCACCATCATCCTAGGCCTCAACTTCAGGCCTAATCGCCTCATCTTCCGCCATTCGCCGGCCAGTCGAGCGTCTCGGAATAGACTCCGCGGAGTAGGCTCCAAGTGTCACAGTCTCTGGGGAAATGCGTGTGCTGTTTCTCACCTGGCATCTCTCCACACACAGCGCCGCGATTAACGCCAGGCCAGGTTGCGTTTAATTGCCGCACTTTTATTTAATTCCTCAGCGGATTTACTCTGTCTGCGCCCAAGGTTCAATTTTCCGCTTGTTGCCTTGCACTTTATTGCAGTCGCAGTCGCAGTTGCCATTGCAATTGCATTCTGCAGATTATGCAACGCCACAGCTTAAAGGCCACTAATTAAGAATTGGCAATTAAGTTGCAGATTTGATAAGCCTTTTGGGCAGTGTTCGAGGTTAAACGGTTGCTGTCCGGGATATACACTTTGCTAAATATATAATTATACCATGTACCTTAAGGTACAAATGGTATATTAACTTTGTGCAAATGTATGTAACAGGCAGAAGGAGATAACTCCGACCCCAAGAATATATATTCATGTATATATATAAAGGCGATCAACTCTTGCTGTGACATAGTGTCAATTTGATGCCGTTTCACATTGCCCCCATTTTTCCAGTTTTAACTGTGCTTCAGACCTTAACACATACACAAAAAAAATCATGAGAAAAAAAAATAAAAATTTAAAACATTTTAATAATTTTAAAAATTTTGAAAACCCCAAAATGGAAAAGAAGAGAACCAGGATGCTATCCAATCCAGTGTGGCTATGCTTTAAGTGCAGAGCATGATCAAGTTGGATGCTGTGGATGATACTGATGAGGCCGAGCAGATGCCCAAGACCGAGATGGCCATGGAGCTACAACAGGCTACCAAAGCCGAAAATACATTGGAGAAGCTAAGGTAGCCCAGGAAGACGAGCTGGGGAAAATGGGTAAGCATGACAAGATGGCCTATATGCCCAACAACGAGCAAACCAAGTCTGAAGCCCTTTCCCTAGAAGCAACCCAGCCCAATGAGATGCTGGCCAAGGCCGAAACTGGACAACCCTTGGTGCCTCAGTCGTCCTCCGCGGCTCTCTGCCTGATTTTGCCTTGTGCAAATATAGTAAAATTGGAGACCAACGTGGTTACGCAGACGATCTCCACGGCTCTCGGCCCTGTGGTGTCCCAGGTGGAGACAGAAATCTTCTCCATTTTCGCGGCTCAAGGACCAATCATCAGCTTATCTGCAAATCAAGATCTAGATTCGTCTAGCGGATCAGATTTTAAGGAGGTGGCAAGCATACCGCTGCAAGATGAAGATGATCATATACAGGCCCCATCATTAAGGCGTTAGGTCTTTGTTTTGTCTTGGGTCTTCTGCTTTTTGGCGCATGGTTCTCCTTCCTTGGCCTTGCCATGACGTCGTTTCGCAGCTTTTGGCGAGAGCTTTTGTCCAGATTTTGAGGAGGTGGCAAGCCTACCACTGCAAGATGAAGATGATCTTCATCATGCGGCGGAAGGCTTGGGACCTCTTCAAAATCTGATCCGGTCGCCAAAAGCTGCGAAGCGACGCCATGGCAAGGCCAAGAAGGGAGAACGCTGCGCCAAAACACAGAAGACCCAAGACAAAGCGAAGACCTATCGCGTTAATGATGGGGCCTGTATATGCATTGTCGGGATTTCTCGTATCTACTCGTATTTCTACTGGCATTGACACTGTCAAAGGTCGTATCTTTATTACTTATTGACCGATTTATTAAATAACAATTAAAATAACAATTACGTCTATAGGTCTTACCATTTTTGAAGATATTGTCAAATATGTGGTAAAAAATACAGTTTTATACAAATCACTACGGCGGTAAGGGGCGTGGAAAAAATTTGAAATAAATTCAATCTGCAACAACATAAAATAAAAAGAATTACATTTCGGAGAACTACAAGTTCATACATACAGACAAACAGACATACAGACGGACACACAGACTGACAGACAGATGGACAGTCAGACGGACGGGCAGGCACACATGGCTACTTTGTAGGGTCTTAATATACCATTTGTACCTTAGGGTACATGGTATAATGAGGCACTTAGTTATGAATATTTTTGTAAAACATCTTCATATAAATACATATAATTACTAAAATTATAGTCCAGCCCTCTCAATTAGCAATCCCTTGATGCTTTGTGTAAGCCCCCTGTCACGACCTTAAATCCAATAATGCCGGCTTTAATTTATTCCATTCCCAGCTACTAAGCTTGTCCAATAGTGCAATCATTTAATGCAGCCAATGCATGACGCATTCCAGAATAAAGGGCCCATTATGTAAGCCGTTTGTTCCAAGCCATTTTCAGTTTTGTGCTGTACTTGAAAGCCAACTTGTTAGCCGAGTCTCCGGGATGAAAAAGTGCGCAAATCTCGGCAAACGACATCGTCATCTGCTGCGCCCTGAGCTGACTTTAACTGTTGCCGTGTAGCAGTCATCGTTGTCGTGGTTAGCGACGCTCGTAAAACATGTTTTTTCAATTAAAAAATCTACGAAATGCATCACCCAGTACCCGCACAGCAACTGGGAGCTCAAGCTCGCCTAAGGCCCATTACTTGTGGCTCCACATGGCCATAAGCCTCCACTTAGCTGGCCCTACAGGAGGCGGCTGGCTCCTCTCCGCCTCCTTGGCAATCCTCGCGAGATAATGACGATCGGCGGTGGTGAGCGTGTGACTTTATGCAGCAATTGTTAATATGACAAATTAATTTGTTACCCGGATTTGCCTGGCACCTTAATGTTTTGTGCATTTGGTTCTGTATATGGATAGGGTGTATTAAGCTATCATGCTCGGTCCACAGTAATTGCTGATGCCCCAGGCAATGGCCGGGCTCACAACTTTTCCATTTGCAAATGGGCTATGCCTTTTTTAACAGTTTCAGCTCCGTTGCAACTCTGGTGATTAAAAAATTCACCATTTTGGGTGTTTAAATGTGACTGCATCACAGCGCCAACCAATTTGCAAATTAGTGAACCCACCTGTCACCGTTTGCCATTGAGGAGGATCATAATAATCGGGCAAATAAGCTCCCACCAGCATAAATAAACCGCGGAACAATTAAAAACCGTCATCATAAGTAATCCCAGCGGTTATAAAAAACTATGGCGCACAGTTAGCTCACGCCAACGCAAAATGCCGGAATAAGCAAGTAGGAAGGTTAAAAAATAAAGGCTCGAATTGAAATACCCGGTATCAGGTCATATTTCAGGAGAATATCATATCCATAAACATAATCGGGCAAGCCATAAGCCATATATCATTAGTTCATTATTCGTGTTAAGTTTGGATTTAAATTGAATTTAAAACCTTTTAATCTGTAACACTAACTGTTGAATATATTATTAATAGAATCATGTAAGGTATCCAATAGACTCTGCGCTCTGCGAGTACCTGGTAAAAATGGCTGCGGCTACTGCAGACAAAGAGCAATAAATATTCTTTATGGAAAGACGCGTGTGGCAATCATTTTTGCGGACAAACAAAGCTGCAAAAAGCGCTGTGAGGGAGTGGAACGGAGTGGCCGCAACAAAGGGAAATCTATGGCAAAGGAACCTGGAACCGAGACCTGGGCACCAAGTGACGGTGCCACCAATTGCTTTCAATCAAACACAAACTCTGTCATCGATCATTCGGGGACGCTGCGCTTTGGATCCGATGACTGACTGACAGACCGACAGAAGTCCATCCTTTGGGGCCAATAAAGCAAAAGCCGCTCCTGGGCCAGTCCCGAAGACCATACTAATGCTACACCTGGAAAACTAGGCAAACTTTTGACCTGGATTTCTATAATAAATCAGTTATGTTTACCCAACATCCAGAGGGAGAGTAATAGAATGCTTTATATATCCTTTGGATTTGCAAATTTTTATATTTATTTTGAGGTAAAGTCGCTTTGGTTTTTGTGTGTGTACTCACAGGCACACTGCCATCCAGGGCCCCAGAAGATGCAGCGTGATGACAATTTGATTTGCATGCAATGCAAGTGCAATTATTATGGCAAAAGGTGACCAGCTTTCGTCGATGCCCGATGGTCACCCCCGGTTCATTTTTGTGGCTCCGCTACAATCCAATCCAAGCCAAGCCAACTCACCTGCCCACGAAGCCCCTAACCCTCTGGATCTCCGCTGATCTCCTCCTCTGCTCCTTTGGCTATTTTGCATAAATGTCATTATTGTTGTGCCGCTCCAGCGCTGAGCCGTGGCATGGAGGAAAGGAGTCGCAGTCGCAGTCGCTGTTGCAGTTGCAGTTGCAGTCTGGACCGGACACTATCTCAAACTGATTGACAGTTGAATTGAAAAGTTTGGCGACATTTCTCCTTATTTGATTTGTTGTTGTTGGTGCAGCCGCCGCCGCGTCCTGTGCAGATATGCAAAAATTGCGGAAAATATTTCTGCAGCGCTTTTTATGTGTTTGTTCCTCTTTTTTTCTGTTGGCATCATGTTTTGTTGTGTACTTTTCGCGCTTTACAATTTTCTTACACTTTTCCATGTCCGCAGATGTGTCTGGTTCATAACTCTTGCGGGACAAGCAACAAGCTGCTGCCCGAAAATGACATCTTGGCCAAAAGTCTCAGTTTCCTTGCAGTTTCCACTTTTTGCTTAATTAATGCCCGGCCAGTGCTGAACCAGCGCGTCGGCCAGCCAGCGATTTGTGTGAATTATTAGAGAAATATTCAAATTGTGCACTCCATTAACCCCGCAAATGGTCGGCGGCCTATCCTCGTTTTTTTGGCCGTTGCACTCTTGACAAATCGCCATCGGGCTATCAACGTGCTTGGCAACATTCTAACGGCGGTCGCAGCAGCAGCAGACGCAATGCCACATTATTGACAAATATGACAACAAAGCCCGACACACATGCCACACAAACGCGCGGCATCCGAGGATTACTTAGGTGGGGTGCCACGGGGGAGGGGGAGGGCGGAGTGGCAACACTCCTTGTTGGCCGCAAATGAAATGAGTTGACATGCATCGACAGTTGGCTGAGAAAAACTGGTAGTCGTCCGGCGACTGGGCCAGGAAAAACGCTTTTGGCAGCGCGGCCAAATGCACTTTTCACATAATTACCAAATGAGCCCGGACTGTGCAAAGTTGAAATTTGAATAGCCAAGTTGCCAGCCCAGGCAGGCGAGGCTTGGCAGCCAGGCAGGCAGGCAGGCAGGTAGGTAGGATACGTCTTGGCCAAAAGCAGCCGTGGAGCTGGCCAGCGAAATGAATGGCATTTCATCGACGGCCGACAGAGCGGGCAGTTTAATTGCCAACGCAGGAGGAGAAACTTCCAAAGGCGGCCTCGCTTTCGGCTTCGGCTGCGGCTTTGGCTACTACTTCGCTTTCGGCGGCATAATCATAAAATCCCCAAGTTTAATAAACATTTCCACAGAATCTTTGGCATCGCCAACCGTTGGCTAACTCGTTTCACGGCGTTCTGCCTAGGCATTGGCATTTTCCAGCAGGGATAAAGGGTACATGGGATATTGCAAGAAAGTTGGGAAGGGAAATCGAACCAATGGGTTTGTAAATATCTTAAAAAATATACTATTTATTCTTGGGTTTTTTTATGAATAGATAAAAGAACCTAACTTAAGTATTTAGAATACGTTCAAGTTGATATAGACATAGATTCAAACTTTAATTTGGCTTAAAACCTGTGCAGCAGTGAGTGTATCTTAGCCTTCGGTCCTCTGGGAAGTTTATTCCTTTTTGGCTCGCTTTGCTTTTGGCCTGATGCGGCGGAGTTCCAGTCGTTGACTCATTTACGACCTGCCACCGCCAGACTGCCAGCTCACAGGCAACAGAGCCCACCGCGGCCATCAGCTCCCAGCTCATTTGCTGGCTTTTCAGCAATTAAATATGAAAATGAATTTTTATGCCTCCACGGCCAAGCCGCTTGGCCCACCTAGCACCTGGTAATTAGAAGCGCTCCTCCTGGCCGCGGAGATTCCTCAAAATCCGTGACGCGATGGTTGCCACAAAAGTGTTTATACACAAAATAGAAAGGGGTCGCAGTGCCACCCAAAAGATGTCAGCCAATTCAAGTTCAAAGAGTTCGAAGGCAATTCTAATTGAAATTTATGGCCTGGCCAGAAACGAGATCAAAGTGTTTCCCAGTCTTTCCCACAGCGACTCACAGGCCAGCTCCTTGACATTTATTTGTACATATGAGGCAGATACTTGAGGCGCCACCACCACCGGGCGACAACCAACAATGGGGCGCTGCACAAGAGGCCGGGAAGGCAGAAGTCGGGAAGCATAATATCTAATACACTGACCCGGTAGCCTTAAATGTCAGACCCCAGGCAAAACAATGGCGTGCCGTGCCGTGCCATGACGTCATATGTATGCAAATGCCCAGACGGGTGTGGATGGGCCGTGTGTACTCGTATCTGGCGGATACAATGTTGCCGGGGCGTAATTAAAAATAACAGCAATGCATCATCGATTCGAATGACGCTGCAGATGCACCGGCCCGGGTGCTGGGTGCCGGCTGCCGGGTGCCGTTGCACTTGACATTTCTCCACTAGATTTTATAACCCAATGGCGCCCTTTTCCCTTTTCGACGTGGTCGCATCGTAAATCTCGGATCGCCGTCGTCCCCGTCGCGGGCTTTCCGTTTTGTTTCGAGGAAAACAATAATCAAGCGGTTGACAGTAGACAGAAACCACAAGCGAACAGACACAGGGCTCCCCTCTCTCCTCCCTCCTCCCTCCTCCCAGCCCGTAGTCGTAAAAATTAAGTTGCAAAAATTTTCCTCTTGTCGGATGGAAAGCAAAAACAAAGCCCAGATGCCACATGCAATGACGGAAGCTGTAAAAGTTGATCGCCGTGCGAGTGCTGTGCGCAACTTTCTGATGACTGGGAGTTGCAATTACGTCAACAGAAGTGTCATTATGATGATGATTAGAAAACTGTAAATTATTAATTCGCTAATTGTTGAGAATTCGCCAAAGAAGCATAAATACGGTTGCGAAATGCCCACGGAGAGTGAGATGTTGGGAAAGTGTTGGAAAATGCATCATAAATATTATTATTGTGGTTCTTGGCGAACTTCCAAAGCAGACACGGGAAAACCCACGAAAACCAATAGATATTTACGGAAAAATACAAATACGCCAAGCTTGGAAAACGACCAGAAATACATACAATTACTTAAAGTTGGCTTAAAACTCATTTCTGGCTGTCAAGACTAGCACTTAAATGATGAGCAGTGCCCTCTGCAAAGTAAATCTTTTAAATGCCCCTCAAAGCGATGCTTAACCGAAAATTTGAGGTTGTTCGTTTGCCGTTTTCTAAGCATTGTAAATCAATATAACAGCCATAAAAAGCGCAGCTGAAGCTGAGTTTTCGTTGCGCAACGTGTTGCAACTAAAAAATCCTAAAAACATTAGCAGCAGCAGCAGCAGAAGAAGCACAAGTGAAACACACTCGGCACTTGACACGTCAGGTAATTGAGTTTTTGGCACAAATTTGCATGAGGCCACAATGGCGATGATGACGATGACGTCTATAGAAGGAATTCATCATGAAGTGCACTTGAGACATGTCCAATGGAAGATCAAAGCGAAAGTCAAATGTGAGCCATGACTAAAAAACACTAAAAGAGGGGCAGTCTCCAAAAGTGACGCAATCAAGTGCGGTTTTTGGAAACGGGTTCTTGAAATTATTGGGTTTCTTTCTTGGTTAGGATTCGAAATATTAGACATTCATTGAGAGTTCTTTTAGACCAATAAATACATAAGTTTAAATGTTAAAGTATCAATAGTTACCTACAGTTTGTGGTTATACCTGGTTCTAAAAATAACAGGGAGAAAGTATATGTATTCTTGATTGCCATCAACAGCCGAGTCGATAAAGCCATGTCCGTCTGTCTGTGTGAACGCCTAGATCTTGGAGACTATAATAGATAGGCAAAAAATAAACCTATTTTCCTATAACTTTAAGCCCTGCGACCTGCCCAGCCCTAAAAGCAGTTAATGTCATTTTCGCTTTTAAGCTACAAAGTGTTTGAACTTATTGATTGCAGGTTCACTTCCGTTCGCCACCCCCAACGCCATTAACCTGCTCTAGTTGGCAGCCCACTTGAACCCAGGCTTTTGACATGCATTCTGAAGGATCCGAAGGAGTCCGGGGAGTCGAAGGAGCTCAACATGACGCGCATCGAGGTGCGACCATAATGTGCCTGCTGTCCAGGGAATCCGTGTCGTGGCACGAATTTCCAAGTCGGAAGTGTCGGCACATAACAAAGTGGCAGCAGGCAGGCCACCCCTTAGCCCCACCCAATCCGTTTCATTCCAATTTCTCGATGGCCTGCACTGCACTGCCCTATCAATGTGATTTCCCTTGCATGTCGTGCAAGGCTCTGGCTACACTGCCGCAATTTAATGCAACTACATATTACAAAATTTATTCTGGATTTGTTTCTTTAATATAAAGGCTTAAAATCTAAGCAATCTTCCCTTTGGGATAGTAAATTTAAATGTTTTCAAGGGTTTCAAGTTAAAAGCTTCCGTGGTTTTCTCAGTATATGGCCATACATTTATATCCTTGTAAATCAGCACGCCAAATAAAAACTTTACCTTTTGTTGCCTTTTGTTTTGTCACGTTACCTGGGCCCAAGCCTCGTCCTTTCACCCGGCCTTTCCTTGGCCCTCTCCGCTGCGCTTTTCGGCGGTGCCAGGTGAAAGGATATGGAAAGGATACGGGCTAACCTTGCCCGTATGGCAGCTATTGAGGTGCCAGGTGGAAAGTTGATTTGCTTATTGATTGCCATTCATATTTTGGAAATTAAACAATCGGGCTTATTCTTTGCAAGTTGATAAGGTTATGGCTATGGATTTGGGTTTTGCTGGGTTGCAGGTATTGCCAAATTGGGTTAAACAAAAGTTATGGGCCACGAGATAGAAAAAGCGAAATTTGGGGCCCATCACAGTGGATCGATGGACAGAGTGGGCTGTGATGTTTGTGGGTTTTATTTTATCTGGATGTAACTATGAATTATACCGGCTAATAATAGAATCGCCCGCAACAACAAAAGACACTTAACAATTATTGAAATACCAGAGGAGACCTGTCAGGCCAATTACCGGACAACACCCACAACTTTACATACGTCCGCCTTGAATTCGAGTCTGTGGAGGGTGCTGGGGCGGAGGTACTACTCGTATACCTGTACCTGTCAGGCAACCTGTAACAAGTCTGAGAGCCGCCGCCACCGCCGCCTACTCATCGCGGTGGCCGGGCACCAGGTGAGCAAACACAATTAATGAAACCGCGCTCACATGCCATCCCAATTTCTATTTGTGAAAACTGTGAAATACGCGGCTTAAAAAGGTGTTAATGAACAGCCCGAAGGCATTTTGTTTTAGACTCTTGTTGACACACCACAACACAGGTCCGGAATGGGCACAATAAACAATTGTTTGGCTTTATGGAATGCTGAATATCTGTCTCTCACCCGGCTTCGTCCTCCGCTTTGGCATCGCCACAAAGGTCACGCCGCGATCTGTGATCTGTGATCAGTGATCAGTGCGAGGAGGGTTTGTTCTGGGACCCCACCTAGAAGCCATCGTGAATCTAATTAAAATGCAATTCATTGCGGGCGCGCTGCGGCGTGAGCGCATCACCATCACCTGGAATGCAAATCGAAATATTACCCAATAGGAAATGCATTCGGGAAAATAATAAAATCATCAGCCGCAATAACAAACAGCCGGGCAGCCGCCGCTGGCAAAACAAACCCAAAAAATCCGTCCAAATCATAATGCAACAAAAAGAAAACCCCTCAGCCATCAAACAGCAGCATCTCAGCGGCAGCAGCCGCAGCAACAGCAGCAGCAACAATTGCCATCTCATGCAGGCAGCAGTGATGCCGCGATCCGAGCCACGAAGGCGTTGAAAATTGTCAAAGAACGCGCCGCAGACAAGCTACAGTGGAGCAAGGATAAAGGAAAATCTATATTATTCAGTCAGATTTTTAATACAAAACTTTAAAAGGCTGAAAACATGATCAAGAAAGAAAATAAAGGATCTTTTAAGCCTTTAAAGGCTATTCAAATTCTCTTTTAAAAGCGAATTGCTCGGTTTTAGCTGATTATTTCTTCTTCTGAATTCCGTTTTAAAGTCCTTAAACATTAGGCTGTTTTTAGGGAAAAAATTTAGGTACTACCAAGTATATCCAGGTTTTCAAATGAATAACACAATTGTAACTCAAATATGACCACAAAACTAGAAGACTTAAGGTAGTTTTTGGCCCAGTAGTTGGTCAGTTAATACACAGTATAAGGGTCAATAGTAACCACTTCAATATCATAGAGATAATCCCTAAAGAACTACCCAGAAAGCAACCGTGTTTGAGTAATATAATTTTGTTTGTGAAACGACCACTGTCCGCTGGAACTGCTGCTGGATACCGATTGTTGGCAGTCATGACTCAAAGCATTCAGAAAGCGGCGAGACACCGCCCGCCCGGCGGTTGCATGCAACCTCATCTCGCAGCATCTGCAACCAAAGCAAAGCAAAGCTGAGCTGTGCTGAACTGAGCTGAGCTTAGCACGGCAAACGAATCCAATGAAATCCAAAAACGAAAACGGTAAACTAACAGGCGTTGCATTTGGGAAATCAGGAGAGGACCAACCTCAAAAGTGCGCACCTTAAAAATAATCTTTATACGTGTTGGCTGGCTTGAATTCAACTTGTGGCAAATGGAAAAAAGAGGAAAAATTGTTGCCAATCGATTTCGCATAACAGCACAACGGCGAGTGAAATAGAAACAGGCAGCCGAGGCATCCAAAGCCGAAAACCCAAAGCCCAAATCCAAAATCCAACACTCATCGGCATCGCGGCATCGTCATCGGTCCAACTTGTTGACATTTGCAGCATTTCGGCTTCAATAAAATATAAGTAGAAACAGTTTTTCAGTGCGACTGCACTTTGTGGGGCAGCACCAGTTGCCACAGCCAGTTGCAGGCGGCAACAAGTGCAACAAGGCAACTTTTCCAGATTATGCCACTGCAGTAGATGGCATAACGGGTTGGGTCCGTCCCCCTCCTCGACTTTTGTGTGGGTTTATTTTTTATAATGTGAGCCAAAAGCTCTCCCTTCTGCCTTTTCCCAGCCCGGCTAATTTAGTTTGGGCGGGGCTAATGAGTTTGTTGCATGGAGCGCCATAAAGCAATCTTGGAACATCTGTTGACAAGATTGGCAACAACTATCCGATAAGCATTCAGCTATGCAGAGAGGTTAGCCAAGTAATGTGAGAACTTTTATCGGAAAATGTTTATCGATTAAATCGAAGTTATTGCAGTTATTACCTAAGTATTAATAAATATGTACGAATTTGAATTATAAAGTGGTAATACGTGCATATAACATTAATTTTCGATGTCTTAATTTCACCACAAAGCGAAACCCCAGCTGATTCACCAATATTTAAGCTCAAACTTAAGCCTTGAACCCTTGAACTTAGAGCAGCCACAAGATCTATATAATCACCATAAGCGCACACACCCACTGCTCGCCCGGGGACCACCCAGCCGAATGTGGGACCCATTTCCAATTAACAACCGGAAGACTGCTAAATTATTGCATTATCCCCTCGTAAGCCCTTAATTGCAGAGCCACAGAAACCATGAATGAAAGTGATCGGCCCCAGAATGGCACATAAATCACCACTGAATATTTACGCTGAATTCAAAGAGTTTTCGGGGTTGAGGGAAATCAAAATCCTATTAATCAGCCGCGGCGGCAACGGCGGCGTTTAGACCCAAACAAGCGCATGGCCGAATTAACACCCAACTAATGCCAAAAGCCGACAAAAGATGACGAACCAAAAGTCGAGGGTAAAATAGAGTTCTGATTCTGACACCCGGCCACCGCTTGGACGCCTCCCTGGTCGCTCCGATCCGCTCCGTTCCGTTCTGATCTTGGGTTCACCCTCGTCGGCTGTGTCTGTTAATTGCGTCTAATAAGCAGTTTGGCGTTGTTCTCACAAAACGCCAACGCCACGGACAGAAGGAGGCGTCTTCGGGGGAGGAGATAGGCTGACCATTCCAAATAAAAGTATATGTATACACGGCGATTTATATGGCGGCCCAGTGTGCTATACCCATGATTAAAGTCGTGCTCATTTGAATCTCCATGAGCGGCTGCTGCTGCTGCGGCTGCTGCTGCTGCGGCTGCTGCTGCTGTCGGTTGTCGGTTGGTAAGCTGCTGCCAGTTGCCTGCTGGCTTTGCTGCCTGTTAATCTCAAGATCAACACATCGAACAGGGGTTTGGACTTCTACTTTTTTTGGTTTTGTGTGCCTCCGAAAGGTGAGGGAGGGATTCTTCAGTCTCAGCCTCAGTTTCAGCCTCAACTTCAGCTTCAGCTCAGACAGCAGCGGCTTCATAAAACAAATATCTGCTCGTGTACGCTAACTAGTCGCCTTCCCATCCGCATCTTCATCTCCATCTCCATCTCCATCTGCACAGCTCCAGCGGCTTCTTGGGGTTTGTTTATTGAAAAGTTTTGATTTCTTGCTCAATTCCGTTTGGCGGTTGGCGAGAACTTTTTGTCTTATTGATTTCTGGCTGTTTGTGCCTTGCTTGAAAATCTAATCATGCAATAAATTGGCCAATTGTTTGAGCCGCCATCTGCTGACAACAATGGCCCCGCGAACGGTCAACGATATTTCTGTTGGCCGGCCTGCACATGTTTTTGATTTATTTGCCAGCCAGTGAATTGAATATCCAATCGCCGGTAATTGATAGTTTTCAGCCTTGTAATTAACATGTGGGAATTTGGCCCGAAACGAATAGGAACACTCTAAAATGTGATGACAAGATCGATCGATTAAAAAGATGGAATTTACATGTACTAGCATACATTTATAACAAAAAGTCACTGCTTTTCATTGAATAAATCTAGGAGGTAATCCCATATTCCTGCTCCCTCCCCCCTTTTGAAGCAATGCCATAAGTTTTGTTTTCGCCTTCAAGGTTCCTTGTGTGTGGCTTTGGCTTCGATGAAAAGCAGTGAAAAGCCCGCTGAAAGCCAACGACAACTTGTATCTGGGTTATCGCCGGGTGTTTTGCATTTCTTTGCCATTTCCAGTTAGCCAGCCCACAGATCCAAGCCTTATTACAGGCCTTCCCCCGGCAAAAACCGAAAGAGCAAGCCGGAAAGCCAGAGCCAAGCCGCAGCCCCAAGTCGGAGTCGGAGGAAGACACAATTGATGGCACACCTTGGCACGATAAAAAGGAAAACTCAGTCAGTGCAGCGCAAATATTTTATCAAGCCAGCGAGAGCCGGGTAAGCGGCAAAAAATTTAAATCATGCCCAGCCAACTGAAGTTGATGTCGAGGAGAGTCCGCTGCGCCGGAGACACACTTCAAAAGATGACAAAAACCCAAAGCTGAAGCCGAAGCCGAAGCCGAGGCCTGAATGAAAATCAAGTGCCACGAGGCAGCAGGAGGAAAAAATAGGGTAGGGCCCGGCCGGGCCGAGCCAAAATAAAAAGAAAATGGATGGAGGAAAGCCCCCCGAGAGGAAAATCAGCGAATGCTCAGCGATGCGAGCGATATGGCAGGAAGCTGCCGCAGCTTCAGTCATCGTGTCGGGCAAATAAAATAAAAATAATAAACCAATTATGCACTTTGCCGCAACATTGAATCGAAAAAAGGAAAACTCTGCGGCCCTGGGCCACTGCCGGAACTTTCGCGGTCAGTTGATGGAAGTGTTGGCCCAGGCTGGAAACATGGAAATTAAATCAACAAAATGTGTAACTAAAAGATGACTACCAGAGATAGTCGCCCTGCCACTCCGCATCCACTGGGCTGGCTAATTTAACTAACCAGAGATGAGCCCAGATTGCCTTTGGGGGTTGGGCACACACCGCCTCCGTCTCCCGGAGTCGCCTGGCAAGTGCACACTATCTGTATCTGTCTAGTGTTGTTGGCTTGATTTGCCATACATAGTTAGCCAAACGAGGAGGGAGCACCAGCACTCCGCCACTCCGGTCTACGCCATTCCACTGCACTGCACGCCGGCAGATATTTTTGCCTGGGCGGGCGTTACAATCTCGGGTCATTCCACAAAAGCGGAGGAGGTCACAAGCTGCATTCCCCGTCTCAGTTTCACTCTTTAAAAAGGTTTCACTCGCCGGCAAAGATGTTGCTTGTTTTGCCCTTGTTGTTGTGGTTGCTAATGAAGCCCCAACTCCGGTGTCCCCGATCCTCTTCCCCCCGACCCAGCGGCAGCTCCTCCTAATCTGGCCGGGGATGCAGCGTCGATATTGTTATTGTTGATGAGCCAACGTTGATAGCCCCGAACTGAAGGCCTGACGACAAACATCAGGGGCCCAGGTCTTTGTTTATCGTGCATAAAGTGTTTAGTATTTTTCGGGCCCAATGCTCTGGCACAGAGTCTTCTAGCTAAGGCTAGAAACCCCTCTTTATTAACAGACTCCAACAAGGAAAATTTAATATGAAAAAGATGACAGAAATGCCACTAAACATTGCTATTAACACGTCATACTTTAAAGTAAGGATGTATCGCTTTAAACTAACCTATAGATTATTATTTTCCTGTGGAAATTCGATTGCATCTCTATAGATGGCGCCCTTGAGCTGAGGGTATCATCGGTTCGCTGTTGCGATCTGCAGATGCCTAATTTTACCTTCGTGTTTTTAGCTACAAATTATCTGCAACAATGCGATGGAGGCGGTGGAGGCATGCCGGCTTTTGGGAGGTTGGAGGTTGGACTGCTTTCGGCCCAACCCCCCTTTTGGAGCACCATGTAAATATGTGGCTGCAAATTTGTTTTGGGTCTTTGGGGTAATTAGTACCCCCGAGGCAGAGCGGCAACAGGTTGATGGGCTGTACGTTGCAAGTTGCATGTTGCAGGGCCTGGGCCTGCGACTGGGCCGGGGCTTATGCTTAAATATGACATTTGTTGCCGTTTTGTTTGATGAACACTCGAAATGCTCTGCAAAATGATGGAAAATATTTGCCTAAAGGTGAAAGTTTGTAGGTTTCGGCAGTGCAGATTTCGGTTATGGGTTTCTGGTTGGCCAATCGTCGTTTTGTCTCTTCGGCGGCCCCGCCTGTCAAAAGTTAATGGATTTGAGGCGAAACTGAAAGTTTTTTTCCACATTTTTTTGCCGTTTGTTGGCGAAGAACCCTGCAATTAGAGCTGCATTTTTCCGAGGGGCTGGGACGAGCCAATCAAACTGGGAGGTACTGTCAAAGGTCTCGATTACAAATAGATTCCAAATCCACGGTTCTCGGGGCTCTTGGGTTCACCGGGAAAACCATTGAAAAAGTGAAAGCTCATTGGAAGTCAAACGTAATGCATGCATTTCATCTTCATCTGGCAATGTTTGCCAACTTGGTCGACAAGCAACAGTTATTGAAATTCAATGTAAATCTATCGCGATATGTCATACAGGCGTAGAAAATGTGCCGACAGGTTCAAGACGTCGAGCTTACCTGCGGCTCAGGCTCAAGCTCAGGTGCTCTTTCACAGAAAACAAAACGAGGCGAAAGGCAACTTGAGCTTCGTAAACAGAGAGAAAATCTGTAATTTTGGCATTCCATTTATAAATGTTTTTAAAGAAGGATTAACATATTTGTCTAGTAATCTTTCAAGTTAAACAACCGTTGTTAAAAGTTCCAATTGTCTGAAATTTTCAACCTGCGGGCAAAGCTAATATTTTTTGTGTTGTGTGAAGGCATTGTCAGCTTCATCGTCATTCACATCGACATTTGGCAAATGCATTTTATTCAAGAAACACACAGTCACACGCAAACTGATAAATGCATTTAATTCGAGCCAAAAAAAAAGATACACAAAGTGAATTCGAGTACAAAAAGCGATTTGGCCCGAACGAAACGAAACCGAAGCGAAATGAAACTTTCAGAGTTTCGGGCTTTCGGGCTTTCGAGCGGTTGGCAGTGCAACAGGTTGCACAGTTGGCGAATTGCAAAACTTGTCAAACGCAAAACGCAATCGATACGAATATCAATCAAATCCGTAAGATAAACCACGTTGACAACCGTGGGCAGTCGCCTGGAAGATCGTGGAATCAATAAAGCAACATTTATGGCCATTTATGCATATGAAATTGTCTTAGATCTCCTAACGACAGCTCCACGATCCGGAAGCGATAAATATTTTGTGTCTTTTCAGGCTACCTATTCGGATTATGTTATTTTTTCTTTTGTGTTTTATGTTTTTTGTTTTTTGTTTTCTGTTTTCTGTTGCTGTTGTGTTTAAGCCCCCTCGTTTTGTTTTATTTCGATTTGATTTCGTTGTAAAATTGTGACTCAGTCGAGGCGACATCTTCGACATTTATTCGAGACATTTTTCTGTAAAGTCTCGAGGGAAACTTAAACTGAAACAGAAACAGAAACTGAGACTGTGACTGGAGCTATTAAGGTATTTGGGTCACCATTTGTCTGTGTGGTTTTCTGGTTTCTGCCTCGGATTTTGCCTCCTTCGGTTCGTCTTCAGATGGTCCCACAAAATTAATTATGACAGTTTATTTATTTAATTATTTGACCGGACTTCAAAGAGCCAACCGCAGGGCTCCCCTGCTCGTCCGCTAATTGTGTTGTGACTCAATGGAGGATTAGGAGGACCATATTGAATCTTAAACACCGAGCCAAAGCGAATGTGTCGGCCGGAATATTTGAATTGATCAGCAGCCATAGCAATATGAATACCCAAAATTCGCGCTAAGGTAATGCCATCAATTAGCCAACACCTGAGCATCCGGGCCGAGTAATTGATATGCCCCATGCAACTCCTTGGCATTACCCAAGTGATCCTGCAATCTGATCGTGTTAAAATCTCAGAAATTTCCTTAATGTGCCCGCATCAGCCCCGCTGCAGCTTCTTTCCACATAATTGAGTTAAACTTTAGGACTTTAAGATCGCGGCGAATATAAATCCTGGCGGGACCCAGGGAATCGTCGATAATTATGATGAGTCTGGTGGTTTGGTGGCTGCTTTTTAGAGCCTCTTCATCGGTCGCTGATCTTTCGGTCGCTGATTTTGCGATGAGGGCCCGATCGCCGTGAAGCTGTTGATTAATTTTGAAACCGATTCCCGCACCGGAAATGTAAGCGCCAAGCTGAAAAAAGCTGCTAAATGTTAATGCAGCCAGCAGCCAGGAGCCGGCAGGGATCGAAGATCGCATAAACAATTCCTTGGCAAAAAGTGGCCACGGAAGCGGCCAAATCTGTGCAGCGTTCTCGCGAGGCCTAAATTATTAAGTTTGGCTTCATAAAATTAAGTTTTTTGCTCCGAATCGCGCTCTTTGATGGCTCAGATTTTATGGCAAATTTGGCAAAGCCATAAAGTGCTTAAATTGAACGCTTTATTTTAGATGGCGAGGCGCAAAGCCCCTGGTTATTGTTTATAACTCGCTGGCCATATTTTATGGCCCCGAATTTCGATACTCGCGTTTTTCTCACCCGACTCGATTGCCGCAATTCGGGACCTTAATGAGCTGCGACGTTTGTCTCATTGACTCCTTCTACTTGGCCTGGCCTAATCTGTTTCCGAACTAATTAGGCTACAAGCCGAAGAGAGCGGCCAGCGGAGGAGATAAACCGCCGAAACAAGGCAGCCAAAGTTCAGATGCGTTTCGCTGGACGGACGGACGGGACACGCTGTGTTCTGGCTTGCAACATTTCTCTTCATTTCATTCGCTTCGTCGTTTTTTGTCTCGTCGTCTTTAAGGAGCATTAATTTTAAGCACATTGACCAAAAACAGCGCCAGGTCAGCCGAGGGGCGAAGGGTGGCCCATGACGATTGCCGCGGTGCGGTGCGATCCTCACGAAGCCGCCTTCAAAAGCTGTCAAGTTAACAATCCCCACAACACAGTCCCAGTTGCAGTCCAGACCCGTACCCGCACCCGCACCCGCACCCCCAACCCATATCCAGACCCAGATCCAGATCCAACAACCAGCTCTCGTTCCGCTGCCTCGCTGCCCCTTCTGTCGGTTAATGTCATTATCAAGATCGTTTGCATTTAATCTGCATAAACAAATCAAATAAAGTAAAACCCGGCCGCGCAAAAGTGGCGCAGCATCAGCCTCAGAAGTTAGCTCGGACTTTTCTCGGACTCCTGTGGCAGGTTGGCCTAACCTGGGCCGCTTACGCTGAAGAAAACGAAATTAAGTCATATAGAGTATATCTTTCCAAAGAAAGCAAAAGTTTGTTAATTAAAAGAAACGACCTCGGGTGGTTCTATAAAAGTATCTTTGTTATCGTTAGCCAAAAGAACGCTAGGAAATATCACTTAAAGATTGTAAAGTTTAAGGATCCATAAAAATAATATTTTCACTTTCAATAGAAAGAATGGCAATAGTTTAATAGAGATTTCTTTCGTCTGAATCATAATTTAACCCGTATCTACTCGTACACGTTAGCAATCAACGCCGCCAACAACCGGAAGGTATCGCTTAGGATCACAATGGTCCTCTCAGAAATCCTCCGGATTAACCTCGCCTAGCCTTTTGTATCTATAACAAAATTTACGTGACTAAATTGAGTTCCTTAGGGATTTAATTTATTGAAACTGTGCCAAATATTTTGTGGCAAATATTTTTCACAGTGCCCTGTGCCACAGGTTTCGTCCGTCAGTCAACAACGCGTTGGTAATGCGGTAATTGTTGCTGCCTTCGCGATGAGTTGTTGGCCAGGGAGACGCAAACGTGGCCCAAACGCGGCGGAGGCAGTGGGGGTGGACATCTCCACTTGGCGCTGGATCGGGATCGGGATTGGGATCGGGATCGGGATCGTCATCAGAAATCGGCAACGCACGCAGCGGCAAATTAAGTAGAACAGCAGTTGGTTGAATTTGCAGACGAGGCTGCTGTTCTCAGACTGAGATTCCAGAAAAATTAACAGGGATACATGGGTACTCTTGTGGGGATACCCTGTAAAGAATTATATTTCAAATTTACGCTTTTAGGAATTTACAGAGTTTTTTAAAATCATTTCGATTACCTGTATTTTTTAAGATGTTAACATTGTTTTACTATTGATCCCTATCCAAATTTCGTATACTCAAAGATCTAGGCTGAATAATCAGCCTGCAGACGGTGATCTCCGGCACTTTCTCCCTCCCACCTCGACCCCGTCCCTGCACCTCTGTCCCATCCCCGCTCAAGCTGCAAACCCCCCATCCAGGAGGACAGAACCCGCGATAATGACCACCTATAGAGCACACGCAGCATACCGATGGGGAGACGGGCGGGCGCATGAGAAATCCCAGCCAGAGATTGGGATGAAAAGGCGAGGAAGGAAAGGGCTCGCTGCCGAAGAAAAAACACACTGAAAAGGGACCTGCAACAGGCAGACTGCACTTCACTGCAGTGGTCCCGGCCCGGACTGGGGGACCTGCTCACGCTGAGAGATCCGAGTTTGTACTTAGTTAAGGCTTTCGCACTGATCGTCGCCGGCTGATTCCAGTGACGACCTTTGAAGAGGCAAACCCCGTGCACCAGGCACACACAACGGCAGGCACAGCATACGCATTGCCCGGGCCCAGGCACTTTTCATAATCTTAGAAGAAATGGCCCGGGTTCGGTCCCAGCAAGTTGCTAAAAATTGCACTCGAGTTGGGGGCACACACGAGCACTGCAAAAAATGGGAAGATTAATAAAATATTTATTGTAATGTGGCATTTTCTTAGGCAATATTTTAGGTATTCATGTAAATTATAAGATAGGTTAAATACAATTAAATATATTCCAAATAATAAGTTCTTGAAAGATTGAAGTGTTGTTTAGATATACACATTTTGCTGGAAAGATTTCTTAACGTAGTTTTTATGTATGCCCTAAGACGTGATTATGGATCTCTGGTTTCCCCCAGTGCAGATACTCAAATACTGGCACTGGTATTAAGATCGAACCACGATCCATGCTGTGTGGCTCACGTTCGCCTCATAACAGCCTCCCCTGCTTCGGATCCCCGCACTTTGGGATCCCAAAATCCATATCCCATATCCACATACCACATACCGCATCCCAAAATCCAAAAATCGCAAATCCCAGAGCCAGACGCAGGCGCTCCCCGGCCCAAGAAGCAGCAGCAGGTTAATGAAATGCGTTGCTGCAGCCAAACTTTTCAATGATGTTGTTCTTGGGCCGTCCTTTGGCTTTATTGCATTCGGCCGGCCAACGGGCTCGCCGGCTCTGGGCCGGCTTAATGTTTCAATATTGTCGAAAGCCGGGCCAAAGGATGATGATCAATGATTGTTAGCTTAGCGTGTGGCCATGCACGGGTAATAAGTTAAAGTCAGCGCACAGGCCACAATGCAGCGGTCATGCTTAGGAAACAAATTGTCTCGGATCGAACGGGTTACGGCAGGTTCAAAAGGCACCAAGATATTTGCCCAAGCGAAATGAAAGCCGCGTGAGAGGTCTCCCAAAGGTCGGTTATTGGTACTGGTCCAAGTGACAGAATATATTCCATTATACCTTCTAACAAAAGTTATATAAAATTGTGCTAGAGCTTTGGCATATAACAGAGTGTGCAATCTTATTATCACAAATCATATTCCAAATTCCTTGTGTTCTCGCAGTGCTTAGATCTCGTTTGTATAAGCATATTTTAATATATTTTTGAAGCATTTCCCATTAATGTTAAATTTATAAAACCCTTTCATATTTCTTTTAATAGGAAGTAAAGTTAATAACTAGTTTGGACGCGTTTTCCCTTGCGCTCTACCCCAGAGATCCCTCCCTCAAATAACAGCCCATAAGCGATTCCGGGAAGCGATTGCCTTTGGGTTGCCGTGGCTGCCACTCCATATCCTGCTATCCCCCATCTGTGTGACTCATCAGCTCCGAGTCGGTGCAAGAGTCAGGCCCAAATAAGATCGCCCCAAACTCGCATTCACACTCGCAGTCGCACTCACACGAGTCCCTGCCTGCGGGCAATCTGTCAACCGGCGTCAGACGATCTTAGACAACATTGGACCTGGCCAAAAAGCGAGGCTCAAACTACAACTTAACTGAACTGCCAGAGAGCGAAGGGAAGCAGGGAAGGAGTCAGGGCTCGGGGCGATTTACACCGCGTTACGCGTCTGCAGATGCAGTGCAAAAAAATCTAACAAAAAAGCAATGCAACTATAGGTAATAAAGGTCCTAAAGAATCTTTGTTCTTAAATAAAGTTAACGCCAAAAGAAATACAATAGGTACTTTTAAGAATTTTAGTAGTTTCTTCAATGACTTAAATCTAATTTATCCGGGTGCAGTTTAGCCTTTTGCTGGTGACGATGAACTGCAAATGTGGGCCTTCGACTGGGATTGGTATCGGTTTTGGGCTGACTTCTGCCTCTGTTTTGGCTGTTGCTCTGCTCGCGGCTATCAATTGCCCAAAAACGTAGCACAAATTGAAACGTTTGACTATATTTGGGTCAGCTAAAGTGATCACATTAACAAGTCAATAGGAGTGCAACATCCTTTTAGGGCATTGCACGTCAGCGAGTCGTCCGGGAGTCGGGACCCGGGAGCAGTGGAGCCCGGATGATGTCGCGGTGGTCGGGGTGTTGACACAAGCAGATGGATGTTGGCTGGCTTCCATCCATTCGCCGAGTGGCCAACTGGTCAAGCCCAGAGGAGAGTGCAGCGTGAGAACTGAGATGGCCAGATGGGTGTGGGCCCAAGGGAGTTGCCCAGAAAACGGAGTGCACCTGAAGCGCTCTTGATGGAATCGAAAGATTATGAAAGCTGTCCACTTCCTAGGTGCAATGCTAATTGGCTAACCTGCGATAAGAAGCAATACGTTGCTTTAAATTAGGCCGGTAAACTTTGAAGCATACCTATGAGACCATATTTCAGACTGTTCGGCAACGCAACCCCCATATTATGAAGTGTGTGCGATGTGCCGACTGTCCGGCTATGTAACCTTTAAACCGTTTAATCTGACAAAGGAAATAAATAAACGAATTAACATTTATTTTAAGTACACGGACAAGTATGAGCTGTGGGGCGCGAGGAGCAGGCAACTGAATGTGGGTACGCAAACACACACCCGGCAGGAGAGAGCCATGTCCGAGGCATTTTTGAAACATGCGAATTGCTTGTACGTGACACGCAACAGAAAAAGGAACAGCCAGCACTCGGCTCCTCACAGGGGCCACAAGGAGTGGAAGATGATGCGCGACCGGGATCGGACTCGGGCTCGGGTTCGGGAGACTGCACCCAGGCCTCCGAAACCGCGCACACAAAAAGAGCGACGACCATGTCCAGTCAACCACTTAGCCATGAAAGCGGTAACTACATGCAACAGATGAAGCATACGCTGGGGCATGCAGCATCGGCAATCTGGCCGGGAGAACAGCAAAAAAGCCAGACCAGGGCACGCTGGAGTGGGCTGGGATGGGATGCGATGGGATGGGGCAGCCGCCAAGGTGAAGGTAAAAAGGTAAGCCCCGATGCAAAGGCAAAAGGTAAAGTACTTGGAATGTGGCCCAGGCATCGGCATCGGCGGCAAGGAGCAGAAGCCGCACCAGACGCGGCACGTCGCCTTGGATCACACAGCGAGCGAACTGCGTCGTGGAACAATAAGCACGGTGGGCTGGATATCTAAGAAATTATCCTTTCAAGGGTGCAAGATTCCAGGCAATTTTTGCTTTAACTATAACCAATTAGGTACTTTTATATACTAAAATAAAGACACATCTTTAGCTGGTATTTAAAGCTATATAACCGGAAGCCTCGAAAATCTATAAATTTACCCAAAATTCGAAGCCAATCCATGCCATTTTAGCTATAAATATAGACAGTATAGGTCCTTNTTCAAAGGAATTTTAGTTATAATATTTAAGCCCTGATAATCTATAAATTTATCTAAAAATCCATGCAATTTTAGCTATAAATATAAGCAATATAGGTCCTTTAAAGATTAAACTTGTGTGCCTTCCTGATACCTCTGTAAAACATGCACACGAATCTTTAACTTTAAATCTCCCCAAGCTGGTACTAAAAGTTATTTTAATTATAATCTAAAAACCCTGAAAATCTAAAAATTCATCCGAAAATCTGCATTTGAAATCTAAAATGTTGGCCAAGTTTAAGCCCACTGTGCATGGATGCTCAATGAAATTTATTTGGTGATGCTTGAGCGAAGCGTGAAGTTGACTGCCGCAGAAGCCCCCGCCAAAGCAGACAGAAACACAAAGGAGCCTTATTTTCCTGCCCCCGCCCTCATTTTTGCTGCCTTGGATGCAGTCCGGCCAGCTCCTTAGATTATACCATTCGCGATCAATTTAATCGCACAAATAATATGCCTGGGCCGCAGCCAGCGACTTTGCTTTGGAGCGGCGTGTAAAAATAAGTAAATATGGAATAATCGTTAAGTGTGTTTCACTTATGCATTCCAGGGAAAAGCACTCTCGGTCCGGAATAGAGCATACCCTGCAGAGATGGTTATTACCATGCAAGCGGCCCATATGGAATGATGTTTTTTCGGGAGGTATTGACTCAAACCTCCTCCCGATCTCGGCGATTACTGAATCCGAAAAAAGAGGGCGAGAGCCCTGAGCTTATCGCCCGGCAGAGATCAGAAAGTGTGCGAATCCATATGCGACTGCTTTGCATTTCCCGGGAATTTCTTTCTGCCGGTCAAGCTAAGCCATAAGGGACCTGCTCGCAGGTTGACCCCAATCCCCAGCTCTTTCACTTTGACACTTGTCCGCTGCGACTGCGGCTGCGTCGGCGGTGATCGCCCTGCGAAATTACGCTAATTTCGCGATCTCCCAGGCTCACAAAAAACCCGGTGCGAGTATTATTGAATGCCATTGCCGGAGCTGAGGAGGCATCGAGCCAGCATCTGGGATAATCGGCAGAGTTGAAAAGGCAATTACATGGCCGCGAGACGAGACCGGGCGACCGGTGCTGATCCAATTTTCCTCCAATTTAATTGGCCTTTACACCAAACGCTTCTCCAGCAGCCGCAGCAGCCGGAGCAGCAGGAGCAGCACGTCGCTCGAATCACTCAAATGTCACCATAAATTCCGCGCATGCGCACACATTGGTATGCCTATTTTTGGGATCACTCTCCTCTTTCTCTGCAGCGTTTCTCTTGTTACCAACGTCCATGGACCGGTGATCTTTTGTTACCATTTTTACCATATTTACCATGTGCATCTCGGCTTGGCGCTTACAAGCTGCCCATTTTGGCAGTGGCGCCTTTTCCGCGGGCGGCTCTCATTTACGCCGCCCCAAAATGTGGCCAAGTGTGAATATCCAATTAGCGGTGGGCTGCCACAAATGGTTAGCTTGGGAGGCGCGAACACGATGGCTGAATTTGCATCCGTTTGCCAACCTTTCCACTTAGCTCTTCTGGAGCTTTTTCCCATAGATTTCCACGATTGGTGCTGAAATTTATGGGCCACAAGCAGAAGCAGTTTAAGTCAAAATTACGCTTATTAGTGGCTATCAAAACGGCGCTGTTTGAGTTCAATATGGATTTCGATCAATCACCCAGTCGAAACAGCCACAGGGACACTCCTCCGGGCCGAAGGAGTGCGATTATATCATACAAATTAATAAGCGAGTGCGAAAGGAGTTGAGCGGACACGTACGACTCGCATTCATGTTTGGCAATGGCAACCGATCGGAAAACTGAAAGTAAGCCGGCCAGCAAATTTGCACGCACCAAATGCAGGTGCAAAAAACTATGTGAGCCTATTAATTAGATCAGCGGTTTTATGGGCATACCCCGGCCATATATCTTGTTCATAACGCTGGCTGCGAGATCGAATGATCGAATAAAAAACGGAACCCGCATCATCACTGCGCCGAGATCGTGAAGCCGCCTCACCGCCGGACACCGTTTGATGTCTCCCATTGAGCCACAGGCTCCGGCCCAAAGTTGCACCACAGGCATCCAAAACGATGGCGTTAGATGGCGCCTGTTTGGTTGCGATTCAAAGCCACCAGCCGGGCTTCCAAGGCGGAGCAGGGCAACACATGAAATGCCTCATTTGGCGGAGAGCTGTAATTGAGTTGTCTTTCAAAGCCTCAGAAACAAGTGCAACTAATTAAAATATCCCGACAACTTTGCAGGAATTTCGGGTTGATTTTAATATGAATTTATGTAAAACCCTCCTCGGGTTTATTTATTTTCCTAATTAGAAACCCTGCGGGGACGCAACTATTTGGCAATTGCACAGATACATAAAGTTAATTGATCTTCTCGGGCTGTAGGGGGTCAATCTGTTAACCTAAAAACTTTATTTTCTACCAAAGTAATTGGCCTAAAGATTTATAACAAACTTGCTGTCTGGTCCTGAGCACCTCTAAGAATATAAAACCGCGGCAGTTACTTGCCAATTCCTCATGTAATCAGCAAATCGATATTATTATGGATTTATTGCTTCATTACCCAGCCATTACCATCCTACAAATGATTGCCCAACTCCCGAGCCTTCCCAGTCTCATTACAGACAACGAAATGCCAATTATTCAGCAGCAGTTGTCATTAAATGAAAATCGGTTAATAACATTAAAATATTTCGGTGTATTTCAAACGGATCTGGCCGGCAGGGGGCGGAGGAGGATGTGCATCACTCGATGCACATCAAGTCGGAGTAAAAAACGAGGACAAGGCATTATAATGACGAGCGCAGCGCTTCATGTTTGTATCTTCGAGATTTCCAATTTCGAGGCCTGGGATTTCCAATTGATATTTGTCTGCCAAAGCCGGCAGAGGGCGGCGGGGGATTCTTCTCTCTCAGGCCCAGACGCGCGGCTCATAAATTGAAAAAATAATATTTACACAAAGTAAACGCATTGAAAACAGTTTAAACAATAATCGGTAAGCGGCGATCAATAAATGCAACGAGCCACGGCCGGCTCGGGCTCGGGCTTGGGCTTGGGCTCGGGCCCAGGTTCCAGCTTCCAAGCTCCTTGCCCCATCTGTATCTGTAAATCGTCGTCGTCGTCGTCGTCTGGTTGGTGGTGCTCTTGGTACTCGTACTCGTATCTTGGCAGCGGCAACTTCTCACGCAGTTGTGTGGAATTTTTTCCTTATGCCTTGACTCATTTAAGTTTTTCTTAATTTTTCTACCCGTCGAAGCCGCCGTCGAAACGCACAACGATTGTCGATATTTACTTCTGGTTAACTTCTGCGCCGCTTTTCGAAAGTTCAGCGTTTACAAATCTTTCAAGAAATCAGCCAGCGCCTCCGCCAGACCTGGCTAAGTCTTTCACCTACTTGAGCTGGCACCGCCACGGCCTCACTCGAAGAAAATAGTGCTCCAAATGCAGCCTCCCATATTCTCTCAACCCTCAGGCAATCAATTTAAATCAGAGTCATTAGCTTCGAGATTTTGGTGTTGAAGCAACCATGATTTGGAGCCTCTTTGGGGGATTTGTCTCAGTGCAGTCGCAGTCTGTCGGACAAGTTTGCGTTTTAATTACACGCAACGTTGTTGCCGGGGCCAAGACCATCGAGACCATTGGCCAGGGACTCGGTCTCAGTCGCAGTCTCCCAGAAACGCCGGATCCCCATCGATGCCACTTGCACTTGACGCGGAGAAGCGCGAGCTCCGCCGCCAACTGTCGTTGTCAACTCCTCCTCGAGTGGATCGCAGCCAAGTGGTTGTCCCTCTTGCTTTGCGTTTAGCAATTAGAGTCCAATGAAGCGTATTCCTTATTTTTATGCATTATCGACTTAATGCCATCGGGGCGGTTGAGGGTGTCCAGTGCACCGAAGGGCCTCTCGCTTTCGGGCGCTAAAATTGCAGTTGACTTTGGACGGGTTGGAGGTTCTTTCCGGTTGCCGCCAAGAACTGATTGCAAACATTGATCACTTGCACGCCAGCTCTGGAGCTGGTGCTGGGGTCGCTTTTATCTCAGGCGCAGTACCTTGCAGATCCCATAACTTGAGGGATAACTTATCCGAAAACACACTTTCTTCGGGATTCAGTAAGCCCCCAAGCCGTCTCCTTCAGGGTATTAAGTACGACTGGCAGGCATAAAAAGAATACGAATCGCGTATAAAAACGAAAACTTGTTGACATTATTGTCGTTAATTTTAACTGCAAAGTCGGCGAGGCCGGCAAGGCTTGTAAATCCTATAAACAAATGAAAGACAAACACAAGTCGCAGACGAGACAAAGCCTATCAGTCGGTCTTGGTCTTGGTCTTGGTCTTCTGTGTCCTTCCCAGCTCGTCGGATCCGCAGGTTCTGTTTGTGGTTCGTGGCCGGATCCGCTCTCCCGTTGTCTGGGCAAATGTTAATTTTGTCTTTCGCCAGCTAAGCGTGTCGATTTTTTAATTAGTCGCATCGTCGTCCAAGTGATTTATGGTCCAGTCCGGCGGAGGCCACAGCGCCCTGGCAGGCCACAGTCTGCACTTTGAAGTATTGGCTAAGCTAATAGGCGCTAAGAGCTGGGAGGAGGTGAAGCCGCCGGCACGCTGGCGGAGGAGATCCAGATGGCGATCCCCGATGGAAATCGCCGCGGAGCAGTAGGTGCCCGTGGGTTATGAGAGAATGTGATGTCGCTTATGGAATTTCAGCATAACTGCCATCGCGGTTGATATAGTCACCGACCGGCGAGCACTTTTATGGCCCAAAGGCGAAAGCCATCAGCTGCAGGCAACAGCAAACAGCAAACGGCAAACGGCTAATAGCAAATAGCAAATAGCCGCAACGAGCAAGTGCAGGTCCGGGTAATGAGCTGACATTGAACATGCCAGGCATGTTAGAATTTTCGTTTGATGGCAGCTCAGGAATAAGCCATATCTTGTACGATTTATGCCCAAAGTTACAGGGGTCAACTATGCGTTAGAAGCCAATTAAAAAGACCACACTCGTCGGAAAAACAAAGTCTATGGAATCAATTAAAAGCAGGTATTTGATACCACACAATTGTAAAAGTTTCAGGTGAAACAGAGTGGTTGATTGTAGAAGTATGAAGATTCATATCGAGCCAAAATAAATGGTTTCCGAATTTTGTGTTATTTTTATACATTTTCCTTTTTGAATGATGAAAAATAAGTTTCCAACCTAATCATATAGCCTTTTTAATTGGTTACACTTCGAGTGCCGCACCTTGCGATAGCAACCAAAACCATGTAAAATGCGGTTTTTTTAAGGTTGAGAGATTGTTAAATTCAAAACATTTACTGCGATAATCCGCACTAGATTTAGAGTTACAGGGGTCAACTAATAGTTAGCCGCCAATTAAAAAATAACCACACTCGTCGAATAAGCAAGTTTAGGGAATCAATTAAATGCAGGTATTTGAAACCACACAATTGTTTAAGTTTCTGGTGATATAAAGTGGCCAATGTTAAAAGCTTCTAAATTCTGTATAGTTTTTAAATATTTTCCATTTTGAATTGATTAAAAATCATTTTCCCAACTAATTATATAGCCTTTTTAATTGGTTACACTTCGAGTGCCGCACCAGGCGACAGCAACCAAAAACATGTAAAATGCAGATAATTTAAGGTGGTTTTTTGTATGAGTATAAAGATTCATAATGACCCAATGTAAATGTTTCTGAATTTCGAATAATTTTTACAAATTTTCCATTTTGAATTGATTAAAATTCAATTTCCCAACTAATTATAAAGCCTTTTAAATTGGTTACACTTCAAGTGCCGCACATTGCGAAAGCAATCAAAAACATGTAAAATGCCGATATTTTAAGGTTGAGGTGATACAGAGTGATTGTTTGTAGGAGTATAAAGATTCATTTTGACAAGGTAAATGGTTTCTGCTTTTTATATAGTTTTTAAACATTTTCAATTTTCCATTTTTAATTTTTAATTGGTTACACTTCGAGTGCCGCACATTGCGATGGTAAAATACAGATATTTTAAGGTTTGGAGATTATTAAAACTCGAAAAATTTCTGCAATTTGCCGTTATAGAATTTAAAGCTAGAGTTTTTCTTAAATTCACGTATTGAAGGCATCATTTTCGTTACATTTCAGGGCTTCAGAAGTGTCATATATATGGCAATTGAAACCATAGTTTCCCAAAAGTTTTCTCCAAGTACAAGCAGCGACAACGAAACGACCCCCGGCCTAGTGGGACCAAAAAACAATGTTCTAATTAAGCCAACAAAATTCTGGTCATTCCGCAAAACGCAACAAGCAACGCAGCTGGAGTTGAGCTAGTGGATCAGTCTGCTCCTTGGCATGGCACCCAACTCAAAGCCCAAACATTACAACTCGCAACTTGCCACAAGAATCCGCAAATCCGAGCTCTAACCATATTTGCCAAACTTAACGATTGCATCAACATTTTTGCGCTCACTTCGCCGGCCCGTTACAGTTTTCGTTGCAGCGACTCTTATGACAATGCCTTGTTTCTTCGGAATGCTTTAAATACACTCACGCAGTCTGTCGAGCGATTTTAATGCAGTGGAAAGCGTTTGATGGAATTCGCGCCGGAGGGGCGGGCGGAACGGAGCGGCGGGCAACACCTTTGGGGCCACAAAGTTAACACATCGTAAATAATCTGCCGTGAAACTGGCCGGGACATAAATCAAACGACAGCTGACGACCCCGGGCCAAGACCTTTACTCTCACTTTTCTCCAATTTCAATCCGAGAAGGCGGAAACAAGAAGCGCGGGCGTATCTAAACATGTCCAGCATTAATATGCAAATGCGACGGACCGACCGGCCCGTCATAAAACGAAATAGAAAACACTCAAAACATCTTCGATATGTGTCACTGTGTCAATTTGCGTCGGCCGGAGACGAACGAATTGGTAAAACGCCTGGCCAGCCAGTTCCGGGATGCAAGTAGCCGCCTAGAGAGGAGAGTGTGAAAAAGTTAACAAGAAGCTTTCAAATATTATGGCCGAGCATAAAAAAGCTACACATATTGGCTGCAAAAGTATCTCTTGGGAAACTTGAAGATACATTCTTAGATTGGAATACCTTTCGAAAACTATAGGTATAAAAGAATATATTGTATTAACAAGTTTTTACTTACAATCTTTTGGAAAGATCTTTAAGTTTGCGTTGTATAATAAATCCCGATATTAACTTGCTTCCAATATTAGGGATTTACATACTAAAACCCCCTAGTTTCTTATAATCAGAGAAAGTCCTGAAGCCTTTATTACCAATCTCAAGTATTCATCTGAATACTTTCCTCTGCTTTCTGTCACATTGCCATCTCCAATCTGGGACCTGGAAGCAAAACGCTAAACGAAAAGCGAACCAAACCGATGTCCCATCAGCGACAACATCTTAAGCTCATTTGTCACATAAAAATCATATATGTAATTTGCTTGACAACCAAAAGTGGACACTGAAACGTCACGCGCCGGTGCAGCAAACGCCTCCATATTGGTGTGGGCTTTTGGCCAAGAGCAGCTCGCATGCGCGGAGTTATGGAATATGGAATACGGAACCGGGGATCGGGGATCGGGGAACGGGAATCGAGGAGTGTGAGTTTGAGGAGCGTGATGCAAGGAGAGTCCGTGGCGATGATGGCATCCCAGAGCCGGGGCTTCAATCTCGGCGGCGGCGGCGCATGCGTTTTGGTGTCGCGTTGAGTGAGCGTTTCCTTAAATTAGCTGCACTTTGGATGCACCATTATGCCCCTCGCCCAGGCACTCGACTTGTCGGCGTCCGTGGCCATTTTTGGGTGGGCATTAAGTGCCGGGCTCGCTGCTGATGGAGTGTTGATGCCGGCCGAGGTCAGTTGGTAAGAAATTTATGGCCCGGCGATGTTTGCATGATGCATGGATGCATGCATGGAGACATGGAGGCATGGATGCTGCCCCAGCATTCAGGTGGGCGCAATTGAGTTGGCCCATAAAGTGCCACAAAAGAGAAATTACACGAGCCGCGCAATAACTAGCTTTCTGTCAAGAGGCATCTTCCCCAGCGATGATGGAATCGGAATTAATCGGACGAGTGAGAAGGTAAACAAATTAATCAGCTTGAGGAGCATCAATCGCAGTCAGTTTGGGATGTTGCAAGTATCTAATATCTATATTCCTTTGGAAAATATAGCAGAGTAAGCACAGTTCCAGCAAAGTTATGGCACTGAAAGTTGACCTCTTCCACCTGTAACATATTTCATTGTCATTGCCAAGATTCCCAATCAATTACCCAGCAATTCCTAGTCCGAGCTCTGCCCAACTTCCTTGTTGCAACTCAGAAAAAGTGGCAACTAGGGGAATGGAAAAGCAACTCTTACTCTCGCGCATCCGGTTCTCAGCGCGGCAATGCCCGTGTGCATATCTTCGGTAGAACCGTTTAAGCAATCCATTTAAACAACGAGACACTTCAAAGCCAAGCTGCTGAATGTCTATCTGCGCTAAATGGAAAAGCCCTCGACGGCTTAGGCAAACATTTGCAATTACAATTTTAGCATATAATTGCAAACATGATAAACACTTTTATCTGCTGCTGATGCTGTTGCTGTTGCTGTTGCTCTAGCCTTTGCCGGGGACCCGCGAATGCGAGGCCAAGACCAGTCCGATCTGAAGTTGGGCCAGGACCAGTCTTGCCACAAACTCACGCAGCCGCCGCAGCAGCCGCAGGAGGAGCTGCGGCAGCAGGTTACCTGGAGCGGAGCTGCCACGAAGAAGCGTGTCGCCAATTGATCGTGAGTTTACCTAGAAAAATGTCGCGACAATTGTGACTGCAAAAAGGAAAACTAAACGAAACTTGAAAAGAGAAAAACGTCAGCAGAAGCCACCTAGAGATGCGTTCCTAGCTGGTTCTTCAACTAAGAGTTTCCCCAATCAATCCTCTCAAAGTAGGATGCCGGATTTTAGCCTTTTCCAGCCTCTTTAGGCCAACATCGCAGGCAGAGCTCGAGCAGGGCTAGCGGGCTAGTAGCAATTGAAATTGAAGAATTACGCGAAGAATGCCAGCGAACATAGTAAATGTTGTACACATGGCCCGGCCAGTTGGCAGTGGATCTCGATCTGGCCAGAGGGTCGCATACATTAGGCCCCCGGTTTCAGGGCAAGGATGTGGCCTCGGGACACGGGGAATTGTCACAAGTGGTTAGGTGATCCACAGCTGATCGGAGGAGTCGTGAAGCCAGCCCCCGCCTCGGGATTTTCAGTCTTTTTTCTCGCTTCGCGCTTTGAGTATGCGGCGGCATCTAAATGAACTAGAGATCAACTTCGCTTTAGTAGCCTTAGCCTCATTACGAATGGAAATGATGATGGACAATAATGACGCGACAACAGGAAGTCCAAGTCGTCCAAGTCGCTGCCATGCCGTCGACAACGACGACAGGCCGGCCGTTCGATTCTGATTCTGATTCTGAATCTGATTCCGCTGCCGATTCCCTCGCACTGAATGAAAGCCAAGTGCCAGCAGCCAGATGGAGAACCTGATGGCACAAACTGGAACTGGGCTAGTGCATCGTTAAATTGATTTGTGTGTGATCCGAGCCGAACAGAGCCGCCGCACAACTAGTTTCCAATGCCTGAGAAAGCACTGCTCTGCCCCTGCATAGTGCCTGCGTTCTGGCGGCGAGAAAAACAAAATAGTTTCTGTTTCAATATTTGTTTTAGCATCGCTGCAATGCCACATAAATGCCGCACTTTTGATGCCCCGGCTGCTGCGTTGCCGTTTATGGCCAGTTCGGTGTCTTATCACTGTCATAAGAGAGTTGTAAACTATTCCCTGAATGTTAACGAGATGCTGGAATAAATCATCGTTTATGGCCAAACATGGGACGCTCCCAGGGACAAAAGTAATCTACTTTGGTGCGGTGTCCGGCAAATTGAGAAACAAATTTACGACAATCCGCAAAATTGGCAGCCAATGGAGCTGAACAACCGTTAAGGCCCATTGCCGTCAGGATTGTCATAATTTCGACAGCGCAACAATGGGAAAATGGATGCTGCGGGGAAAACTGCAACCGGAGCCAACACCCGCACTGGCCAGGCCGTTCTCCGGCAACATTTCCAACCGTTCGACTGTCCGACTGGCAATAGAAATTAAACTTAACAAATTTCCGACAATGTTTGGACAGTTTTGCAAAAAGCCAGCCAGCAAAACAACGCCAAACACCGGGTACCGTAATTGTGGCTCTTTCGGGTTCTTTTGTCCGCATTCAAAGTTGTCAGTTAAATGGAGAAAGAACGGCCAAGATCCGGACACCGGAGGTCGGAGTGTGGGAGAGTCCCGGCCTGGGAGTGCACTGGAAAATACAAATTTTTCCCCAATTAAAATCCAAAGGGAAATGTGGAAAACTTGCCCACAAAAGGTGTTAAAGTTTGAAGTTATAAACAGATCCTTATGGGGGGATCTTCACATAAATTGTAGAGATCTCTCACATCCTTCGTTCGGCTGCTGTACCGAAGTGTGCTCGGTATACGGGAGCCACCGGTGGGCACCACTGAACTTCCTCAGTGTAGACCCATTGCAGATCGTTTGGCTGACAATGCAACTCCTAGGTAGCCGGACCAGCTTCCTTCCATCAGCCAACGCAGACGCCCCAAAGGCCTAAAAGTTGCCGCCAACTTCCAATTTCCCCCGCCCGTTTCTAATCCGCCTATGCATCCGTTTTTTGTGGATTTCTTTGGATGGCAGGAGGATCGCAGGAGGAGCTGCTGGCACCGGGAGATGCGAGAATGTGTGTAAAGTTAAGTTGTCGTCGCTCGATTGTTGTTCGATGAATCGTGATTTTGTCAATTGGAGCTCAAATTTTTTGTGCGCCCGGTTGGTTTCCTTTGTGAATGCGAAAATGTTGCCCTGGTAATGGAGGAACCGGAGAATTGGGTGTGGGAAAGGCAATTAGAGCGAAGGAAAGTGCTGTCTAGTCTTCGAATCGAATGGGAATCGATTCAGAGGAATCCACTTGGGTTTGCGTTGTTTCTGGGTTACTTACATCTGTGGCAATTAGAAGAAGAGTTCCAAATGTAACTACGATTACTTGCAAAAGCCTCAAACTCTCTGCGAAGCCCTTCAAGATGCATCCAACGATGCATCTGACCCACAAACGTGGTCCTCGAATGAATAGCGACTGCTGCAACAACAGCCATCAAATATTGATGAGTTTTGGTTAAAGCGAAGAGGTAACACTTTTGGGAAGCCTGCGGAAATCAAGCAGCGATCTCTCGCACTTGGCCAGAATGATCGGGCAAACAAAACGGTTTCTTCGTTTTTTGGGCTCGGATCGGTTTGTTTGCCATTGACAAACAGAAAGGCAGTCAGGCAGGCAGGCAGAAGGGAGAAAGAACCGAGACGCATTTCAAATAAATCAACACATGCCACAAATGTATAAAAGATGTGAAGGAAACCCGGGGCCCGGCTGCAGGCCTCATAATCATATTGATGTATTACAATAGTTTGTGGAAGTCCCAGGCCGGGCCGACCCGAAGCGCGGCTGTAAAAAGCGCTCGTAAACCCTACAAAAACATGGCTGAGAACGCGTTACAACGGCCAAATGAGTTGAAGAATGCCTTGGCCGGCAGATAAATAATGGAAATGCATGCTAATTAAATTGTGAGAACTCCGGCGAGCCGGCCAGATCTAACTCATGTCTAATTATTTGCACCTAAAGACCTCAGATGTGCGTCTGCATCTGCATCAGCATCAGCGGCACAACAAGATGCTAATTATGATCGGGAGATCGGGAGACGAGAAGTGTCGACGCTAACCGAGAATGTCAATAGACTTAACGATTTCATCTTGGCTTTCCCCTAATGGTTTCGTTTTTTAGCATTTCCACATTAATTGATTTCAATGAGACGATAATTACCGCGGAGCAGGCAATTAATGGGGGGCCCTTCGCCGGGGAGAACGGGAAACAACGAAACCGATATTAATGAAATGATTTTTCATAATTAATGAAATTTAATGCAGGCCCCGAAAAAATCAACGTCCGAACAGAAGTTCCCACATCATTAATAAGAAATAAAACCGAGAAGGGGGGGCCAAAAATAAAGACAAGAAAAAAGCTGCAGAGACACACACGACGCAGTCGCGCGGTTGGCGCTTCCACGGCTGAAAATTCAAACGAACTCGAGCAGCAGATACAAAGATACAAATGTATCTACAAGACGACAAATTATGCAGCGGCCAGCGGGCGCAACGCTCCTTATCTCCGGCCGGCCTGTGTGCTTGTTCTTTTGCTTTGGCCGGGTTTGCTCTGGTCTCTCTGCTTTTTGGTGAAAATAAATTATAAACAGTTGGAAATTAAGTCGAACGTTTTGTCCGCTGTCCGTTTAGTGGAAATTTATTGGCCCGGAATCCTCTGCTACCTGAATCCGGGCATCTCCGATCTGATCTATGGCCAGATTGGGCCGCTCCGCTCCCTCAAGCTGCATGATGCTCTCGGCGGATTCACACTCTATTAGCCGCAGCTGAGCTGTTGCATCTGTAAACGCTTACACAAATATTTTATCGATTTCATTTGCATATCTCCCAAAAACGTAGATAAAGCCCCGACAGCGAAGATTAAAGCTCATACGCGCAGCAGCAGCTACTTCAGTTGCTAAGCCCCGGCTCGAGATGTTCTCAGCTCATAAAATACCACAGTGAATCATTGTATCCCTCGGCCCCGTTCCCGTCCCCGTCTCCTCCCGCTTGGATTTCTGTGGCTCAGACCCAAAGCCGATGGGACTGGGGACTGGGAGCCGCGATCCCTGGTCTGCATTTCATTTATTGTGTAATTCCCCCACAATGTACAATACTTTGGGTTGCCACGGATTTCTTGTCTTCGCTTTTGAATTTGATTCTTGATTTTATGTCAGTTTATTTATGATAAGATGACCTTTTTCTCCTTTTCCGCTGGCTCGGTTTTTTCCCCAATTTTATTTTTATTTTTATTTGTTATTTGTTGTAGGTAGTACTTTTGGCCGTCCCGAGAAAAGGAGTCTTGTTTCCCTAGTTCTCACTCGGTCCGCTCGGTGGTGTTGCATGAATGAATGGATGAATGGAGCTCATTAAATTATGGATCACTTAAGCGAGGGGCTGGGAATCTGCCTGCAGGAGATATTGAAATACGAGTAATGCACTGCAAGATACAGTACGGGCTCTCCTGAAAAACTTGCAATAAATTTATAAGCTTTTAATTTTCCAATAGCAAAAATTCAACAACTGTTGCCTATGAATTAATATTGTATCTCCACAAACTTAAGTTTTCTATGCCTTCACGAAACTTCCTCAGCCTGGAGGTTTTTCTGACTAAATTTGACCAATATTATTATCCTTTTTACATCTTATGTACAAATTATAATAATTTGTATAAATTTCAGCTTTCTACTCAGTCAGTTGCTGATATTATAACCAATTTAAATAGATCGTTGGATTAAGGATTGTTTTTATATCATATATATAATTATGCATTTTTATCTAATCAAATGCGAGTCGGAGCAAAGTTAAAAACTAGTAAAACTAGCAGTTTAATTAACCAAATAACTAAATAACAATCATAGGTGGTTAGGTGTTTCTCAAACTGCATTATTTGTATATTGTAATCGCAGCAAATGAACACACTTTCCGTCCATGGCGCATTCAAAACCTCGCCGAGATTCGCTTGACTTTGTTTTTTGGTTTTTGAATTCGAACCGAGATTTGAGCGGTGTGGTTGTGGCTTCTTTTTTACAGCAGATTTTCAAGATCAACAACGCAGCGTCACGAGAAGAGATGAAAAGCGAGATCTTTTATGGCGATTAGTGCAAGACAATGAATGCACGATGGATTCAAAAACCAAAACAAAAAAATAAAAAACTACACCGAAACAGAAAAAATCCGAAACTAAAAACATTTTCAAACACGAGTGACAGAGACGGAGGCAACAAGAATGAGAACAAGAACACTGAATAGTTTTTTTTTATTATGATTTTTTTAGTTTGTATTTTTGTTGTTTTTGTTGTTTGGTTTCGTATTATGAGAATTGAGCCAAACAATTTCCAACGCGCTCAGACAAAAGCATAAACGTGGTGGAATGGGTCTGGTCTGGGATACTTCATTTTGGCCTTTTATTTTCGTCTTGCGACTGACACAACATTACTGTCAACGAGAATGCCCACTGCCCGCTGCCCCGTTCCCAGTGCCATTGTTGTTTATCCAAACATAATTGAAATGCGTCCTCAATGGGTTAATTTTCTGTGGGCCGATAGGGGGGGAGGGCCAACGTAAACACAATTAGGTGCCAAAAGATCGGAGATGGGCACTTGTGAGTTGTGATCCCCACACACACACGGGCCAAGATGAAATGACAAAATGTGGAGTAAAGTAAGCCCGCTTGGTAAACAAACACGGCTGATGATCATTGATGAGATGGTCCGTTTGGGGCTCGAGTGTGTGCGACGAGGACCTAACACAATATTGCCTTAGTGCATTTTAATGGTTTAACCCCTTGAGAACGCGTCCGATGCATCTTTGCCGCAATTGTGTGGTAAGCGATATGCCGGCCATATCCCATTGTGGCTTCTATTGCCCCTCCCGCTGGCCTAATGACTGGCCAGTTTGTAATGCAAAGCTTACACTCGCCGAAATCCGGGCCTAAAAGCCCGGGAACTTTGCCCTTTGGAACTGTACATTTCTTTAGATATAACCAAGGTGTTTTAGCTAGTGTTTCAGCTGCCTTTTTGCCAGTGCAAAGTTGCTTAATTAGGCAGCATCAGCGCAGCATCTCGAGGTGGACGCCGTCTCGTCGCTTATTTCTCCTTTAGTATCACCGCTCGGTTAGTAAATCAGACAGATACGCACTCAACGCAGCCAAGCAACCAAGCAGGCAGGCAGGCAACTTCATTAACAGCCTCTCGGGCCGGCCGTTTAAAAAGTAGAAATAAACTATTATTTATGATTATTGTGAGAATTTCACAATGGCATGCGAGAATTTATTGTTAATGCTGCAGCGCAGCTCTGCTGCGGTTTCTTCGGCTCCCAGAGTGTGATTTCTTGTAATCTACGCTGCAGCAACAGCAGCAGCAGCACAGTGGTTGCATTTTATGCAAAGTTATGTTTTTAGTTTGCAAAGTAACACATTTTCTAATTGGGATTTATCTGCCCTGATAAGGCCTTGTTTAGGGAAATCTTTACAAATTTTATTTTATTTGAATTTATATTTAAAATACTTGTCGCACAAATCTGATATTGTAGATCACCTTGCCCAGTTTCCCTCCAATAGGGCTCCAATAAGAAGATTTAAAAACCAGCTTTGATATTTTCTGGCTTTTACAATTAAATTTGTGGCTTTGTTGGCACCGCAGATGTCGTAAATCGCTTGGCCTTCATCACTGTTTGCGCTTTTCCGATGCAATTAAGATGCCATTTGCATGCCAAGACTTCCTTATTGCTGCAACCTGCTAAAGCCTGGAAATTTTCAATCGATTCATTCCCATTTTGACCCCCCAATTGGCAAAGAAATAATAAAACGGTGTGCTTATAATTCACTCATAAAAATTTTTTATTGTTTTTTTTTGTAATTTTTTCTTTGCATTTTTTGTTTGTTCGTTTTTTTGTGGCTTTTTTGTTTGCTTTGTATTTTGCATTCATTTTGTAATTACTAAAAAATTTCATAAAATTGTTTAGACTAAATTGTAAGTACAACACTAAATTACAATTGTATGCAAGTAACTACTATTTTATATGTTTTTTCATTTTCTTTCATTCCGGTATAAATAGTTGGTTTGTTTAAGGTCTTTTTACTTTTTACAATTTCCTCTCGCGTGCTTCTCCAATCATTTTTTTTTTTGTTTCCTTTTCGGGTTTTCATTTGCAATAAAAATATAAATTACTAAAAACGACTATTTAAAAATTAAATATTTATAAAAAATATATGTGAGTGGCTATAGCTTAGGTCCCCCCGTACGGGACGGGATCGGATCGGAGAATTCTATTTACAATTCGGATGAGAGGGCTGTGGTAGCAAGTGTACAAAAATATATATACTGCGTTCCGTTTATCAGATACTTTGCTGCACAGTTTGTTTTTTAGCACTTTTACAACTAGCTGTCACATCTTTACACTAACGAGGAACCATTTGCAATTTAAATGTAGTTTGCTTTTGTTGATTTAATTTTGACATTTTGGAATTCCGCAAACAGTTTGCGTCTTCGTGCTGCTCATTGTCTGGTTGTCTTCGGTTTTGAGATCAAAATTAAATTGTATGTATAAACCTTTTTGCATTAGTAACAACAAATAATAGTAGTAAGACTATTGGAGCTTGCAAAACACGAGATTTCTCAAGGTTTTTGTTTGTATATAGGGTTTTGTATATTTCATTCACTTTCTGCTTGTCTTTTTCGTTTTTCTTTTTTCCTTTTCTTTTTTGTTTCAGTTCAGTATTCAAATTTTCATCATCATTATTTTTTGTGGGTTTTGCGCTTACAATTTATAAATTCAATACATTTCGTTTACATTTAGGTGCTAACTACAAGTACTATTGACTTCATCGCTGATAAATGCTCCAAATCGGAATAGGCCAAAATAATATAGAGCTTGTAGAACATTAATAAAAAATCATAAAAAAATAATAGTTTTAAAAATCGAAAAAAAAGAATAATAATTAAATTTTGATAGCGTAAATTAGGAGTACTTAGAATAGAATCACTAAATGTTTTGCTTGTCTTCGTTTGTTTGTTTGTTTGTTTGTTTAGGGTCTTTTAAATTAACATTAAGCTAGGGTTGCGTTAAGTTTAGGGCTGTCTTCGTTTCACTACATTTAAATATACATAGCTAGAAACTAAGTCGAGATAGTCAATTTATGTGCTTTTTTTGTGTGCTTTTCATGTTTTTCTCTTATCCTTGTCGTATATCGTGTGACCTATGAGTACTATTTACAAATCGCCCCCGAACCTCGCCAACTGTCTTGCATAGAAAGGCAGCTGGCGGAGGGGGGCGGCGTCAATGAGGAGGTTTCTTCAATCGTTTAGCATTAGATTACATTTAGGCGTAGGCTATGTACAATTTATGCCCGGCTAAGGGCAAAAAAATAGATTAAATTGAAGCAGATTTTTCAGTAACATGCAAAACGTCAAAACGTGTACAGAGCCATCGCGCTGACCCTGTCGTCCAGTGGTTCTTGGTCTTGGTCTAAATTCTAGCTAGCAATTGGTCAAGTAATTCGTTTCGAGGGCCTTATGGCAATCAATCGGGTTTCAATTTGAACGGCAGACTTTATGGTGTACAACTTTGTGCTTACGTCAGTCCATTGGATATAATCAAGGTTGCGGAATCTAGTTACCTGCTGCCAGCCACTCGGATGCACTTTTAAAACTTGTGCAGGCCATTAAAAGAATGCCGTAAAAAGCATTTGCTTTTTTCTCCCAGTAGCCGGCGGTGGTAGATTGTGGTTACAGAATTTTGTTCGGGGAATTTCACGAGTTATGCCTGCTAAAGATTTGGTCATGTTTGTGACGACTAAACTGCTTCAATCAACAACAATATTTTGGCGTCTCTCTCACATTTCGAACCCAACCCAGTCTTTTCTTTGTGTGTCGCTACTCCGGCTCCTGGCTCCTGAATCCAGGGATCCCGTCCGGACTTACATGTGCGGAGTGCCGCAGACAACGGAGCGCTGCTGTTGCGCCGTCCCCGCCCCGCTGCCCGCCGCCGAGGCGGCTGCCATCAGCTGGGAGGAGCAGGCTCCGGCCACGCCCGCCGCCGCCAGCGAGGGCCACCGCTGACTGCAGTAGGAACCCTCGCCCAGCACCGAGATCCGCTTGCCCTCCGACGCACCGGGCGCTCCCTTCGCCGAGCTGCCGGCCGGGGAGCTGCGGTGCATCAGCGTGGGATCCGTGTTGAGCTGCTTCTGCGACTTTGCCCGCTGCAGGGGGGCCACACAGAAGTCCGAGTTGGCATTGTTGTTGTCCGCCGGCGTGGCCACGTATCCGCCGTACATGAGACACTCATCGGCCGCAGCTGCCGCCGCCGCTGCCGCTGCCGCAGAGGCGCAAATGTTGTTCACCGACTTGTCCCACGTGTTCTTGATGATGTTGGGATTGCCCGAGTCGAAGGTGAGGCCGTTGCTGCTGCCTGTCTTGCCGCCCAGCGAGGACGAGGCCAGCGCCACGCCCACCGCACTGCCGTTGTGATGCAGAGTGGCCACCGCGTTCTGTTCGTTCTGCTTCCTGGCCTCCGCGTCGTCCTTTTCCTGGGCGCGCTTGCGCTTGCGCTTCATGCAGAAGACCACGCAGGCGGCGATCACCGCCACCAAGGGCATGGCCACCGAGAAGACGGCTATGAGCACCACCTGGCCGTTGGTGAGGCCATCGGCGCGCGCCTGCGTGGTGGCTCCGTACTGGTGGGCATCGAAGGTGACCGAGTCGTAGGACTCCTCGTCGCACTGCTTGCCCCGGAAGCCGTTGGCGCAGACGCACTCGAACGAGTTGACGCGGTTCATGCAGGTGCCGCCGTTGTGGCAGGGCGCGCTGCTGCACTCGTCGATGTCCACGGAGCAGTCCTTGCCGGTGAAGCCGGCCCGGCAGGTGCACTGGTAGTCGTTTTTCAGGTTCGTGCAGGTGCCGCCGTTGGCGCAGGGCCGGATCACGCAGAGGTCCACCTTGCTGCTGCAGTCGGTGCCGTGGAAGCCGGGCACGCACTGGCAGCGATACTGGTTGATCATGTCGATGCAGATGCCTCCGTTCTTGCACTGATGCCCCAGACAGTCGTCGATGTTCGTCTCGCAGTTGGCTCCCGTGAATCCGGCCGGGCACACGCACTTGCCGCTCGCCTGGCACGTTCCTCCGTTCTGGCAGGGATTGGGGCTGCAGTTGTCCAGCTGGAGGTCGCAGTTGGGGCCGCTGTAGCCGACGGGGCACTCGCACTGGTAGCCCTGGCTCTTGCCGCCCAGGCCGGGACGCACATTGCGGCAGATGCCCTGGTGGCAGGGTTTGTCCGCACAGGTCATCACCTTGTCCTCGCACATCTTGCCGCTCCAGCCGCTGGGACAGTGGCACTTGTAGCCGCTCTTCGCCGGCGGCTCGTCCACGCAGGTGCCGCCGTTCTGGCAGGGATTCACCTCGGCGTCGCACGAGTAGATCTCCCGCTCGCAGTCATCGCCCACGAATCCGGGAGCACACTTGCAGGTGTACAGACCTTCGCCGGTGTTGAAGCAGGTGCCGCCGTTCTTGCAGGGCCGGTGGTTGGTGCAGTAGTTGAGATCCTGGTTGCAGTACAGACCACCCCAGCCTTCGTTGCAGATGCAGGTCCAGGGCTTGTTGCAGGTTCCGTGAATGCAGTTCGGCTCAATCATGCACTCGTTGCACAGGGCTCCCTTCCATCCCAGTTGGCAACTGCAAGGAAAAAAAGGAATAATCAATGATTAGTGTGACCTTTGTTGTATTAAAAGCAGCAATAACGGTAAAGCCTAGAGTGTGCCCTTCCTACTCGAGTTGTTGCTAAATTTAGGCCATTTTTAAGCCTCTCTTGCATCGATATAACAGCCAGAGCGGCAGACAAACATCCAAAGATCTTTAACGCTGCTTATTGAAGCGCCGCGAGCGCTGGTTTACTTTTGACTTTTAAATGGGAGGGAGAAGGACGGCCAGTGGGTACTCCATCACCTGTTCCACGCACAGCAACAGCACCGCCCCGCCCCCGCCCCCGCACACTTGTTTGCATGTCACGCTCGATTGCAGGCAAGGCAAAGGAAAAGGGAAAAATAAGCGCAGCAGTGCCGAAGAAGCTGCAAAAACACACAGAAATCGAGGGGCGAAAAAGAAGGGAGACGGCCTGTCAACTTGAAAAAGTCGCAGTCCCAGTCGCAGTCGCAATTGAAGTAAAAATAAAGCGAATGTCTCTGCAAGAAGTCATATCCGCACACTCGAAAGCGAAAGACCGACCGACTCTGCCGGAGAGAGTCGAAAAATTGTGCATTTCTCACGATCATAAATTGATTTCATACCGAAAAGCCAGCCGAAGGAGTTGCTTCCTCTGCCGCACGCAAGAAACACGCATGCGCAAAGGCATGATGCGGTGATGCGGGGAGTTGCAAGGCAAAAAAGCCTTCACCCACAAAAATTTCAATAGTTAATAATTCAAAACAAGACGACCGACAGATAGACAGTCGGCTAGGCCGGGGAATGGTGGAAAAACAGGTGGAAAAGGGGGAGGCAGCCGACAGGCAAGTAATTGATATGCGTCAGCCAGTGTGTACCCAAAGAAATGTCAAAAAAGCCACCGTCGCCGTGTTGCCAACTATCCGCAACATGTGTACTTTAGTTGTTGCTGCCGTCCGTGTGTGTGCTGTGTGCTGTGTGTGTGCCTTGCGAGGTGTATGCGCTTAGAATTATTAAAATATTCCCACCATCAAGCCACTTGGCCAAGTGGCACGCATACCCGGGCGTAGCTGCGGTTTCCAGCTAACTTCCAGCACTTCGAATCGATTCCGAAAACAAACCAATCGCCGACAACCACCACACAATGATGTGTGGATTTTAGTGCTCTTTTTCATTTGGCACAATTATAGTAGCAACATGCTGCTGCTGCTGGCGCTGGACCACAAAATGTTTGATTTCCGCCTGGCCGAGAGAGATGTTTATTGGCCAACATAATGCACAAATAATGAGCAACATCCTCTTGGCATTTGAAAATCAATTTGGCAGATCGTCAATCCGCCTCAACACTGGCCGAAAAAGTCTCGAACTATCCGGGTTACACAACAAAACATTGACGGGGCAATAATCCTGGGGACACAGCTGGTGCTACTTTGTGAAATTTTATGCTGCAAATATCTGAAAATATTTGCCTGAGTCGTCAAAAGTGTTCGCTTACACCTTGAGGGGCAGAAATGTGGGAAAACTTCGGTACTTGTAATTCAATTTGGCCGCTAAATTGTAATGCTAAACCCGGCCAAATCAAATGACATCGCGCCGAACCGAAAGAATTTCCTGCGGTCGCCGAACAAAAAGCAACTACAAAACAAAACGATAATAAAAATAAAATACGAATAAAAGAGCTGCCTGCCAAGTGTTTTATGCCCTTTTGGCAAAGTATTCACTGGTGCGCTCGGTAGCAGTCAAACATTCGGCATTACATTGAAAAGGTGTGCCCGTGCCCCATCATGATGGCTTCGCTGGTTTTTTCTCGGTTTTGCTTTTCGTTAAAAAATGGCTTGTTTGCCAAACACAAACAAATAAAACGTGCAAACACAAAAGGCGGACAAGAATCATCATTAAATTGAAGCCAGAGAGCCGTTAGCCCTGGCAGCAAGCGTTGGCTTAATTAACAACTTTGGTCGCCATACATTTGGCATCCCATAAACGCTGCACCCCCCCTTGTGGTAAACAATCCCCCAGATACGGTCTAATCAAATGAGATACTTACACGCATTGGTTGGGTTTGTCGCAGTGTCCGTGCTCACAGCCCTTGGCGCATTTCGCTGCAAATAGATGAGAGAAGAGGGGAAATTTAAATATAAATTAATTGAAATGTAAACAATACGGGCGGGCGATGGGCGATTGGGCCAAAACGCTTTCCAAAAGCCACTGCCCCTCCACCTGTCCGCTGGCCCAGGGGACACCCACTCGCGCGACCCACTCGCAGCATTCAGCATTCAGTCAGGCCCATCAAATTGAGGCAATTCCGAGGCAGAAGTGCCGGGAAAACTTTCTTTTTCACGCGTCTGGCAATGAAAATCACTCCCCCTCCGCCCTGCTCTGTCTTTGGGAAACAAAACAAAGCGGCGCGCGGCAAACAATAGGAAAACGTTTAAAATGTTTTAGCACAAACTAACTAAGGGGGCCGAAAAAAAAAACTATAAAAATGAATCATGGCCAGTGGCTCTCAAACTTTCAGCGCCCCCCCTCGCTGCGGCTTGGTTTTTAAGCCAAGCAGGAATAACTTGTTTCTAAGGCCAAAAAGGAAACACACAAAATGAAATAATCCCATGGCCAGGAGAAGAAGCAGCAGCAGCAGCAGCGGCGGCAGCAGCTGAGGCGGAGGCCGTGGCCCAAAACAGATTCCCAAGCTCAAAAGGTTCGACGAAAACTTCGATTGGAAGCCGGAGGAGAGTCCGGAGCTCGGATCTCCGAAGAAGAATGTGGCAAACATGTTTCTTCTGCCGCCGAGAGGAGAAATAAGAAGGCAGGAAGTTGGGGAGTTGCCTGCCTGCCACAAGGGCCTAGAGCGGCGCGGGCAGGGGCAAAAAGTCGTGAACAAAACTAAAAAAGGCAATGCCAAAAGGAATCCGCAGAACCTCTTGGCCGCAATGTCGATGGTGGCGGTGGCGGTGGAGGTGGCGGTGGCTGTGGAAGGAGCTCCCAGGTTGCTCCTCTTTAAACCGAGCCGAGGAGTTTCATTCAGAAGCAAGCGGCGGCGGCAGGAAAATTGCTGGAAAATCACAAAAACGTGTTCTGTTCTACACCGCCGCTGCCCCCTTTTAATATATATACATAAAGATATATAGATGGAGCGTAATATTGGCAATTGCCAATGATTTTTATTACCCAGCGCTGCAAATAGATTTCCACGGCCAGAAAGTGAAGTCTCCGCAGTTCACACGCCCGAAGGCAGCAAATTGATGGGGGATTATCTCCTCTAATCGCTTCATATATCTCCTCCATTTACTTTCACTTTTAGTTGTGATTCTTTGATAAAGTATCTCGCAGATGTGCACCCACAAGCCCCGCAACACCGAGCAGCTGCCAAAATAGCTCATTTCCTTGAAATTAACTTCATTCATACGCAGCAAGTTTGCCAAAAAAAACGAAAAAAGAGGAAACCAAACATACGGATTGAGCAAAAACCTTCGGGACCTTAGGGCCAATTTACTTGGCCACTTCCACTTGAACAGGCCACTCTGCTGTTGTTTTTGCCGTATTCTGTTTTGTTTTTGACCATGCAGCCTGCACGTTTGGGCTTTTTATTTGCTCCTGCTCCTGCCCTGCTCCTGCTCCTGCTGCTGGAAAATAATTTTCGCACATGTGTGCGAGTGTGTGCCCTGCCTTAATTTAAGCTCATTTTTGCGCATTTAAGTTGAAAATAAAATATAGCAAGCAGGAGCAGCACCAGCAGCAGCAGCAGCTGCCTCTTCCGCTGCCTGGCAAGTTGCTAAACCGGCAGCAGGACACAAAAATTATCTGCCCCGAAAAAAGGCTGCAGCAGCAGAAGCAGCAGCAGCAGCAGAAACAAAAACCGAGACGGGGGCAGGCAGCCAGGGACGTGGCCAGTCTTCAACAGGCTACGACATTTAAGGTGTAATCAGACGATGCCACAGCCCTAAAGGAAGTTTGTTCTTGGCTTTGAGTCTTCGAGTCTTCGGTCTTCGGTCTTCGTCTGGTCCTCAGAAATGTTCGGCATGCAGACGATCAACCAAACCGATCCGTTCCGTTCCGTTCCGATCCGAGCTGCGAGTGTCTGCGTATTGTAGTACGGATACAGATACAAATGCAGATACAGATACACACGGCGAAGAGCCACCAGAGCACCACACCTTTTTGGACCGAAAACCCGGGCCCTTGCACTTGGCGTGGGAAGATTTTTGTGTTCTCCTCATCGGACTCCTCATCACCGGTCGGACGGTCGAAGGGTCGGAGGGTCGGTCGGTCGGTTGGTCGGTTGGTCTGGTTGTGTCTGCTCTGATTCACAGTTGAAAATGTTGGTAAAGGTAGCTGGCAACAGCAGCACTACACACAACCAACTACAAAGGGCTGCCCGAATTTCGGTTTTCGGTTTTTGAGTTTTCAGTTTTCTGTTTTTTTTTTGTCCGCCCTGGGGCCTTAGGAGTTCGTTAGACGTTTTGTTCTTTTGAATGACAAATGACTTTTCCCCACCACACCAGCTCTTGCATTTTGTTTTGGAGTTTTGCTTTCCGAACTTCATTGATTTTTAATTTATTTGTTTGACTTTGATTTTTTCCACTTGAGAGGCATTTTCTGTATTCAAATTTGACTGTGGCTCGCATACTTTTCATCTGGCATTTGTGTCAACTCATCGCCGTACGCATTCGAAAATAATTATACTTTAATTCGATGGCCCGGCCAGTTTTTGGGGTATTGTGTACAATCATCTCATTTGATTTGACAAGCAAGTGATTTTCAATAATAACGAGAGCTGCCTGCCTCGACTTTTGAGCCACTTCAGCCGGGAGATCGGCAGAAGCAACAACAAACAGGCAGCAGCGAACCCACCAGCCAAGTGCTTTCGCGCTAAAGAATGCCCCGAGTGCCGATCTGGAGGCTATTGATCTGCGATCTGTGAGATACAAATTTGATTCCTGCCAAGGCAATTCCTCCACAGTTATGCTATACTATACTACAGTATATTAAGCCCGCCCACAATCGGTTAAAGCTTTGTGGTACTTACGTATGTGACAGTAGTCGCCCTGCCATCCGGTCAGGCAGATGATCTCGCCGGTCTCCGAGCAGGTGGAGTGGCCGAAGGAGTCGTCGCGGGGCCGGCAGAACTTCGCACAGCCGGAGCCGTAGTAGTTGGGATCGCAGGTGACACGGAAGTCGTACTCCAGCGCCGTGTACTGCGACTCCGACTTGTTCGTCTTCCAGTCGGAGGAGACCTCGAGAACCTGCTGCACCAACAGCCGCTGGATCAGTTTGCCTGCAAAGATCGGGAGCACGATAGGTGTGTGAGAACAAGCTGGGCCCGGCGCTAGACTAATGAAGATTAATTGGGTTAAAGATGGTTTAAGATCTGATCCGCTGAGAAGGCGCTTCAGGCGGCAGTCAAGCTGTGGAATGCGGCGGGAAATGGGAAAAACTGAGACGCCGAAAAACGAAAACCGAAAACTGAAAACCCAAAGCCGAAATCGAACGAGCGAAGCTGCAACCCAAAATGCAATTGCTTGTCACAGAGTCAAGTGCTCGGGCTGAGGTATGCAGTTTGCTTAGGGTACCGCATGCACACAGCCAGGGCCTGGTATTTGGCGATGAGAGACACAGACAGACAGACACGGGGCATGGCTGCAACAGCCACAGCCACAGCCACGGCAACAGCCATGGCAAAAAATATATAAAAAAGTCGGAAAAAAACGAGCAGCAGGCAGACCGCCAGCCAAGCTCGGCAAAGTATTTTTCAGCTGTTCGCCGACCGGTCTCGACTTTGGGATGGCTGGCAACTGCAACTCGCTGGCTTGTTGTATCTGCAGATACACTCACAGATACACACACAGATACGGATACGGATACAGATACCGATGCAGATGCAGATACATGTGCAGCCGCATTATGCCATGGTCTATAAAGTAAATTGCAGGTGCATGACTATTCGAATTGCATGCAGCTAAAGCTAAAGCTAAAGCCAAAGCCGCAGCCGCAGCCACAGACGAAGCTGAAGCTGAAGCCCGATTCGAGGCTTGTTCGAGCCGAGAAATCCAACATAAATCTCCCGCAATGCCAACGAGGTAATATTCGGCCAAAAGCCAAAGGCAGATGGCCGAGAACAAAACAAAACGGCAAGAAAATCGCTCCCAAGTGGCACACACAGTGGCCAGGTGAAAGTGAAAACCAGAGCACTAAAAGTGGAAGGAAGCTGTCTCTGTTTCTGGCTTTCCTTTGGCGCCCGAGCAGGCACTGCTATTGGGTAACAGTCCAAAATGTTTGCCCAAATGCATCAGAGCGAATTGTCAGAGCTATATATTACCGAAATGCACATATGGAGCGGGTTTATTGACAAGCGGCCCAACTGGTTGGCCAATAAAAATATTAAATAAAAACCGCAGCGGCTCCAAACTGCAGAAACTCACTAATTAATTACCAAAAATATGCACAAGAATTCTTGGCCAGTTGCTGGAGCCCAGGTTGGGGCTCGAGCTCGGGCTCAGGCCTGTGAGTTGGTTGCCAAAGTCGTGTGCTTCACCTGCCGACAACAACATGGAAAAGCATTCAATTCAATGCAAAAATCGCACCAGCAACAGCATTCCCAAAAGCACGAAAAATTGAATTGTACTGTGCGGTTTTATTTACATTCGCGCCACACACTCTCAGCAACAGGCTAATGCGATAAAGCCCATGGGATTTGTGGCATGACAGGTTATTAGACGCGAGCCGGCAAGCGACGCACAATTTCTGGCCAGTTTGGCCAGTTTTGGCCAAACGTATCGGGCAAACTTTGTGAAAATATTTACGCAAAACGAAGCTGGCTTCCCCCTCATAATTAAATGGGAAAAGCCCGTGCGACTGCTTTCGCAATGGCTGGAAAAGTGAGTGCCAAATATCCCTGGAGAGCTTATTAAATCATATGCACTTCCCTAGCACTTTCAAAGCGTTTTGCAAGGCCGCTTTGTCAACCTATTTGGGCGACAAATGAGTGAAATTTGTGTGCTACAAATTTGCAACAAGAAATACAAACTGCAGTCGAAACTTGGGATTTCTTTGGCCGCATCCGTATCCGCCTCCCCGGGTATCGCTGACTTGGAGTTGAGGAATTTTTCGAAAATACCATTTTATCAAGACACACGACGACACAACAAAAACGTAGCAGCAACAACGACAAGTTTTGTGGCAGACAGCAGACAGCATCCGAAAGATCCAAGGAAACACAGGCAGGCAAAGGCAGGGGCACGGGCACGGGCACGGGCACGAGCACGGTCCAAGTCCAAGTCCAGAGCCGGGGCTCTTGTTGCCGGGCTGCCGCTTCTTGATCCAATGAGTTAAAATTAAAAGATAAGCATTTTAACAACATCGAACCAGGAGAGCAGCGGCCGCAGCAACAACAACAGCAACAGCAACAACGTGCAACTAACAACTTTGGCATTGGCAGAGATTAATTGGTAGGTAGGGATAGGTGAGGAAGCCGAAGAGCCTCGCGGATCTCGAGAGCCATGAGTTGAAAGATTTTGCGAACGCATCAAGCCGAGAGTCCCGAGAATCACCTTGCCATGCCAGCTACACTGCAAGAAGTTAGCCACGACTCCAATGCCCTCATCAACCGGCAAAACCCTCCAAATAAAGGTCATTCTTGCGGTGCAGATCGAGATTCCTTGGGCCCAACAGGTCCGAGGCTTGCCTCTTGGCCATTTCGACGGCCGCAGGCTCTGGCTTCGAGAAAACCTGGCGAAAAGGTCGCCATGTGCGTTGTGTCCCGCGCCCCCTTCTTTGTGTAATTTATGTTAAATGAATATAACAAAAAGGAGCTAAACTCGTTGGCCCAAACTTGCTGTGCAGGTCCAAGTATGCGGGAGACCGTCATTCAGCGGAACGAGCCGAGAGGAAAACTCTGTTGCATACTTTTAAATAATGAAATTAATCCTTGACAGGCTGCGGCGCGGCTAGCAAATCTCTGAGTGTGCAGAAATTGAAATTGCAATTGCAGTGCGGCCGAGGGGCTTCGGGGGGCATCGGGGGGAGGCAAGACTTGTTGCGATAAAGATCTATTAGCCCGGGACCGCCTCGGAAATTAGCCTGCAGTCGCGCCGGCGCAGCGGGAAGCCGGCCAAGTGAAAATCTGGCAAGGAGAGAAAAGGAACGCTGCCCTCCTCCGAGGGCGAAACAATTAAAATTCCTCCAAGGAATAGGCCGGGCTAAATATAGAAAAGGGAAAAGGTACAGGCACAAAGAAATTCCAATTCCAATGAAAACTCCATAAATCTCCGGGGCCAAAAGAAAGTGCAGGTAGCCAGGCCCCAAGCACAGGTACAGGTAGCTCTTTCATCAAATTCTGTGGGAAACTCATCCACGAGAGATGAGAATGGGATTCTATTAAAAAACCCAAGCAGGGCTAAGGTATTTCTGGGGCTTTGTCAAGGATTTGTGTGCCGGGCAGGACCTTGTGTGGTCCTTATCGCCGCAAGACAATCAGTTACTACACACGGAGATGCAATCCCTGTTGCATGTTGCATGTAGCATGTTGCATTGTTCCAAGATGGATTACACACGATCTCGGCAAGACAATCGATTCGGAATCGCCTTGGACTAGCGTTTCTAGATCGTGAGCCCGGCGTTCCAGCTTAATTGCATTTTAAGCAAATGAGGGATGGGCAACCTCAACTCAAACTCAACCTCGGCGCACACTTCCGTTCGACAGCGACAGCGACAGCGGCAACGGCAGCGCAGAAAAAAAAACAACAGACAACAAAGGCGACAAAGTCTGGGCCCTATAGCTTATCCCCGGTGTGTGTTTGTTATTTAAAACCACTCAATGCCCCGGAAATCTTACACTGAGCGAGCAAAAGCTAGAACCTGCCAGCGTATCGAGTTGCAGGTTGCCGATCGAGGCTTCCCCTTTGCGGGCCGCAGCAATTTTTGACAGCTTTCGATCATCACAGGAAGCAGGATGATGATGAGCTCACCATCCCCATAAGGAAGTCACTTCGTAATGCTATATTTTGTACTTACTCTTCGAGCGCGCACTGGCGGTCAGATTCGTATCGTGCCAGGCTTCCACAATCATCGAGAAGGTGCCCTGCAAAGAAAAGGGGGGAAATGGTTAGTGAAATTCACGATAGTCCGATGGCCAAAAGAAAGTTTGACGGCACGGGAAATGACTGGCCATATACTGGTTATCAATCCGCATCGTCTGCAACTAATTTCGGGCTAATGGGAAGCTCTCAAGCCCCCACAAGAGGAGCACTCATTATAAACAGATTATGACAGGCAGCGGGCCCAGCAAGTTGGACGCCCACCCGATCCGATCCGATCCCATCCCATCCGAGTGCAAAGCATTTGAAATGCAAATCGGCAACCGGCAGGCAGCGCCCTCGATTCACACTTGATTTCGAATGCCGCCGCTGCTGGAAAAACCGGCAGAGATGACACAAAATCCAAATGCGAGTCCACAGCCAATGGAAAACCAGCCAGCCCGTGGCAACAACTTTTGCAGAGGTGTCTGCAGCAGCCCGCTTCGGTTTCCATGGGCGTAGCACTCGGATTGCGTAGAGCTACGAGCTCCGAGATCCGCTGAGGTAGTTGCATTGCATTGCATGTAAATGACTAATTTTTCGACCAACTTTCGATTTTGCGCTTTGCGTGGGCGACGAGATCGCTTGGGAATGAGATGTAGAATTAATTTGGTTGATAAGCCGCAGTTGCCGATTGATTGCATAACGATTGCCATTTGGTGTGGCAGACATTGAAATTGTGCGGATCTCGCGTTGTCGCTGTGTTGCAAATAAACGTAAAATTTATATGGGCACGACAGGAAGCAAATCAGACATAGATGATCAGCTATTGCAGCCAAAACACAATGGGAAACGGGCAGGAAAGGTAATAACAAGCGAATGGATCGGAATAAAATGAACTGAAGCGCTGCGATGGTTTATTGGCTTTATTGTGCAGAGAAATAAACTTTTCAACAGTGGCTACGTGCTGCCCGTTTGTCGTCTGCATACAATTTTCCCCTCTCCCCATCAACATTGTGGGAAATCTTCGCCGGGCCAACGGGCCAACGGGCCGACGTGTGGCCGGGAAATATTAATATAAATGAAATTATTCTTTTATAGAAATTGCCATTTGGTACAGCAGTTTGATGGGGCTTTTGGCGTGCCAAGGCACATTGCCCGCTTCAAAGGGAAATTCGCATTTTTCACCTTAAATGCGTTTCCTCTGCGCACAAAAAGCGAGTACCCAGAGAGACAACCGGCGGAGTGCATTTGGCGTATGCCAGATCCAAAAATAAATGAGGCAACATGCATCAGCGGCCGCTTAGTGAATATCGCGTGCGTCGGTGCTGTATATCAACGTCAATATCCAGCATATAGCATAGGGATTCGGCGGGTCCCCTGCCCGGATGGGGTGAAGTTCGGGAGTAGGAGTGGCACTGGTAGCCAGACACGTAGCCACAGGAACCGGGGGAGCTGGCCGCCTCTCGGAAGACACAGCTCCGCAGACCGAAGACGCAAGACACAAGTCACAAGAGGCAAGACAAGACAAGACGGACAGACGGACAGACGGACAGACAGACGGAAAGTAGCAAAGTTCAATACGAACAAGAGGAGCATGAATGCTGCCTGCCATCGCTTGACTATTTTTAGTTCGCCTGGGAGGCGGGTGGGGCTGGGGCAGGGGCGGGGCCTGGTACTGACAACCCCCTTGCAACATCGGCAACATCTTCTGGCGTGTTGTCAGGCATGCGTGGCTCTGGGTCTTGCGTTGTTTTAATTAAGTGCAACATTAAATTAGTTGATGCAGCGTCGGCAGACGCGGCTATAATTAAATTTAGAGTTTGACCTAGAAATATTTTAAAGTTGAAAGTGCGCCCAACAAGTTAGAAGCCTATAAATACTCGAAACCGAGTGAAAAACAAGCTAAATATAAGTATCCCTATCCCTACTATTTGGCGCGTGCTCCCCCCGTTTCTGGTTAATTATGCTAACCCACAGTTGGCTAATTGTTTATTTATGCCTGCCCGCAGCCTAACCGCTAAAATGTATGCATGCAGCTTACACATTTCACGTGCCAACCATCTTCCGCCGCCTGGGGTTCCTCCGTATCTCAAGTGCACAAGTATCTGCATCTATACCCCAAGTGTGGTATAATAATAATGACGCTGCACATGCGCAACAACTCTGAACAATTAGGAGGTAGGGGCATATATATACAGAGGTATATTATATATAGCGAGAGATATGCAGTACATAATGCGGAAAGGTAAAAACACCCCTTAAAGCTGCGGGCGCACTGACACCAAAAATACGTTACAAACTCCAGTTATGGGCTTTGGCTTTGCATTGCTTGGGTAACTTCTTCGTTTCTAGGGTGGACCCATCATCATCGTCGTCGTTCTCTTTTTATGAAGCGAGGCCTCTTGTTGTAATAATAATTAAGAAATGCACGGCATGCCACTGCGATATACATATAGTACTTTTCCTGGCCACTCGAGCCGAACAGAATAAAGACGAGCGTAGCGTCTGTGGCGGTATTTCAAAATTTTTAGCAATTTATTGAGCACACGTGCGCTTTGAAACGAAGGGAGGTATAGTATGTTGGCTTGAAGAAACTAGGGTAACTTGTAGGGGAATAAATCACCAAAACTTGGCCATACCTAACCCCAAAACTTGTTCCTCGAATACTGGAAATAGAGTCTCTTTTAAGTGTCTCCAAAGAAGTCAAACCGGGAAAGTATCGGGGAAAAATGTAACGGCAACTCCCGGAGCTAGGGGTGGTTATATGGCTTTAACCTTGTGGAAATTGTCGCTCGATTCGGATCGCTTTGGATCGCATCGGTGGTGGTGGTGCCGAGTGAGTGGTGCGCACGCGTTTTTCAGCGCACTTTTAATAGTCGACAGATGTTCGGAGCGCTCGGCGTGTGCGCCAACAACCCTCGACAAGGACGCAGCGGAAATAACCGCGTCGCGGCGCTCAGGGGAGTTCCTCTTCGTTGCAAGTATACACAAGCCGAGGGGGCTATAAAAAGCCCAAACAAATTAGCGAAAATGCCGCACGAATAAGTTTTCAGAGGACTTGGAAACTTGGAAATTTGTTATTAAGCGAATCTAAATTTAAGCCACCATGTGGGGGGAGTGTGCTCCCGCTTTCCCCCCTGCTTTATACTATTAAAATGGGGTTTACTTACCGGCCAGGAGAACTGGAAGGGGAACTGGATGGGATTGCTGAAGCCCTTGTTCTCCAAGCGCTTCGAGTCGGTCAGATTGACCGAGTTCTCGCCCAGGATGGGCGTCACCACGTCCCCGTAGGTGCACTGCGAGGTGGTGTCGATGGTGGCCTGGTAGTGCTTGAGGCAGACGCGAAACCGCGTCTTGCAGCTCCCGAGGCACTTGCCCGTCGCCGCGTCCGTCTCCCCGCTGCAGCAGCTCCCCTCGTGGTCCCGCCCGTGCTCGTTGCTGAAGTATCGCAGACGCAGCTCGAAGTTGCCGGAACTGTGAACCTGCAATTGGAGTGGATTTTCGTTTACTTCTTATTAGTCAAATCAAATTAAAAAGCAATTCATTAAAGGGGGGAGAAAAACGAATAAAAAACATCTTGCAGCGGCTGGCAGGCTGGCAGGAAGACAAAGAATGCAGCTCCCAACAAGACGATAAATCTTTCAACATGGTATTTGAACAAAAACTGAAATTGCTGAGGAATTTCAACGGCGGCAGCCAAGGGGGACCCATGCAAAGGACAAAACGAATCCGATCGCATCGAATCGCAAACGGGCTTATGAAATATTAACCGAGCCAGCAAAGAACCAGCCAAATAAAAAAACCAAAACCACATGACAAATGCTCAGCAAGCGGTCGGTCGGTCGGTCGGTCGCTTTTGGATATCGCTCCGCTTCGCTTCGTCGCGGTCCGATTCGGTTTGCCATAAACTCCGGCCGGCCGCGCTGCTTTCTGCTCGACTTTCGTTTTGAAGCGCCGCCGATATTTGCATATTTGCATATTCGGATTGCAAATTTGCTTGATAGCCGTCGTCCCATAAATTTCTCAATTAATTCGACGAGGTGTCGGGCAAGGTGCGAGGGAAATTAGCCACACCAAATGGGTCAGCGCAAAGGGTTTTGATTGGGATTTGGGATTAGGAAAATGGCATTAAAAAAGTGAAATCCCAACCGCCATAGCATGCTTCCCTGTTGTGTTTTTCGAAGGGAAATCCACATTACACCTGCTTATGGAGCGGGGGCACTTAAAATTTAATTATGACTTCATCATCGGGGGCCCATAAATGGCCCAGACAAGCAGCCAATGCCCAAAAAAAGGCGCACCGCGGAGTTATTGCTCCGTTTTCTATAACTGTTCGGCAATTAACATTTCAGCCACAACAAGTGAAGCTTGTTAAAACGACAATTTAATTGTTAACAACAAGACATGAGCTCAGCTCAGCAGTCACTCAGTCAGAGATTGTGTGAGTCTTTTTTCTGTTTTTTTTTCTATTTATTGTCGAGTGCTCCACATGTGGCTTGGGAAGTTTTGTTTGTTCGTCTTGCCTCTTCGCTTCTGCTGGCCCCGAACATGGGTGTTTAATTGCTCAATTAAGCCGAAAGATGCTGGCAGAACGTCAGGTGTGGGATTGCAGAGCAATCGAACACAAAAGGGCCGAAGCGATTACTCGAAAGTGTAACAAAGCTGGCGCTAAGAATGCTCGCGTCACCTAAACGGATTGCTTTGTATCTAGGTTTTGTAGCTGCTAGTTTGGGGTTTTCTAGTTTTGTATCTTCTAGTTTTGTTACTCCAAGTTTTATATCTTTCTATTTCTATATCATTTAGTTTTCTATCTTTATATCTGTACGTTTTATAGCTTCTAGTTTTGTAGGTTATAGTTTTGTATGTTCTAGTTTTATATCTTTGTATCTGCTAGTTTTATATTTTCTAGTTTTGTATCTGCTAGATTTGTATCTTATAGTTTTGTATCTTTTAGTTTTGTAACTTTGTATCTGTTAGTTTTGTAACATTTAGTTTTCCATCTTCTAGTTTTAAATCTTCTAGTTTTGTATCTTCTAGTTCTGTATCTTTGTATCTCATAGTTATGTATCTTCTTATTTTTGCATCTTTGTATCTCATAGTTTTCCATCTTTTGGGTGAAATTCAGAACCTCCTGCAAATGCAAAGGCAAAACGAAAGACTTAGGCAACGAACGCGTTGGCAAAACAAAAGCAGCCAAATGTGTATTAATAAGCAAAAGCAAAGGCAAAGGCAAAAACAAAGCCAGCCAGCCCCACCAGCAGCAAAAACAAAACTAACAACAACAACAAGCATGAGCAACAGGCAGCAAGGCAAAGAAATAAAACAACAAGAAAAAAAGACGAAGAAAAAGGCGCAAGCAAAACCGAATTGTTTCCCACGGCATACGATTTTGCCGGTGAACGGTTAGGGGGGGGCGAGCGGGGGCCGCTGCGACGAAGAGAGGGAGCGGGAGAGCAGGCGAACGGGATGCCAGGTGAAGAAGAGCAATGCGCATGCAGCCATATTGGAACGATCAAGAGAGCGCGAGAGCGAAACAAGCCCCGAGCCATAACAGTTTAGCACAGAGAGCGGCTGTGTTGTTGTTGCTGTTTCTGTTGTCAGCTGGAAAAGAGCAAAACGTGACTGAAAAGTGAATTGTAAGCTTACAAAAAGTGCAGCTGCTCCAAAGAGAGCCCCGGCCGGAGAGCAAAAACTTGTTTTCAACGGCGCTTTGAAGAAGAGCATAAGCATAAGCAAAAGCAAAAAAAAAGGCGAAGAGAAGAAGAAGCAGAAGGAGGAGGGGAGGAAGAAGAAGCTGGCGAAAAAAAGAATTAATAGACAATCGAGAAAACGATGCTGCGTCTGAATTAATAAAAAGCAGAGGGGGGGAAGCGTTAGAAAAAAACAAAAAGCGGAAGGAAGGGACAAGAGGGGGCGTGGCTAATGGCAAGCAAAGAGAAAAACAAAGAGCGCACACAAAGGTGCAGCACTTGTCAAAATATGTAAACAAAACAACAACTAAATGTACAAAAATCAATTTGCATAACACAAACACAGACACACACACACGCATTTCGGTGGGAAGAAGAAACAAAGCAAAACAAAACAAAACAAAACAAAAAGTGCAATCGTTAAAACCACAAAAGTTTTGTCCACCATTTGACACCAATTTTTGGTTACAGTTTCTCACACTTTTTCCCGATTTTTTAGTAAAGATTTTCCCTTTGTCACGAAATTTGGTTATTATTTTAAATTATAGCCAGGCACGAGATATCCTAGTATTATTTTTAGTGTTTTTAACCGAAATATAACCATTTTTAATCAACAAAAACTAAGAATTTTGGTGATATTGGATTCTACTTTAGAGAAAAAGGACGATCGTTTATTAAAAGCAGCGGTGGGCACTTCACAGCTCATATGGCTCCCAGTGCTCCCAAAAACAAAAAGGGAATGATCTACCTTTAAAAAGGGGAAACGGGAAAGATCTGCCTTTATATCTTTAACCAGATTGCATACCATTTATACTCTAATTTTGTAATAAATATTTCTAGAATACCATCTGACACTCCATTATATGCCTCAGATACTTTATCTTGGCCAAATTCCCATCGCCCGTTGCTGGGGAAACTTCTTGCACAATTCCGGCTCATAAGTTTGGTATTTGTACACTTGTTAAGGTTACTTTTCCGCTGCCTGTTCCCTTGTTTGCCTTTGCCTTCAACTATGAACTCCAACGCCATTACGCCCCAAGACCCTCCACCCTACACCCTCCTTCCTCCTAAAAAAACACCTTAAAAAAGGTAAAACAAAGCAGGGCTCCCGGCTCCCTCCAGGTGGAACTTGAAAAGCCAGCGAACAGCGAATGTTTCTTCGCAAGCTCTCAGTCGCAAGACAGACACTTGTTAAAGCGTTAGAAAATAGTGCGTTGCATTGTTTACCTTTGGCCCGTTCTTTGTCTGCGTCTCTTTTTCTACTCCTATTTTTTAGTGCGATCACTCAAGCCTGAAGACGCTTACACGGTGAAAATTTTTCACCTCTCCCTGACAGAGATCTCCAAAAATATCAAGTATTTCACGGGGAAAACTGGGTAGGCAATGCGAATGGGACTCATTGAGCACCAAGGAAATTATTGATCTCATTACTTTTAAATTTATGGAAAATTTCTCTCCGTGTTGGTACTACGAGTTTTTCCCTCTATTTTCATTTTTTGCCATTTCCCCGTCAACTTGACGGCCTGACAGACAGCTGTTGTTTTCGTTGTTGTTGTTGCCTTGAGAGAGGGGACATAAAAAGGTAAGAAAGCACGCATTTTTATTATAATTTTCCACGGCTTTTCCGACAGGTGTTTGCCCGCTTGCCCGTCTTTCTGCCTTCTGCAAGGTTTATTAATCATTTAAATTCATCACGATGATCAACCGTTAACAACGGGCTTTGGGGCTTGGGAAACAGTTGCAAGCGCAAGTGAATCATCCATCCACCGCCACCGCCTCCGCTTCTGCCTCTAAATTGCAATTAATTATGCTTTTTGAACTAGAACACGAAGAGCTCAGCTCCCCCAAGTCGGAGGCGCTGCTCGCTCCATTCATCATTTCCATTCCTTCCCAATGCTAATATGAAAATTGCACAAAGGCGAAACAGAGTTACCACACGGAAAACCACACCAGACATTTGATGCTCAAATTGAAATCTAAACGCTCAAATTGTGAGAGTCCATAGAACATAATAAGCGGGAAAATTGAATCAAATTGCAACGCAATTAGCCGGGGATATTACTTTAAATGGCAAATTAAACTATGTATGCAAGTCGGGGGAGCCCCCGAGCAGATGTGACGGCGAATTTTCAGCTGTCCCAAGAGACCCCAGGAGGTTGCACTTTCGGGAACGTTGTTAAAATTAGCAACTAAATAAGTCAAGACGGGGCAAAGCAGGCATTGCGTGCTCCGATCGAGAGATGGTGGTGGAAAAAGGGCAAGACGGAGGCACCACTTGAGACGGAGCACATGCAATGTGCACAGGAAATACGGGGGAGTCGCCTCAAAACCAATATCTTTAAAAATACCCAAAACTACTTAAAGATCGTATTATTACTTCCTTTATATTTATGAAGTTTTTCTCGGGATACCATGGATATCTTAGCTTTAATTTTCACAGCTCAAGATCTTTATTTTTCACCGTATAACCCCGAAATTATGATGTTAAAGATGTAACTATTTTATCATCCAAATCTATGAATTCCCCTTGAATTTAACCCAATTTTACTTGATTATCTTCACTTTATTTTCCCATGTGTAGTCCCGGGATGCTGGCGTTAAAGATCAATGAAAGCATGGCCCAAGGAAAAGGGATCCATGTGTCGCCGTTGACCTACGCAGAGCAAAGTAAGCCCAAAAAAGTGGCATGTAAAAAGCGCATGCAAAAGCAAGGGAGGATCGGAGATCGGAGGAGCGGAGATGTGGATGAGGAGATGACAACCACGGCAGATGTTGCCCAGCATCGTCATCATCATCATCTTGATCTTCATCATCGGCAAGTTGGAGCATCAAGTCTCGCACTGAAATCGAGCGGTTTTATAATTTTTTGCTGCTGTTCAGACGGCATGCGCCGTTGGTGGTAAATTTTGATGTTGAGGCAGACTTGGATCATCTTTTTTTGCCTTCGAGAGGCCCAAGAGGAAGAAATCAATTTAAAAACTATAAAAAACTAAGGAAAAAACTGCAAGTTTAGCTTGAAATATTCCCCTTTTGTAGGGAATAAGATCAAAAAAGGTTTTCTGCAACTACCATGTTAAGAAGAATATCCAAAACATATGAGTGTAATATAAAATGGTTCTAAAATTGTTGCTTGAAATATGTACAACGAAAATAGAGGACTCCTCTTCGGGGATGAACCTGTTTTAGCATTATATGGTATATGGTTTTCAAACAGGCAAACTAGTTTCTACTCAGCCGAAGAAGGGTGATCACAATTTCCACCCCTAAAAGCCATCATTTTCGGGCTGATGGCTCAGCTGTTAGTGCCTCCGAAAGGCTCAAATTACCAGCAGAAATGGGAAGTTTTCCGCCGTTTTGGGGTGCGATTTTCATTGACAAAACCGATCGATCGATCTCTCCCACATATTTCACCCAAAATTCCAGACAGCCTGGCAACCCTTAAAAGCTCCCCCGGCTCGTTGTCTCCCTTGCACTTGCGCGCGAATGAAAGGGCCACGCATGCGCAGGCGAAGGCGAAGGCGAGAGGAGGAAAGGCGGATAAAGGGCCCCAAAACAGAGCCCGGGAAACGAGCACTTTTAGGCATAAGGTGGGGAATTAATTTTGGAGCGATCAACTCACCTGCACGATGACTGTGAAGCAAATGAATGCCGTTAATAAACATTTAATCCAATGCATGTTTATTGCTTTTCTGTTTGAGCAGGCGCAGGAAGGAGTCTTGTGGTTTTTAAGTGTAATAATCCAAGGGTGGTGGTGGTGTGTGGTGTGTGTTTTTTTATTGTTTATTGTACTGCTTGTTGTTGTTGTTGTTGGTGTTGTTAATTATTTATTTGGTATCGCACATGGTTTTGCAATTCGCTTTGCGCATCTTGCTTTTCGTCTTTGCTTTTGTTGCAAGCTCCTCTACACGTGCACGTGCCACATTTTCGTGTTTATTTTTAAAGGCCCGCAACGCGCGTTTTGTATCTTATTTATATCCTAGAATTTCCGTTTAATTTTTCTCGCTTAACTTTTTTTTTTAGCACTTTTCGGATTCGATTTTGGATTTCAAAAAAGCTGCCAAGCACTTGCGGATGGTCGGTCAGCTCACTGGCACTCGTTTGTGTTTCTCTGCACTCCGGTTTTGGTATTTTTCGAAAATATTTTTCTATTCAAACTCCGACCGTTGCTTTTCTTTTCGGGAAGGAAGGTGCGATGCTTTTTCCGAACCGACAGAGAGAGACCCGCGTGCGTGCTCACCTGGCGAGGGTTCGAATGCGAATGCGAAGAGAACGGCTTGTTGATGCCCTTGCGGGTTCCCGTTTGTTCGAAAACCCGACAAAATGTTTGCGCGCTCGCGAACCGGGTGTGCGACAGAGATGTCCAGCGTAACAGCGCGGGAGATATCCAGCGCTGTTGCTCTCTGGCGGCCGACGCTCTCGTGGCATCGCCAGCCAATTCACTGAACCGATTCCGCTACCTGGGTTGGCTTCGGGGATGTTCCGATACGCGGCAGACGGAGCAAGAGAGTCGCGGGACCATCCCGCTCTCTTGGCAGCGTGCATGTGGCCGGCCGCTCCAACCGGTTCGCTCTCCGGCAGAGGGAGACAGCGACATCGCGATTAACAGAGGATGAGCGCGAGAGAGGATGAGCAACACTGAAAGAAATAGGTAACTAAATGCATCATACAACAATGATATACAGAAGGGATAACAAAATGTATCGTATGACTGTTGATCTCTGGAAGATGCTCTGCGTATAGATAATACAATCACAAAAAAATTAAAGTAAACGAAAAGTACACACATTGTTGGAACTGAATATTTATAAAAATAGCCCGCAGATCTGCAAAATCAAACTTGTATTTCCTTAAGTATTGATTTACTTTGTTAATAATACAGAATATTTCTTTTACTTTTGATTTTTAACTATAAAAACAATAATAAAGTGTGGTCTAATGTTGATTTGAGAATTGATTTGAAAATTAAGAAGGAACATTTTACAATATTTTAAAATTTAAAAGAATTTGGTTATATTCCTAATATGTAGATAGTAATTTTAGCATATTGTGACCTATTGATTATTTTTATGATTATTATTTTAACTTAAACTCTATGAAATTGTATCTCAAAGTTTGCAATCCTTAGGTAACCGATTTCTTAAATTGTTATTTATATTTCCAACATTTATTTAATTCCCATTGACAATATTAATTAGTATGTATTACATTTTAAGAGCTTGGCCGAAAATTTCTGTATTAAATCTGAAAATGAAATCTCAAAATTTAAAATTGGTGACTATACTCCGATAAATAAGATACAGATATACTCCCCAACCTTACACAGAAAAATTACTGTAACTAAGAGATAAGGGATTATTTAATGTAATATTAAAACAATTAAAATAAGCCTCTTCCACCTCAATCGCACAGTTAATCGCGATCATAAAAATCTAAAATCATATTTATGTGACTTCTAAATTAGTTAGCGGGTTACCATTTTTAATTAAATTTATATCCAACTACTTAGATTTATTTAAAAAAGTGCCAAAAACGAGAAATCCGTTGGAAAGCAAAAAAAAGGGTTGCAGGCATTCGGGGAAGAAGCAGAGAAAAGCCGCAGGACTCGCGATTGAAAGGATATCCTTTCAACTCCGCCCTTTTGATATTCAATTTGCATATGAAAAGGGTTTAATTTATTGTGTTTTTTGGCGCTGAAATTGTATACTCTGCTCGCCAATCCTTGGGGTGATGGTAACCGTTTTTTTGGAAGAATACTATTTCATACGGAATGAAAGAAAGCTCCAAATCAGGTACCAGGTACATCTTTGGATTGCGCCACTGAAATCCCTGCTCAAACTCAAGCCCCTTGGTGGTCGTCTGTCTCGGGAACTTTCCTTGAGTCGCCTTTAATGAAAAACAAGATTAATTCGATTCGGTTTCTTTGCTCAAACATTGTAAATCACTTGGCAACGGGAGTCCCTCTTTGGGTTCCATTTAAGCCCTGATAAATGCCCCCAAAACCGCCAAAAAAGGGCTGAGAACCAGAACGCTCCCTGCGCGCAAAATAAAGTTGTTGAAATTTGTACAATAAAAATCGGTCTTCATTAATTTGCATCGAACCGCGAGACATTTGCATATGCATGGCACCGACTCCGCCAAACCAATCAAGTCAACACCCAATTTTACAAGAAAACTCCGAAGCCGGGACCCCGAAATTTCACCCAAATACGAGTACAGTGGAGCCCGTTTAAGGCGAACAAAGCCGAGATTTTAATGAACTTTCAAGCGAGTGCCGGGCAATATTTAAACATAAAATATACTTTGCGTCATAAATTTGAGAGTGAAATACTCTCGCCCGGCGAAGAGTGAAAAGTTTTTAAATTAAACACAAATTTATGGTCAAACAACAGCAACGGCGATTTAATAAACACAAAAAGGAGTCTGGCCAAAAAACCTGCAGGCTGTGGGGCAGCCTCTCGATCCCGATCCCCGATCCCCAATCCCCTTCGATCTGCGATCCCCGATCCCCGATCCCCGGTTCGTGGGCCAAGTTAGCACCTGTAAACCGGTTGCTGGTTGTTGGCCGGCTCCCAGCAAAAAACAGATGTCCTGCTGCTCCAAATTGAAAGCGCAACATACATCATCCATCCTTGTGCCGATCCCCAAGCCTGCTCCCCTCCCAGGCCCGCTCCCCGAACCCTTTTTGGCTGCGAAGGGCGCCGTGCAGTTTGAATAATAAGACAGCCTCAAAGAAATTGGGGTCATGTGCCCGGCCAGACAGGCAGCATCTTTCACTTTGCTGCAGCCTCCTCCGTTTATGCATATTTTTTGCGTATTTTTTGGGCTCCATGGGTTTTTTAAGGCCTTTTTTTGCTGGAGTCTGTGGAAACTTGAAAATTAGTCGCGTGGCCTGCGACAATCGAGGGTTTTGTAAGATCTGGAGGCGGAACACGAAGTGTTTATAGTCCAAAGGGACGATGATGTAACGATCAATGCAACCTGTTGAAATTAATTGCCAAAACAAACTTAAACAAACCGAAACTGCTGCTTGAATTGGAGAAATAAAAAGTTTACAACTTCCTGGGGCAGGTGCAGCCCCCGGAAAATTCCCAGCCAAATTTTCCCACACAGAACGCAGAATGCAAATGTATCAGAACCGAAAATGGAAACCTTGAGACGAAATTTGTGTTTCATGCAAAACAAAACGGACAAAACGGGGAAAACTGGAAACTCAGAAATCCTTGAGACGAGGGATAAACACGAGGAAGGCAGGACATGTGCACTTCCCACAGACTCGCCGTGGCAGGTACACACTCGGGCCTAGGAGTATCCTTCGGGATATCCAACCATCCTTAGCAACGACTCCTCTTCCCAGGCAGCTCAGCGCAGAGATGGCAGCTGGTTTTTTGTGAGTATTTTTATGAGATTTCTTGAGTTTTCCAGGCTCAATGTTTCACTGTGGCAGGTTGTCGATGCCCAGGAAGGTGTTGGTGGATGCAAACTCCACTTCCGTGTGAATTTTTTGCACCGGGATTTCGCACAGAGAACGGCAGATGGCTAGTTAATCCTTTGCCAGTTAGATGCAGAAATGCTCCTCGACTTTCGCTTAATTGGAAGCGGCAACAGCTTGGCCGCAGCAGTTGCCGCGGCTTTGTTATGGAATTGAAAACTTATCGGAAATCTTGCGGCGCTGCCTGAGAACGGAAACGAGGATCCCGGCACCCAGCAGCCTGTTTGCCAAATCGGGGATCGCCGTGTGCGAGGGTGGATCAGGTGCATTGCATCATAATCTTTGCCTTTGTCTCCCTCGACTCGCTCTGCTCTCGGGGATCTCTGTGGGAATATCTTTGGGCTGCGAGACGAGCAGGGAGCCAGGATCCAAGGGGAGGATCCTCTGCGGCAAACGGAAGCGGTTTAGCGTGGGAAGTTCTGTGGATTTTAAGGATATGCTGATCTAATTCCGGCTTGGATTTGCAAGGTTTATTCCAAAGATATTTGATTGTAAAACGATAGATTTATATTATCATATTATCTGCAAACCTTTATGTCTTAAACTAAGAGTTTTCCTGATGAATTCTAATGGAAGTTGTGTCCAAAAACATCCTTTAGCCCTGAGCTTTGCAGCTTTGCTTCGTGGAATCGGGTCAGGATGGCCTGTTGGCGATTCCTGGAATTCCGGCCGCATGTCCTTGCCCCATCAGCTGGACCAGGCGGCAGCAAAACATCCTGTTATGAAGCTGCCGCTCCAACTCGTTTCCATTCATGTCCGAGATCCCAAGATCGCCAAGATCGGCACTCAAGGCGAATGCGTAAAAGTTTCGCGTAAACAGAAACCGGAAACGAGAGGCTTCAGCGATTCGTGGGAATTTCGTGGGCCACTTCCTTCCGAGTGCGGGAGTTTGTCAGTCCCAAGACCCAGGCCCAGAGCCAGAGCCAGACCTTTCTTGGTCCTTTCTATGAGAGCGCGAATCAAATTACGCGTGGCTGCGAATCGAATCAGTCTGCAGTTCAGTTGAGTGGAGTGGAGTCCTTCCATCATCCACATGCTGCCTCAGCCTCAGCCACTGCCTCTGCTTCTGCCTGCGCTGTTTGTTGTTTTGCACCTTGAGCCTTGACTACTTCCGGTTTGGCTGCGCGAAGGACGACAACAACTTCTACCCAGAGCAGGTACCCATCCGCGCTGGACATTTCCTGCGGGCCACTGGCCATGCAAATAAGGATGTCGCCATCGCAGGCCGCAGGACCTGCGTTCGCAGAGCAAACAGCGCCAGCATCAAGTGCCAGCGGGCCGGATGTTGTCGCCATCGATTGATTCGGCAATAGCGAACTTCAATTTTAAAGGGATGTGTTTTCCCCGCATTAGTCTCTCATATTTGCCAAGTAATTAGCCAACCTGCTTGGCCCTGCTTTTGTTGGGTTAATTGCCAAAGGAGCAGTAACCAAAACAAGCTGGAGTTTTCATTGCCATGGCCAGGACATCGGGGCTGTGTAAACAACATTAGCAAAACGGCAATTTGCCAAATGTCTAGACAGGGCAGGGCCCTCGTTGGCTTACACCTGCACAGGTAGCCAAGTTAATCATCAAATTCACGCCGCAAGGGGAGGAACAGTTCACTCGGGTGGGAGTGGCCCAGGGCCATGAAAAACTTACAAAAATTTGTAATCTTCAGCTCGAAATGATTGCGCAAAAAATGAAAAAGAAATCCAATCTTTCGGCATTTCCCTTGCCTTTGAAATCGGAATGTTCCGATGCTCAGCAGGTTGGCGGGTGGAAAATAAAAGAGTCCCGAACTCCTTTTGTAGAGCAGACTACGCCGCTACGTGTCCTTTTTTTTCGGAGGGAAAAGGCTCGGCAGGAGTTCGGTACAGTTCGCCCCTGGGCCGGTCCTTGGGTGGGTCTAAGGACTAACATGTGTTGGCCAGAGACCTCTTGCACGCACGCACTTATCCTTGAGATAAGAGCAAAGTGATCCTTGCACCAAGTACAGTTGTGAAATCGATTAGTGGATCTGTGTTTTAGGGGTAAATACCGGGCTGGGAAATCAACTAGCAGAAACTTGACAACTACTTCACGTGGAGCAGCTATTATGCGGGGCAAGTGAGCCATTCAAGAGTTCTGAATCGGAGTTAGAAGGGTGTACGGGTGTATCTTTACCATACGCACTCGAGCAGGTACAGTTTCGTCACGCCAGCTCCACAAGGAGCCATTCAACAAAGAGGCAACAGCAACAGCAACAACGGCTGAGGCAGCAAATAATAATAACAATAATAATGAACAACGAATGTCAAAGCCAATAAAGAGTGGAGCAAAAGAAGTCAACAACATCATCATCCGCATCAACGTGATCGTGTCAGGTTTTTCTTCCTCTTGGCCGGGAGTCAGATAATCAGCCCGCATAAATACAAATTAAAGTGCAGCCAACTTACGGTTAATATATGCAACACCAAGCGTCTGCAGCAACATCCACATCGGCAGCAGCAGCAGCAAAAGCAGCAGCAGCAGCAGAAGTAGCAGCAGCATCAGGCAGCCACATCAACAAACAGTAAGTTAAATAAAATGAGAAAGAAATAGCATTAAAATTAAATTTGTCGCGTGTTTGGTCGCCTGCTGTTTCTTTGCCGGGGCTCTGGAGCCCCCTCAAAAAGTGGCAGCACGGTGGGAGCCGCCGGGGAGGGGCCGAAGGGGCAGAGGGGCAGAAAGCCAAGGTAGCTGGCCCCAGCACTCATTGCTAATCATGGTAATTATGGCAATGAAAAAGTTGCCAAGCCGAAAAGCAAGACGAACAACAGCAGAAGACCAGCAAACTGACGAAAAAGCAGCACAAATAAATAAATAAAAGCCCGAAACTGGGGAGCAGTGCCCTAGGATCACCAGAACAGGGTATCCGGGGGTTATATGAGGCCAAATTTAGAGGTACTAACTATCTTTGGATTAAGTTTCGGCTTCCCTAACATCAAGATCTCTAAAAGGGTTCCCTAAAATCCCCTAAGATGTTTCCTATAGAATATTTAATATAATTGATTTTTGATATATTTAATGTATTTTATATTCTGGATTTATACTTTTTATACTTTCTATTTTATATATTACATTATTTGTAATCGATAATCTTAATAACACAATATTTAATATGATACCAATATTTTTTTTGCTCTAAATTTCAACTCATTTCGCTTATTTTTCTTCCTATTTAAATATTATAATAGTCTTAATCGTTAATCATAATCCCTCAATAGTCAATATACTCGTAATATCTTTGATTTAATTTCAAGTTTTCCATATTCTATAGCGATATTCATAAAGGTTGTTGGTTCTAATTCATACATCTCTTAGAAAACATTCTAAGATATACAAGTAGTAAAGATATTGAAAGTTATTATAGAATTTGGTTGGGTTTCAATGGAATTTACAGAGTTCCCTGGGAAACTGCGTTGTATCCCTTGGGTTAGGAACTTTTATAGGATACGCGAGGGTCGTGAGGCCCTTGGCTTGCTTCTCCTTGGGCTGCCTTGTTTTTTGCCGTCCGATAAACAATGGAAGAGGAACAACAGTAAATACACCTGTTGACGGGCCGTCGAAGTGACTGACTTGTGGCTACGCAAGCGCAACACCGGCGAAGACTCCTCTGCGACGCTTCTCTGCGTCTTCCGAAGATTGCCAAGGGAGGCCTGAGGGGAGGCGGGGAGGAGGGGCCGGCGAGTTGGGGAAACGGAAGTTTCTTCGCATAAACACAAACACCGGATGCAGCTTGCCGCCGCCAGGACACACATTGGGGAGCGCTTGAGGAGGCCAAAAAAAAAAAACGAAATTAATTTCAACTGCAACAGGTTGGAGTAAATTATTTTTGTGCGGGGCTGCCCGAACCCGTTTAGCTTATCTCGCCGCACATCCCCAAAAAATAAGCGAGCGAAATTTTTTAATTTTGCTTAATCTCGCATGAAACCGAAACACTGGGGCGGGCAGCTGCTGCTCCGCGATCGCCGGCGGCCGCTTTCCTTGGACTTAATCTGCTTGATACTTTGCCAAACTGATTTTTCATTATCATAAATGACAAAGTGCATTAAGTGCCGCCGGATTTGCAGTTGCCGGTTGCCGGTTGCCGGTGAAGGGAAATATTTTGATATATCATTTAATAATTTTGCAGCGGCATATCTGGGTCAGTGATTAAGATTTTAAATGCCAATTATCGGCGGGAATTACTGCCCAAAGAATTCCGCTTCCCGACAAGTCGAAGGTATCTCAAAAGTTGCTCCCCTCGATCGGTAAAATATTGACAAGGCTTAGGGGCAGACAGAGCTTTTGGCTCGTGCTAAGCTTTGGCAAATTCCAAGGCAAATATTTGCATGTCTATATGCCCCTGCATCGGCATTCCGATATTCTTATATTCCAAGAAATGTCCCAAAATTGGGGTTAAGTTCAGTTTCCCGCTCAGGTAGCACCTCAAGTCGCACTCGGAATTATATATGATACCAAAATACCGATATACCGATACGGATGAGATAAGATAAGGGTATGCAATCTAAGCAAATACAAACACAAATCGAATATGGAATGTTGAAAGGTTCGAAGAAGTTCCTCGTAAATGCGCGTACCTTTCGGTGCCTTATCAATTGCCCGGGGCAGCTGTTCCCCCCCAAAAAGATAACCCACGAGTTCTGGGCACGCGCTATACCCAGAACACATCCGATCTGTTTGCCCAGTAGCGCCATAAAAACTGTTTGCCATATCCTTCCGCCTCGCATCTGTCGCAAGGATATGCGGCGAGACAGGACTTTTATGGCCTCCTTTTATGGCTCTGATTATGCCATTTGAGACTAAGTTGCGCCTCATTAAGCCAGCTCACGGTTTTATGGGTTATGGCTAGTTAGATTACCATTATTTTTAAGACTTTTATTGCTAGGCAACTGGTTGACGGCTCATTCAAGGGTGATCTTCCTTAAATTGTTATCTTTGCAGGACCACCTCGAAGTCGTCTTGAGACCTAATAAAATATCTCTAAAATTAGAAAATTTTCCAAAGCAACTGCTAGAGTTCTTAGGCAACTCTGAGATGTTGCAAAAACTCTTCCAATTTTGATACCTTTTCCGCAATAAAGACCACAAAGGTGGCTGCAAGCTGTGCTTGATATTGATACCGAGTCAGTAGCCCAAACAATAGCCCACAAAGTCGGACAAAAGATCATCCTTGGATCATTTCTGCGCGCTCCCCCAACTCTGTCCAATGTCCTGGCAGAACTCCTTTGATCCACCCCTGAGCAGATGAGCCGACGCCTCCGATCCAGTTTACGTCTTCTTTTGTGCTGGAAAATGTTATACATTTCACATTAGAGCTCCCTGGGCCCTTTGTGCGTGCGATTGACTCAGACTCAATGCCTGTCGATTTCTTGCCTTCTGTTTATTGCATTTTGCGGTCGATGGATCGACGGATAAGATACTCTGGCTCTACGGTAGCCCATCCATCCACAATTACAAGGATAATCGCTTGATTGCTTGCCCATCCATCAAGTAGTATTTCAATTTTCATTTGCCTAAAGTCGCTCCCCAAACGATCGATCCATCGATCGATCGATCGCTTGAGTGGCTGTCCAAGTGTTTGCATCTTGCATATTCGATATGAAAAGCGAGATAATGGCTGCGGAAAATGTGCGATCGGCTAGGCAGCTGAGGTAACTCGATGATTGCTGGCACATTTGATAGGGATTTAGGTCAGCCCACAAAGGAAGCCTTCGCTTTTGTAAGGGGTATGCTATTAGGATCTTATAACTCACATTTTATATTCTCATAAGCCACAAGTTCTCATAAGGCTCTACTTCAAATTTGGCCGGCGGAACACCTCAATTGAGGGAAGACGACCCCTGGCAATCTTGCCTGCCCCAAATTACTTTACGACTGGCCAGCGGAGAGGCCCGTAAGTGGCCAAAAGCCAGCGAGCAGAGTGAAAAATAGAACATATTGCTGAAAAGCTCGTAACAGGCGCAAAACGCTGCCTGACCCGAAGGCAACCCCAGCGGCAAGGCAGCTCGCTTCCCCAGATATCCCCATCCCACATCCCCAACCCCATCCACATCCACATCCCGATCTCTGCCAGAGACAACAGTTGGTGTCTGACAGCAACCTGACTCTCTGATCACTTCGGGGTATGCGAACAAACTCCAACTCCAACTCCATCTCGGACTCAGACTCGGACATGGACTGTGTGAAATTGCCAATGCGCATGCGCGCCAACAATAACAACAATTTCCACATTTAATGATAATAATGACGGCGATAATAGTCCGAAATTAGTTAAACACGAATTATAACAAAACAAAACAAGAGCACGGAGCGTCTGCTGGCACCGAAGCTTTAAATACCCTTTGTTTTGGATCTACAAAGAATACTTCAATTTAAGTTTCTACTTCTAGGGTTGAAGGATAGAACTTTGTTTATCAGTCAATGAAATTTACATGCTTTTTAAGCAATCCCTTAATATTGTTTCTTTTTACTAGCAATTTGCAATATTTTCGTAAACCTCATTCTTATATCGCATCTATCTCAAATAGTAGGTACCTATTTTAGGGTTCAAAGAAATAATTTTGGACCTAAGGTTCTAGCCAGAGTAACACATACTTTATTGTATCCAGGAGAATAAATATCAATATTATATAGTCTAAAACTTTGCGTTTGCCTTGCAAAGATGTCACTTCAAAGCACCATGGGGAAAGGCTTTGTTAAGAAGCTGTGCAAAGCCCAGATACCCTCCTGCAAGGGTATCAAACCTGGAGAAAGATATCGTAGCTGGGACTTGTGATGGAAAAAGGGTGCTCTGGATGAACTATTTGAGGCCTTAAGTGCCGCCAGCTGTTGCCGAGAGCTGAAAACTTTGGGCATCGACCAGAAAACAGAAAAACAGCGATCAACGAACAACGAACAGCAAACGGCGAGCGAGATTGCTTTAGCCGACTTTGGTCCCAACTTAATTTGGCTCAGGTGGCGCGCATTCATGGAACAAATTTATAACAATTTTCAGATCAGCATGGAGAAAAACAACAACAACCACACCAGCAGAGGGCAAGAAAATTGGTAAAGGGTTACTGGGCAATGCTGGATAGCAATATGACCATTTAGCGGAAGCATTCATCTGGAAAACAACATTCATTATCAACAAAGAGAGTTCCAGCGATTGCAGAGCCCTCAGCTCGCGTGTATTTTTGTCACGTCCAAGCCGAGAATTTCCATTTAGCTACTTTATGACATACTTATTGCCTTTACGATTTGCCACCGCACCTTTTGACCTGCGCGAGGTTGACTTTTTCCGGCGAACTTTGAAGTGACCGCAGGGGCGGACAAGTCGGCCTATTAATGGGGTTTTACTTTAACGATTCATACGTGATGATCTGCGGCAGGCAAGAATTTTGGGGCTGTTTCGGTCGCATTCTTCATAGAAAAATACCTAGCTATCTCCCAAGTGACCACACGCACTGCAATTATCAAAATGATATCAAGCAGGCCGGCAATGATGATCATTTTTTGTGTCAGAATTGAAGAGAAGGGACCGCCCACAGGGGTGAAAGGGTAAAAGGTTTAAACGAATTAATATGGCCATTAAAACAAATCACTTTCTTGATTCTAGAAATACAACAAACTTTTCATTGACGGATAAAACGAAAACAAGGCAATGCGACAACTTAATTTTCGAAATGTATTCAACAAAATAATCCTACAAATAGGCAGCTTCTGTTCAATATTCGCAAGCAAGCCGGAGAACATGTCGAACAATTGCAATACATTATTCGAAAATAATACGAAACGAATGCGAGGACAGACTTTTTCCTTGAAAAAGAAACTGAAACAAAAGGCGGTCGGAAAACCGCAGAAATGAGAAATGTAAACGGCACCGCAGGACGCCTACAATCCTGCATTCGAAACGGCCAGGACACCGGACGCCTGGGTGGGTTGTGCCCGACAACACCCACAGTCGAGCCGTGATTCGTGTCCGGCGATCCTTTGTTTTTCGTGCCAGGATCCTGGATGCAGGACCCAGACACATGCGGCGTTGCAGGCGGCGCTGGCACAAACCACTTGGAAGGCAGACAGTCGGGGCCTTGTCACTGATGCTTGACCAATACACTGTATCTTTTCTGTATCTTTTCTGGCAGTGCCGGGACCTGGGGTCACTACTTAGTTCCGTTGAAAATCAGGCAATGTCCAGAGCCATCCATATGTCAGCAACATTTGTTTGAGCTGTCCCGGCTACCGATATGGATATTGATATCTTGTCGCCTTCTGTCTCTAGTTAGTTGCCTGGCCAATCTTTGTTAGTCTTCCCTTTCGGGATCCTGCAATTGTTCAATTTGCTGACAACTCTGCTGCTGCTTCTTCTGCTACTGCAGCCGATCCTGGCCGATATCCTGGTTGAACAATCTCTCCGCTTGGATATTTTGTTAACCAAATTTCCACGCGACAGGCGGCTGCAACTTATCGGCCGAAAGTGATCGCCGGGCAACCTGCAAAATGCCCAAGAGTTAAGAAAAGAAACCCTTCTAACTGCATGCCGGTGCGCTCAACAAATTCAATTTCGGCCAGCTCCCCAAATCAAAGGTGTTGCTCGACCCTTCGACGAAGGATACTTAACCGGGCCAAGAGAAGGGCTCGAGAGCATCTGCCAATGAATGCGTAATGACCAACTGCCGAGCAGGAGTGAGGGCCCAGGACAGGACCCAACCTAAAACTGGAGACGGCTAATGAACGACGATGTTGAAAATCTACAACGTGGCCGAAAATACAGAAAAAAAGCCGAAACCCTTGCGCTTACAGATGCCAACGAATTATATGCCAACGGCTTGGACCCGAGAGACAACTAAAAAAAAGGGCAGAAAAAACGAAATGAAAACAAAACAGTTGCCGAAAGGCAAGGGTTCGAGTCAAAGTCAGTCAAATGATGGCAAGGCGCAATTATCGGGCCGGGTTAGGGATTTACCACCTGGACTCCTGGATCTCGATCCTGACCAGCCGGCCGGCCGGCTAGAGAGCCAACAGCAGCCGTTTTTCCTGCACTCTAGAAAATAATCTTGACCAAAGAAGCACATTTCATTATCAAATCTAATGGCAACTGAAAAACTACGGCAGTCCCAAGGTTAATGTTTCTGAAATTTGAATAGTTTTTACACCTTGTGTATTTCAGATTGAGTGAAAGTTATGTTGCAAACTGAATTTATGGCCTTTTTAATTGGTTACACTTCGAGTGCTGGATCCTGTATTCAAGTAACTATCCTTAAAAATTTAATGGCACTGCCATAGAGCTTTCCTCAGTGTAACCGAATAAGAAAGGGTTTAGTCTTGAATTTAATTGAGCTGTTTTCGAGAATCGAGTCGAGCTGGCATCTGCGCCGCAGTGACCTCTGCCTGCATCGCATCTTCTCGCTTCTAAGTGGAACAAATGTCTAGCGAAGGGCACGTGCCCAGCTTGACTTCGAAGGAGAGTCAACTGTACCGAGGATCGTCCTTGCAGCGGCTTCGTCTTGGCCATAAACAACAGGGACCGACACCAGGTGCTGGCCGGACAGCATTTTCTTGGTCTTATCACTGTTGCTCGGTCCTTGGTCCTGGGTCCTTGGGCCTTTGTCCGGTTTCGAGTGCTTCGGCGCCCATTGTGCCGCTCTGTCGTCACCGTTATTGTCCTACGCAGCGTGCGTGTCCTTGCATCTTCGCCCATTGTTGTGATTCAGTTTGTCAAATTTATATAAAATTTATTACGACTCACGAAGCGTACGCTGCTCGGCTAACCGAAAATCTTCATTTAATTGTGTCAAAATATGGAATCGCAGACTTTTCCCCTGCAGTTTATGGGGGACGCGTCCATAGAATCTTTTGCAGTTCGCTGAAAGAATGAGATCATTCAAGGAGATGCAGGATCATGGTTGGATGGTCAAAGATAGAGCACAGGATGCATCAAGGAATTTACGATGCGGGATACGCCGCAATCTAGTGATAGTTGGGGAACGCTTTTCCCGGAAAATGCGAATAGGGATTTAATAGGTAAAGAAATAGCGTCTCCCTGTCAAACTTTTGTTATGAAACCTTCCTTAGAAAACTCTGCTAGTTGGAAGACAATTTATGCATCTGATTTCCATAAATTGTAGATATTTAAGACTGAAAATATAACGTAAACTATTTGTCTTCTTTGTAATATTTTCCATGATTTCCTTTTGATATTCTTTTAAAATCTAATTTGTTATAATCTAAACTTCTTTTACAAGAGCATGAAATTCGTATTGCTTTCCAGGATCTTATCAGGTTTCTGCAAAACCTTTCTAATGCCCTGGATTTTCCTATGATTTCCATGTCCCTGATCGATATCAATTAAATCCCTCAGGTTGAGGGAGTAGATTTGCGATAAAAATCATTAGGCTCTTAATTGGAAGAGCAGATCTTCAGTGGAAAATTCAGCACAAAACACCCACGTAGCTGGGAAATGTAATTCCAGGGCAAGGGCTCAAATATCCCGGCAAATATTTAAGCCAGCCCAAGGTCAGTTCGGGCCACAAAAGCACGTGCCATTGTCGGGGTTGCAGGTCGGCAGGTGAAGCGCAAAACGCTGACTGGACTAGACCGAGGTGGCCTATTGTTTGGCCAGAAACACCCACAGTGCGTGCTCGTATGCAAATATTTTCAAAGAGCCGGGCAGCTGCAAGGCGCTTGGGACAAAGGGAAGCAACAGGCAGGATCAAATAGGGTCCGGCTCGGAGCCAGGACCACGGCAAACAAAGGTGCGACGCACTGAACCTGCTGGCCAGGGCCCCCTGCCGTTTTGAGGTATTTGCATTCTGGCCAAGCCAAATGAAGTGGCCCGAACAGATGTATTTTACCTCAGCTCCCAATCTATTGAACAACAAACGAGCGCTGAAGTTAATACCCGGAAAAACATTCACACATCCACCGTGTTTGCGTAAAAAATCACGCTTAAGTGTGAATCAGTCTGCGCTGTGGATTTATGGCTAAATAATGGAATTCTTCCCGGAAAGGATTTGACCCAATATCACGTACCATCTGACAATCGCCCGTCTTAATTCCTGCCATGCAGATGTCTTCATCAACTCGGAGTTTACATTTAAATTCAGCAATTTCCGTGGACAAACAGAGGCGCGCAGCCTCCCCAAATCTCTTTGCAACATTTTGTGACAAATCAATCTGGAGCATCGCAGCGAAAGGATTGTGAAGAATAAACATTTGCCGGTCATGTTTGCGTAAAATTCAGCAGGGCCTAACAATCGGCGAATGTCACAGGCAAGCTGCAAACTTCAATAGATTGATTGCAATTCGGAATGGGTAAGTGCCGTCGATTGTCGCCCTTGACAATAATGGGTTAATTCAGTTGCCGGGCCAGCTTAGCTATTTGCAAACAATGTGGGGGCGCTAGAGATACAAGATACAAACACAGCTGCCTCTAAATTCATGCAAAATTATAAACAATTCCCCGAAGAGTTGGATCACTGAAAGGGGGAAGCAAATATTTGATTGATGTGGAAAATAGGGCACGAAATGCGGGGGATTTTGTGAACTTCCTAGATATTTCAACATTTTTATGTACGAGTAAAGACCTTTGATTACTCATGTCCAAAAACAGTGCTGGCTTTGTATGCCACCTGAATTTCAAATGAGAGCCACGATTATTTCCAGAAGCACTGAATCATCGTCAGGCTGGCCGGGAATGTGAACTTCTTTCGAGGGCCTCAGACACCCGCACTATTTGCCAGGGATCCCGGAGAGGTCCTTCCTTCGGAGATGATTCCTTGATTCCTTTCTGGCGAAAGGGATTTGCTTTTTTAGGAAACACAAAAAAACACAAAGGCCTCGGAGTCGGCCAGCATTGTGCGTTGTGCGTGGAGGACAATGCTCCAAGACCTTAAAAAAAGGAGCGCAGACGAGGGAAAAGGACGAAGGACGTGAACTGATCATGCGTGGTGTTATGTACGCTGCTTGCAGCCTGTTGAGGAAACATCTGCCCCGCTCAATTTTTTCGCTTCTCCTCTTTTTATGGTTCGTCTTCTTGTTGTTCGTCGTCTTCGCATTGTTGTTGCTGCACGCACGCAGGACCTCTTGGAACAGGATACTTACAAAAACCAAAGAGCAACACTAAGAAAACAAGTCAGCACTGGGAAAAAATTGCACCAAAATAAGACAACATATTAAATAAATAAATCTCCAAAACTTGTTTATTTAAATTCGTGAAAATATAGTTTATACAACAATAAAGATCCACTTTTTATGCTCTGCATTTCAAGACCGAAATTATTTATCATTTTGGGTATTTTCTGGCAGTGCAGAAGACTTACCCGAAGGATGGCTGTACATGTGCTCGGTACACAACCCCGGCAGGCCTGTAGGCCTGTACAGTCCTCGGAAAGGGACTCGCCTGTCATCTAGGAACAATGTCAAGGTCAAGCGGAGCTCGTGTCCTTCCCCGCCCACGACAATTTCATCCGCTGTTTTTTAATAGAAAAAATCTCTCAATTTAGTGAGGCACACGCAGGATATGCGTATCCTGCTTTAGTTGCATGTGCTCCTCACGGCATGTGCTCCGCGCCGGCAGCTGTCACCGCCAATGATCGTCCTGTCACTTCATCCTTGGAGCGTGCGTATCCACAAAAGGAGGCTAACAAAAAATTAAGTACAGAGAGTGGGGAAAAAATGATTTGATATTTTTTAGTCTATTTCCTGCGGCTCAGCTGTCCATTAGCATATTGTCCTGCACCCACATAAAGTCCTTCGGCCAGCAGATGTTTTCTCGTGCATGTCCCCAGCTTATACGCGTATCTCAATTGAATTTTCGGGACTGCATAAGATTGGCTTCTGCCAATCCTTTCTGCCAGGCGACAATTGCCTCCGATTGACGCAAAATTCGGCGCACAATACCCGGATTATCCTCTAGTCCTGTGCAATCCTTTCATTGTTGTCTGCGTTTTGATACGCCTCTGTGTTTGCTTAATGGCCTTTGACAATTTTGCAACTGTTTGGATTTCGTTTAAGCAAGGGATCCCGCTCGGGCAGATGGTTTCAAAAATTTGCAATCGAAATAGTTTATAAAAGAGGTTTAAGGTATCAATGGACAAGTCTTTAAATAGGAAATTGTATAATAGTTTAGGGATATCCTAATCTATAACTAAGAATACCCTTTCAATCGCCAGAGATCTGCTCACCCAGAATCACAGTTTATTGCTATTCAAAATCAAGATACCATTTCATCTTCCAAGATTGCTTATCAAAATTAGAAACATATTCCAATCAATCCTGACAAAAAACAAATTGTGGTCCAAGGGGATTCCAAGAAACTTCTGAAAATTGTCGACCAATAGCCCGGACTCGCTTTGTTTTCAATTTTTTATGGAACGCTCAGGTGATAGAGAAATATTTGGCGTGGCGAACCCCGACTGGGCCGCCTGGCCGTGTCCTGGGGCTGTCCTTGGCCGAGTCCTAATCTCTAATCGCTCGTCACGCTGGCAGGACTCATTTGAGACGCTTTAAACCAGCGATAAGCATCGGCAGGTACACACAAGGCAGGCGGCGGAGTGGCAGGTAGTCCTGGCCCATTGTCCTGCTCACGATTTCGTCCTGGCTAGCAGCCGGCCCCTGGCAGCCGGCATTTAAAATGTTGCAATGTGCATTGTATAATTTATATCATAATTCTCCATGCATTGTGCCCGGTGGTGTTGCGTCCTTTCCGCTTGTCCTGCAGCTTTATCCTGTTGCTCGGGCTTATCTTGATTTCAATTGTTGCTGCCAGGGACATGAGTTCGCTGCTCCTCGTGTTGGTTTTTGCTGGCTACTCCTTAACATGGCCAAAACACGAATTGAGACGTCCAAAAACGAGTTGGGGAACTAGGGTTGAATAAAAATAATTAAAAATCTTATTTATGGGATGGCTTTTCTACTCAAGTTACTTAAAATATTGCGCTGTATCATTTTCCATTTAAAAGTGCATACTTGAGGAGGTTTTCTTCCTTAAAAGAATCTTCCTGTCTTTCGATAATCGATCCTTTGTTCCTGCCTTTGTATTTCGCCAAATTTCCTTGTAACTCCCATAATCCACTCCCTTCCAATTATCGAGGGTAAGCAAATATTTGTGGGTGTCATCTTTCCATCCGAAATGAGCAAACGACTTCCTTCCGATCATGCAAATTTTCCCGAAAAGAAGTGCCGGGCGGGCGACCTGCTCTTGAACCTGTAACCGATAGCTTCCCGGGGAAATCTCTGACCCGCCTCGCTGTAATTTGCCGGGACCCGTGATCCCCTCCAATGATTGCAGTTTGCCAAAGACACAAAAACTTCCGGTTTGGCAAAACCCTGAAAAAGGAACGCCAGAACAATACAAAACCGGGAATAGGAAGCGCCCGAGCGCGGACAAAAGATGCGTAGGTACAGCGAATTCTGTGTGTGTACCTGTCACGATGGACGACAGATGCGTTCCAAGGATGCCCAAGGATGGCGCAGGATGCGGAAGGAAGCCACCAGAATCAAAACAAACCTGAAACCAGGAAAATAACAACGAGAATGGGATTGGGAATGGGAATGCGAGTGGCTGAAAGCGGAAATAACAGCAGTCCCGAGTCCCGATTTCGAATCCAGTTCTGTGCAACAGTTGTCCCTGGATACACTCCCGAAATCACAACTGTTCCCGGCCTGTTTTTTTGAATTTATTTCCATTTTTACTGCTGTCGTTCGGGCCCGGCATGTGTGAAGAGCATTAAGCATGGCCCGAAGGATGCTGTGGTTTGATAATGTCAAACATGTGTCCGCCAAGCCGCTGTGCATGCCTAATGAGCTCTGCCACTGGAGATCCTCATCCCGGGGATCGTCAGACGGCTGCTGGGAAATATGCCAACTCCTCTAACGGCAATCGACCCGGCCGACACATGTGGGAAGATTTCGATTCCGATTGAAAACAGTCAGCGGGTTTCTTGGCCGCAATAATAATCGAGAAGCTGGGATTGATTTCTGGGGAGAAGATAAGCAGGCAGGGATCTCCAACAATATTTCAACTAACTCCAAGTAGATAATCTAAGGCAGACTTAATTCGCTTTAATGACAGCCAGCGAAATCACTCAAAAACTGACTCATCCCCGGGCCAGCGCCACTTCAGAGCCATTCGCAGTCCCCTCACAAACTTGGTCATTTGCATTTGTCCAAAAACCAACGCGAAATGGGAGCAGTTGCAAGGCATTGAAATGCCCGCAGCGAATTTATTGCGCCAAAACCCCGACTGCATGTGTAACAAGCCCCGATAGGGCATCTGATACGAGTGCGACTGCACAGGGAAAGAATTTATAATATAAATTCAGGAAAATAATGAGCCATATTTTGTCACAACCCCGTCGAGAAACAAAGGCCCCCAGCCTGGTCAATTCGAGGCTGGGAAGCGATCCTGGGCGGGTGCGTGATGATTGCATTTTAATGAACAAATTAAAAATCAATGCCCGCCGCGACGGATGATCACACGTTCATTGTACTTAAATTAACCAAATCCTCAAAATTTGTTAGCCCCGAGAACGGGTCGGGGGAGGAGGGGTAGGCGATGGCCAGGGGAGTCCATAAAGAACTGTCGATCGAACACCGATCGTGAGAATGGAAATGGCGACAATGTCGAATGCCGCCGTCTTCCTTTGCCTGCCTCCTGAACCCCATAAATCTTCATAAGCTTGTCACGTTTCCAGTGCAACAGCTACTCGTAAATATCTGCCGGGCTAACCGCTGACGAAGCTCTTCCCCCAAAATACAACGAAATAAAATAAATAATAAGCCAGGTGGCCTTGGAGTCGAATGGGGGATGCCCTAAGAGAAAGCCAGTAGAGATGGCAATGGTAATACTATAAATTACTATAATAAACTTTTAGCGATAAAAGGAAATAATATATCGTTAAAAAACACTCCTTCGCCGAGCGGGTATAACGTTTGGCGTTGGGTTTTCCACAAATTATATTATATAGTGATTATCATACAAACTTCTAGGGATTTTCGACTAGAAATTGCAAGTTTTGTCGCGATAAATAAATAACTTGTAAATCAAAGCCTGAGGAATATCTTGTTTATCTTGTAAATATGATCTTCAAGATTTGTTTGTTCAAAACTATTGATTTATTTTATAGGTAGCATTCTATATCTATGTGTATTTCCAACTCCCCTTAGGATAGAGTATAAAGAAGCTACTGCTCGCCGGATTAACAATTATTTTGACATCAAATAGCCGCACGCCCGAATCGGACGAGACTTTTGGAGCTGAAGACGAGCTCTTGGCTTCGGCATTGGCCAGGCTGTTGGTGTTTGGCTTGGATTTTGGCCCTCTCGGCTCCCCGAAGGTAATGGCAATGGTAATGCGGTGACATTCGGGCTCGTGAGCTTGGGTGTGAGTGGCTGGCTGACTGGGCCCAGATGCTTTCTGGGCTACCGCTTATTTCTTTGCTTCTCGAGGCGGGATTGACTCTGATTTGGCAGTCGGGACACGTGTGAGGGAGCCGACGTCTCGCCTCCGCAATTTGTGGCAACGTTCAATGAAATTCGGTCGTAAAAGTTGTTGTTTATCGTTAATGTTTTGCATTTCGGAAATGTTTAAGCCGACAGTGCGAGAGGGGTGAGTGCAGGAGTTCAACAACTTCTGGTGGTATTCCAAATTTGGGGTTCAAAATACAACTAAAGAAACTGACCAAGTGATCTAATTATTTGCCAATAATCACTCGTTATTGATCCCACAAGAGATCCCGCTAACGAATAAATAACTTTCCTAACTCTCCCCCTATTTTGGCGGAGAAAACTTTTCCCATGGCCCAGAAAAAACATAAAGAAGCTGTCCGTTGTCCCTCACCAACTGCTGTGCCTCAAACGTCAGTGACAGCCCCAGTTAGTGGCGACAGGCAGCAATTGGTAAGCCAAACAAATGCCGCCTTACACCGGCCCACAGGCCGACCGGCACTTGGCCAAGATTGACATCTTCATCATAAATAAAAGTGAAAAACCTGCTGCTACAGTTTTCCCCAAAGATCTCTCAATCTGAATGTGGCAAGTGAATGCCAATCAAGGAGACAAACAAACGGACAAGCTGGGGCTGCAATCATAACAATAACAATGCCATTGACATTACAATTACGATCGCTATTACAACTAACAATTGCAATTACCATTCCACCTGGCAATCGGGTCTAATGAAGACATGTCCGAGAGTTGGTAAAAAAACCAGGAGGACAACGTACACGTAATTACACCAAAATATTGCGCCTGACCGCTAATGGGCGGGCAAATAGAGCAGAGCTCCTACACTCCAGAAATATAAGATAGAGATTTTGATGTACTTGTTTTGAGGGGTATCAATAGCAGCATTCTCTTGTTCTCAGTGTAATCTCAACGTGACGCATACTTAATTATCGGTGGTGGATGGCGTGGCACGCCCGCCTCGTTTTAGCTAGGTGTTAACAAATTCATTTCACTCGGCAATCTGTAACTGGTTTGCCCAGCGTTTTGGCTTCAGTCTCAGCTTTAGCTTCAGCTCCAGCTCCATCACATCACATCACGTAGCCCCCGGAGCCTCCGTCAGCGAGGGTCTCCTTCACGGTGGCTATATCGCAGCCGCACGGCTCTTAATCTTGTGCCAGATGGGCGGCAACATTATTTGCATGCTGATTAGCCTTCAATGTCGAACAGGTTGCACCTCATTTTCCCAGCCCCATTCAGTGTGTGTGCCGCGTTGGGTTGTCTATCTCCTGCTCTGATTTTCAACACTTTTGACGTGACTGTTAATTGATTTAGAGTGCGAGTGCCCGTGTCCGTCTACCGGCCGTCGTCCCCACTCCAGTTCCAGCTCCAGCTCCATCTCGATCTCCATCTCCATCTCCATGTTGGGTCCATGATTATAGAGCGCCACTGGCTCGTTATGGCCAACTTTGGCTCTGGCCACTGTAATGACTCTCTGGCGGTAATTGTTGGCCATTTTACTCTACGTGCTGTCTCATGGGGGGCTGTCCCCCGCATTCGGCTCGAAAATGTTTGCTTAACTGCTCAATCGTGCAGAAATGACAACTTTATTAGCGGCTGGTGGGCGGCGGACAAGAGCCCCGAGGTTGGATTGGAGATTTATTGAAAATAAAGTCATCAGGAGCTGACACATGGCCGTAAAGAACAGCCTGTTTCTCTCAAAATTCGGCGGAAAGCACTCCTAGATGTGACTCAAACAGATGACACCTTTTGGTTCTGGCAAATTTGGAAAACCAAACCAAGCCCTGTACTGTACCAACTACTCTGGTTACACGTTTTCCCAACTTGCCAAGGATTCCCCAGTAGCTGCAACATGTGCTGGAAATTTCATCCATCGAACATTCCGCGAAAACAGAAATCACTCCAAATGTTCGGGAAGGATGGTGCAGTGAACAGGGTCAGTGGAACACCTTGCCCTCGGCGTGGCATCGAATTCGGTTCGCCACCATTTTTTTACGCTCAACAGGGATTCGGGGATTCAAGGATTCAGCGCTTCGAGAGACATGTGCAAGAGCAACAGATTGCCGAGGGGATTTCGATTCCGATACTCGTCGTAGGTAGGGAAACGTGCAACAAATGAAACGAATCTGAAAGGGCAGGCAGGCAGTTGGTGGTCACAGCAGGTACTTGGGTTAGATGCGACCCGGGGATCAGCTGAATGCCGAGTGCAACAGGCTGCACTAGTCCAAATGGGTTCTTTTTTTAGCATTCACTTCGGGAAAGATTTACTTTTGTGTTTTTCTCTTTTTTGTTTTGCTCCGGTCCTGGCAGCAGCTGCTCCTTCTCCCGGGAGTTGCTTTGAAAGAGTCCTGCAAAATGGTAGCCATCACAACAGAGCCGGACTACAGATCATTTAACTAGGCAAGCATCTGCATTTTGGTAATTGCACCGGCAGATGATCGACTTTATTAGCCGCGGCATCAGAAATTCCTATCGAGCTGTGACTGAAATACTCGTATTCCTGTGGCAATTTGACCAACGCCCACCAATTTAAAAGCGTTCAAATAATTACGCTACCATTTGCCATTTCCATTGAATCCATCAAGTTCGATGATGGCTCGATTTGTATTCGTGTCTGGATTGTTTACAGGCTTTTTATGCAAAGCAGTTGGTGTCTGGTTGGTTGGTTTGTAATGAGCTTGACAATAGCCAATCGGAATGTCGAATGGTTTCTCGAGAAAAGTAAGAAGCGCAAATATTTAGTAAGTAAATTCAATTTGGAATACTTTCGCCCCACATTCCGCACTTAAATTTCCTTAAGGATCCCACTTTATCCAACAAATAATGATGGTGCACAAGGCATTGCCTTACCGAATCGGAACACGGCAACTGGACATCATACTTACCTCTCGCATTTAAACTGGGCTAACCCTACCATAATGTTTAATCAACATTAACCAAAATTATATGCATTCGCTGGCAGCGGGCCAAAACAACTTTTTAAAGGAGAGCTTAAGTTTTATTGCTGAACTTTATCGTCTGGAATGTCCATGCCACACACGAAAAACTGCCAGAAAAAAAAAACTCGAAAATCGAGGCAAGTGCAAAAAGCAAAGTGAAGCCTGATGGTCACCGGCTGCCACGGGAGGGCTTTGCTTTATTTTGGATTGGCTTACCGGTCCTTTGTTTAGTGCGGGCCGCGAAGCCAATCAAAATCTGGTCGCAATCCGCAGCAGCAGGTCGAAAGTGGATTTCGGGGCAGCCATAAGTAAATGATCGCGGCAGCAGCGTGCAGCGATCAGAGGGTGTGTGGTTTTTAATTACAGCGGTGCGGGCAACTTGCAGTTGACATTTTGGGCCATGGGCATATGGCACGCGTTGGGGAAGAAGATACATCTCTGCGGGAGAAAAAACCAGAGGTTTGCGACAGTTTGTTGACTCCGAAGACAGCTGCTGCTGCTGCTGCTGCGTCTGCTGCTGATGTTTGAACAGCTTAAAGTTTGCCGAGGTGCTGTGTTAACATTGCGCAAACATGCCACAAAGGACTCTCGGTTGCCCCCGCCTCGATGATTTCTGTTTAAATGCACAAACGCATTTCCTTTGTGGCATCTTTTTCCCCCTAAAAACAAGCCAAGAAGTCAAAGGAAAAGGAAATCATTCAGTTTCTTATTCGCATTCCTGGCTTCCACCCCAAACTGTGACGACTACTGTGTCCTTTGTCCCTGCCCCAGAGCTCTCCTCTTTCACTTCTCTGGCTGACATATTCGATACAATGGCGTGGCATTGTGTTGATTTTCCATGGCCGTTAAATTGATGGATTGCAGTGCGACTTTTGACACTGCACACAATTGCCATTTCCCCCGCTGCAAAGGCAGTCCCCGAGCGGAAACTCCTCAAGGATCTCCGAGGAAAATCTTAAGCAAGCGTGCATAACAACGGTGGCAATTGTCGCTGGTTCCTTGGATCCCTGGACTTTTATTGAGGTTGAGATTTGACGTTTACTGCATTTTTTGGGGATTTTCAGTTGGCATTTTTATGGATTTTTCCATTTTGAGGAGAGCTAATGAGCAAGGTATATAGAATTGGTGCTGTAAAGCTGTCAATCCTAATCTGACAGATCCATTTTGGTTTTAAGGTATTTACGGAAATGCATTTGAGCAGATTTAGCAAATAGTTAATTTAAAATTTAAGCATGCTTCCATATTGTACAAAAAACATGCAAGAAGTAGTTTCAGTNGAGCTAATGAGCAAGGTATATAGAATTGGTGTTGTAAAGCTGTCAATCTTAAACTGACAGATCCATTTTGGTTTTAAGGTATTTACGGGAATTCATTTGGGCAGATTTATCAAATACTCAATTTAAAATTGAGAAAAAGTTGTGCTTTAATCATACGTCTATTCAAGATCATATTGTTTGAAAACCTGCTTCCATATTGTACAAAAAACATGCAAGAAGTAGTTTCAGTACTACAACTAGAAGTTAAAACATTAAAGTTTTAAAGTATCAGTACCCAGAAGTTAAATTTATTCATATAGATAGATACGGCTTTGTTTGAAACAACATCTGACAGTGGAATGAGCTTGTATTCCTAAGATACACTTGTTTCACTCGAGTCCAAGTACCGAAGTATCTATTACTGACACAACTTCTCAGTTTCTGGACCTGGGAATCATCCACAGAGGAAGCGAGACGGCAGAGCGGGGGAGAGAGAGACGGAAGACCAAGAAAGCGGACGCAGCCACTTGAGAAATCCACCTGCACGACTGGAAACGATCTGCGATCTCCGGCGATACCCAAACCCCTTGCGTCTGCCCTTAAATTTGGTTGCCCGGCTCCTCGGTTGTCGCTGCAGCGCTGCTGTGGCCCTGTAGCTGCTGTTTCTACTTGAGCAGACTGCAGATTACCAAGTTGAGCCCTTAAGTGTGTTCCATATCAGGTTTATCATTCGCTGTCATTGCTCCGAGACAAGCATTCGCTTCACCGAGCGAACGGATTAAATATATCATTTTTGTTGGCTCTTTAATGAAAGGGTTGAGCTGACTTCAGTCCGCTTCGCTGGCCCTCGTTGGAAGCTCTCGGCTAACACCTGAAAATTGCAGCTTACCCCGCAAAAAAAATATATACTCGTAAAACGGAAACCTTGTTTCGGGGACAATGCACATTACGAGCCCTAAACATGCATTATGAAGAAAGTCATGGCATGGATATAAACTGGCCTCTGGGGTTGGTAATGATTGATATTGAGGAAGTTGCCCTGCGGTTCCATTACACAGTATCCTTTTTTTTTGTGGGGGCTACAGTGAGAGATTGCTGGGGGATATGGATAAGCTTTCTTTCGAGTTACTAATGCAATATTTCAATACATTTCTCGCTGTGTTGTTAAATGCATGCGCTCGGCGAGTCCTGGGCTAATAAAGTCCTTAGCAAAAAGTTAACAATTAAGCAAGGGGAGGAAACCGAACAGGGTGCCTCTGAGAAACTCAGTATCACTGTCACTCCTTTTATAATTTAGCACAAATTCCAGAATATTTATTTTGTTATTATCTCAGCAATGAAAGTAACGTGGATTACTTTTCCCAAGTTGATATTTGTACTGCCGGTTTTGCATCTTCTTTTGGCGGAATGCATTCGGGCCGAATCGGTTTCGAATCAGCGCCGCAAGGAGTTGGGTATGTAAAACAGTGACTCCATCAATTTCGTAATCCTAATAACTCGCCGGAAGAGCTGGAAAAGCCGCCGAATGTTACGATCGCTACCCTGATGAAGGAGCGGGGCTTGCTGGGGAGCTTGGAGAAAAAGAACACCCTGTCGGGAAGCTCGGCGGCGAGGAAGTAAATGCCCACAAATTACCTGAAGCCAGTAACTTATCGACAGCGTCGCTCCAACTGAAACGGAAGCAGAAAGTCAAGGTGCAAAACCGAAAATCATTACACCTGTCCGAGGGAAGATGTGAGTGTAGAAAGCGTAGAAATCGAGTCAACAGAGGGGCAACCGAAAATTTAACGCTCGTAGTTCATGCGGAAGGGTTGAAGTAGTTCTCTGGCCATAGTCGGGGCAACTATATGTTTCATTCTTTATTTGTTGTCTTCGTTTGGGGTTTCTGTATATTATTTTCGGGGAAAATTGGTCACGCTGCATGGATGGCCGCTTTCTGTTGCATGTGGCAGGCGACACACGAATGAATGCAAAGCAAACGATATTCTTACGTCTTGATATCCGAAATTAATAAAGTTAATGAGCGGTCAGTGTCGGATAGACATCTGCAGCTTGTTGCAGCTGCAGCACTCCTCTGGCAAAAGGATTTTGCGCGAAATTGCATTTTAATTGTTAAGTTTAAGTCGCTAGGTATTAGCACATTTTGCAGCTGTTTTCCTTTCGTGACTGGAGAAAGGTCTGTTAGAACGGGTTCTGGGAGCTCATGGGTATTAATTAAATTTCTTTGGGGCGTGTGTTTTTGTTTTAAATAATTTATTATCTATTCATCAAAACTGGGACCTCAAAAAAGGGTTGAAGTTACTCAACTGTGGCAGATGCAACTCTGGCGGAAGAGTGTAAAATATAAAGTTTTAAGACTTGATTATCAGCCAGGGCTTTTAATTTGTATTTAATATGTTTTTATGTAGTTCCATTCATGGGAAAAATACGTGTGCCAAGGATGAATTAAAGATCCTCCGATATATCCTCCCCTTTTTACTGAAGCATATCATTTGCATTTCTTATCAGCTGGAAACCCGTCTGCCCCACGCTTATCATCTTCGTTATGCAATGGAAAAACTCACTGGGCAACAAAACGACTTAAGTTCCTTCCAGATCCGGGGAAGGGGACAAATTACGGCATTGGGATATTACTTAATCATACATTTGACTGCTTGCAATATACCGAACCGATCCGAGAGCACCTTGCACCCGAATTGGGGGAAATTGAAATGACAGTTGAGTTTATGATGGGGCGAATACGAACCGAATGCTTATTTTTGGCAATGCGTCAGTTGCAATTACACGTGAGACAGGAGGATGCATCCGCGGAGGATATGACAGCGCGGAAAGGCGGAAGATGGGGCAAGAGGGAGGCTGATGACAACCTGCAACTGTCAAAATGTCCGACAGTGGCAAAAACTGTCAGCGGATGGCGGAGGAGAGACAAATGTGACGCCATATAAAATCAATAAATTATGAGAGCCGAAGGGAGAACAACTCCCAGCAGGACACATAAAGAATATGAGTTTTTCCTTATTTTTTACACTACTTAGGGATAGTTAATATCATACCAAAACAATTGTGTACTATCTATATTACCCTGAAATCAAACATAGATTTTTGCAAGATTTATTTGGGTTAATCAAGTAATTATTTGCCGTGCAGCAGCAGTTGCATAATGCCTTCTAAGGACGCCAAAAAGCAGTGACGCCAAACCGGTTGCAACTCCATCAGGCCGTGTCCTTAGGGAGCCCGCCGATCTTCTGTATTTGGCGTTGATTGATTTAGTTAGTTGCCACAAAAAAGCACTTGACTCCCTTCGCTCGTTTTCATTAATAAATGCAGGCTATAATTAAATTTGCACTTTGTGGCTCGGCCCGGCGCTGCTTGCGCTAATTTATGAGTTTTTAATTATTTTCGCAATTAATATTTTTTCTGCGCAGGCATTATAATTGTTTCCTGCGAACAGGATCAACAGGATATGTTGCTCATTTGTCAGATGTGAAGCGTTAAATCGAGTCCCCAAAAAGCACTCACTCGCTTCCCTCATCCGCACGAACGAAAGACTCAGGCGACGAACTTGTTTTCAGTTTGGGGCGCCAAAATTTCGTATTTTTTCGGTTTCGCTTTTTGCAGCTGCTTATTCATGTCTGTTTTTTTTCTGGTAATTATTAAAAAAAACATTGTTTTCTATGGAGCCCGACAATAGAAACGATCTGCGGGCTCAGGTGCAATGCCAGCTATCGTCATTGTTCCAATTTCCAGCTCCCAGCGAGAAAAATTGTCACTTTGAGAACTCAATTGTTTGGAAATGCTTTCCGGCAGCAGGTACTGGTAGTTTCGAGCCTACTCCACATCTTTTTTGGGGTTGAAAACACCAGAGATCTTCTTTCCACCTCGGTTTTTGTGTCTCTGTTGCAGGTGGACAGCTCGAAATGTTCTCAGGCCAAAGTGAATGCCTCGGGTTCGGTACAGTTATAAAACTGTTTTAGATTTTCTTTCCAGCTCCTTGTAAAACGTGGGAACTGAGTTTTTGCAACATCGAAAGTTGATGAATAGGTCTCAGGAAGCTGGAACTATCGATGGACAAGCTTAAAAATTTGATGGCACTCTTGCAGTGGTCTAGACATGGGATCATTTTGTAAAATCACAGATTCTAGCTCCTCAACCATCTTTATTGCATGTTAAAGCCTGCGATTTAATCTTTCGCAAGATGCCTCTCACAACACAAATACTTTCCTCCGACATGGGAAGAAGGCTGGATGTAGATGTTTGTCTGGACATTCTCATAATTTTTCAATTTCCATTTATTTGCAGACACTAATTTCCATTTTCGTGTAGCAACATAACATTTCCCATTCACTCTTTCTTTCGATGTACAAATATTTATGTTATGCATTAAATGGAATGTTTTCTGTTTGCCCACCTCACTTTCCTAGCAATTTCACTGTCCATAAATATTTTCAGCTCCCCAGCAGCTGCTGCTGCTGCTGCTGCTGCTGCGGCTGCTGCTGTCCAATCTCCGATCTGCAATCTGCAATCAAATGACTCGACAACTTTGCCAAAAGGCCTCTCAGCGATTTTAGTTTTCTTTTCCCGCCCCGGCTTAATTGTTTGCAAATTAGCTAATTAGTTAATTAAGACACGATTACAGCGCAAATGGCAAGGGCAGGCCGTGTTCTTTTGGCTGTCAGGGTTAGCAACCCGATTTCGGGGGTTTATGGAAACTTTTTGGGAGATTGAATTGCCGCGGCCGCTTACAAATTTCCGCAATTTCAGCCGCGATGAGATAAGCCAAAAATGAAATGGAAACAAAGCAGCAATAACCATACGAAAATTAAGCTTAAAATTTGAAAACAATGAGCTCGAACAACTTAATTGAGACATTGAAGCTGCAAGAGCAGGCCCAGCAGGCCCAGCTGGCCTGGCTGGCTTCTTGTCATCGTTAAGGAGTTAATTTATTTATTATCCCCAGATTTTTACGGCTCCATTGTTTTTCGCTTATTGCGAGACGGGGGCTGGACCCAAGAATAATAAAATATTAAACGGCAACCGCAGCAGCCTCGGCGGCCAAAAAAAAAGGCCCAAAGAACCGGCTCTGGCTAATTAGGAGCTTCGAGGAAAATATATGTAACACCGAAAACACACGCGCAACTCCAAAATGTTTCTTTTTATGGGATGCTCATCTCTGTGCATGTTTCTGTTGTCTCCGGTCTTTCCACTTTATGATGTCGAGAGATTTTGCACCTTATGAGAAAAATCTTAAGACCCGTCCGCCAGAGACGAAGACGACGACGTCGCTGCCAATCTTGTTAAACTTGCCTCAAAGCCGCATTGACACTTTGTTGCGCTTGCTCGTTACAATCCCAGAGTTTCGAGCGGGAAGTCCGTCGTCCGGCTTTTTGGTTTAGTTTTTGTTTTATTTCATTTTGGCCTCTCCGTTTGAAAGTCCGTTTGGCTGTCAAAAGCGTTAATTTTTAAGTGCCTAGTGAGAGTCTTTCCATCTGCGTTCGTTCGGCTTTAGTCTTGGCTAACTCCGACTTCGACTCCGACTCCACTCCGCTCCAACCCAAAAGGCGGCTTTCGTCTCAGAAGCAGCTGCCGAATAATTGTGTGGGGCTCCTCTGTTGGAGGCTTAATGAGAGCACGGGTTCAAGTGGCAAGTGTCTTGTCTATTTTTTATTTGCAGCATTCTTTGGTCCACAGTGAACCCATTAATTTGTTGCTCCAACTTGACATTTTTCACTCGAAGTTTTCCCACTAACTTGGCTATTGACCCAGCTCTGCCGTTTGTGAAATTTTGGCATTCTAAAAGGAGGTTATTTTCCAACAGACTTTATTGGGATTTGCTTGAAAAGCACCATACAGGCCATCATTTAATTAACCAATTAATATGATTATCCCCGGTTCTTAAAAAGAGCAAGAGTATATTGAATTCTTACGAATGTATCTAACAGGGAGAAGGAAGCTTTCCATAAAATATATAGATATATTCTGGCTTAGCATCAGCAGCCGCGTCAATATATCCATGTCCGTATGTCCGTACGAACGCCTAGATTTTGGAGACTATAATACTCGTAGATAAACAAAAACGAATTGCATATTAAGAATTTTGTGATAACAGTTCAGCACAAGTTTGTTATAAAGATCGGCTACCACCGCCCCGAGACACCACCAACTGCGAAATTCTGTGCCGTCCACATTTTTAACTCTGGAAGCACTAAATCTATCTATTTGTGTTGTGAAAATCCGCCGGTTACGCCCACTTTTGTCCTCGCAAATGATAAAAATGTGTTGCCTCCGCAAAGCTTCTCCATAGATACATTCTTATAAACTCACATTAGTATTATAATGTTCTAAAAATCAGGTGGAAACTAAGAACTGGGTGTTTATATAATATAGTACAATCGTTCTTACTTGTTAGATCTAGTTCCCACCATAAATTTTATTGGCTGCTTATAATATTTCCCACCCCCGAATTGGATAACCAAAAACCAACAAACCAAGCAAGCAATTTACATATTTTATATGTTCTGCCCAGCTAATTGCGAATAAAATGTTGACCCAAAAATTAAACGAACACGCCAGTATTTCAAATTTCCGTGGCATGTGAGAACCGTCCTCAAGATGTGGCCCAAAAGAAATGTTGGCCCTTCATATTTAATTATTTCAAAAATTGCATTTTCCTTCGTTTTACTTTTTTCTTTGTACCATTCCGCACAAGAGTTGGTGTGTCCCGGTGAGTGAGTGTCATTAATTTGGCCAACGGATAAAGAAAGGGCCAATGGGGGGGCGATGGCGGTGGCGGTGGAGGAGGAGGAGGAGGCTGCCGGGCATGACATGCGGAAAGGATGGGGCAGGTTGTAAGGGAAATATTTTGATGTTACCGTTATTTCTGTGGCAAGGTAGCCGCTTCTTGTCCTCACCGAATTTATATGAATTTTTGTGAAAAATATTTCTCCCCTGCTCCTCGTTCGCCGCTTCCCAGGCCAACAGGGTAGAGGAGGCTAATAAACTCAATTAAGCGAAGTGTAAGCGTGTCCCCGGAGCCGGGGCCCTGGTCAAGTGCTGATGCCTGCCGGACGGTACATGGCACTTAATTGACCAACTTTGAGTTGCGTTTTTAGCCAAGTGTCTCTTTAGCAATGCCAAAGCAAACAAATGCAGTCGGAGCAACGCGAATGCAAATCCCAAACTGAAGCCGAAACCTAACCGATTCGAACGCATTATCATCTCCATAATTCAAATGCTGGCCAAGAGACATTGCATGACTCAGTGGGATCAGATAAGGTCCTAGCGAAAAATTGTTGGCCACACGAGGAAAAAGGTGTCACACGGTGGAAAATATAATTCAAATTAAGGTTTCTATGTGATGAATCACAAGCTAAGCTGGCACAGGTTTTGATTAAAGAAGAAACTTATTTTTGATGCACTAATTTCATAAGCTAGAGTTTTCAGGATTCCTGGGAAATGTATCCTTTACTTTCAGGGAAAAACCTTTATTTAAACATTTTGATAAGCTAGAATCTTTATGATTCCTCGAAAATATTGACTTTGCTTTTAGCGCTTAAAAATAATAAATCGTAATCAAAGAAGAACCTTTATTTCAACATTATTTTGATTATCTAGAGTCCTGACAACACCCCCGAAGTGTTTCAGTGTACTCAGTAAATATGAAGAAAGGCGCAAATAAAGCTTTTCGTGGCCAACGTAGAACGGTAGCTGCCAAATGCTGTTGACACTTTTTCCACCGGCTTTCGGCAGATAACGCCATGCGATGCCCAGGAGCTCAGCGTGAGTCAGTGGCAATGCCTCCGTCCGTCCCATCGCATCCAAGATCGCTGCCAACGGCGTGAAAACTGAAAACCGAACAGCGAGCAAACAAAAGCAACGCAATTTCCATCCATGACTGTGTGGAAAATAGTTACGTCCATCGCAGTGCGAGTCACTGCACAGCATGCGCCAATTTCCCAAGAAACTCAAGTTGAAAGGGGGGCCCCTAGCAGGGCTCGGTAAATATTTTGCCACTGTTTTGAATTTGCAGTTTTTGTTTTATTTATTTTTACCCAATTGTGTCTTTGGTTTTTCTGCTGGTATGTCTTTTGTTCTGCTGCCAGATGCCACCGGTTGGGCGAGGGAGTCGGAAAAGTGTCAGGAAAGTTCAAGGGAAATGATCAGACAGTCTTGGTCTAAATACTTCCTGTTTGTAAACGCCCTAGGAGGCCCTGGCCCCCTCTATCTCTGTTTAAGAAAAGATTGTAGCTTAAAGATTGCCGCCAAATCAAAATCATTTAATAGGGAAAATATAATGCTTTTATATTCCTTTGATGACAACCATATGTAACTTCGTTCGGTGGTTGTGAAGTACCAAACAATCGGAATCTGAGGAATTATGACCGTGGAATCAGGCTAATACTCCTTGCTGATGGCTTTTCACTCAGATGCCATTCTCGGGCCTCGGCTGACCGCTCTGCAATTAATCGCTGTCGCAGATATTTAGGGCGTCCATCGCACGTTAACACCGTCACCGCCCCAAAAGGAAACCAAAGCGGAGCGGAGCGGAGCCTCTTGAAGGCGACTCAATCGATTTCACAGCACTCTCTCCGCCTCTGACCACGGTTGCCATCCTGGACATCATTCATGGCAGCAACCCGAAGACAATGCGTTGACATTTGCGCCTCATGCAGCACCTTGGGTGCTTAGCCTGGCCCTAAGTTATGACCAGCCAACAGGCAAAACAAACAGAAATCAATAAGGAGAAACGCGACAAAAGGCCTCGGCCAGTATGGCATTTTCTCTGCTGCTGCTGGCCGGCCTATTGTGCGTGTGTGCCTTCTGTTTACATGCCCAGCGATTGTCCCCGGGGCGGCGATGTAGTAGCGTGAAATATCGCAACAATGGCATCATATATTTTCCCGAATACTCCTCCATCCGTGCAATGTTTGTGTGCCACTCGCCCGATGCCCCGATGATGCATGAGCGCCGCGTCTAACGGTTGGCTCCAAAAAAACAAAAGACTCAGGCAACGAACTTGGTTCCGTCGATAGAGGGGGAGTCCTGCGAAGGCGTCCCCAGATGCCCCAAAATGATATTAAATTCGGGGGAATGCCAAAAGATCTCCAAATGCAAGCCGGCTCTTCACTTTCATCGACATTTTAAGGCCAAAGCCTAACAATTTTCTTAGTTTTTTTGTAACCTTTCCAAAAGTATAAATCACAATAGTAAAAGTAAAAACATCTATCTTGTTACAATCATTTCCCCTAATAAATATAGTAATAACTTTAAAGAAATATATCTTTTTTGGCAACCTACTGTACGAGTAATTTGTTACCAAATCAATTAGAGAATACAAAATATTAAGCCTTACCTTTTCTTCATATTAGCTGTAAACTATAATATTTCCTGGCAACCATTAAAGTCGAAAATCTTTCTAGCTGACACAGCAATCAAATAAAATTTTCTCAGTTAGAAAAACTAGCCCAAATTTTCAAATTTTCCAGATCTGAAATGTTTTAAAGCATTGCTATCTGCCGGCTCTATCACTTTTCTTGGGTAGCGGCAAACGTTCCCAAGACTTGCGGCCGGGTCCAAAACGTTTTTACAGGCTGTCGACCCTTTCACTTCACGCCACTCAAAATTTAATGCGTACGTGCTTGGCCACACAAAATATGGCTTAAAAAGCGGCAGTACAAAAATCTCAGCAAACAAAAATACACAACAGAAAGAGATTTATTATATTAAATGCACGCATTTAGCGCCACTTAAGACGCCACTGTGCAACAACAGCTTTTCCAGCGGAGCAGGAAGTCAACACAATTCTCATCAATATCAATAATAGTTTTTGTTCAGCTTTCGTTTTTGTCTTTCCTCCTGTTGCCCAGCCAGCCACTTGTAATGATTGTTATGTTTATATTTTTGCGGAGAACGACGTGAGAGCTTGGCGGTGGCCGGTTGCAAGTAGCCGGTTGCACGAGGCAAGCGCCAGCCGCAGCCGCAGCGCCAAACTTCAAATGACATTGCTAGATGCCCATCAAATAATACTAATAATAACAATAATAATAACAGCAGCAATTTCATAAAGTGCCCCACACGGCCCCCCTTCGACAAATCGAGTCAGCTCTGCTGATGGTTGCTGCTGCAGTTGCAGTTGCAGTTGAAGTTGCAGCAAAACAGCAGGAGAACCAGAAGCCGGCTACGTGACAGCTTCCTGCGTTTCTAGACAGGGAGCCAAAGGCCAACCAACACAAGTGGGTCTTGAAGTGAATTTCAATCCTGTCGTGTGCGGCGAGTCGATAAAAATATATTGAAATTTGGTAATTTTTAAGCAAACTCACTCATGGCGAGTAAATTAAACTAAAGCTCGTATGATTGTACGTTTCCCGTGAGCAATTTGCTTCGCTTTCCATGCCGGTCTTGTGGCCATCGGTGTTCAGTAGCTGATAATTACGTTTCCCTCCGGTTTCCCTTTCATGGGGCGTTTTCAATTTAATTCTGCCCCAGCCATCCTGCCAACACACAGGCCGGCCGGCCGACCTTTCACAATCTGCGCGCCCGGTCGTGTGACTTTTAGCGCACATTTTCAGGCACTTTAACGCCGCCGAGCGTGGAAGCTGCAGCAGGAGCCTGCCGCTGCAGCGGCCAGGGGATCGCATTGACATAACACCTCATAATTTGCGCTACACGTTGAAGGCTGCGACCACGCCCCCTGCACACGCACTTCGCGCAGCGGACGCGGCAGAGACTTTCGCCTTGAGAATTCTCAAATTGCTGCTGAGCGTGCCTACACACAGAAAAAATCCTGAAAGTGGTGCAAGCTCAGGGGTTATTATAAGGTCTTCCTACTACTATATGCTTATGGGCTAAAACTTTCCTTCTACTAAATAAAATAATGGGAAAACATTCTTTTGGCGGCATTGCAACGAGCCGGTTTTGATTAGGATAATTCTCGTGGTAAATATACTGCGAATGGCTTGAAATTACATATATTTGTTACTAAAAGTGTGTTTTTTTTTACCTAAACTACAAATATTACAATTTAAGTATCTATGATTTTTGTTGACAAAATAAAATAAGCCTAATAACTACATTTATTTATAATAGCAAGTCTCCCAGCCTTAGTTCCTTAATGCAAGCAAAGACTTAAAATAGTCTCATATTTTGCAATGAAAGTTTCATTTTACTAATGTTACTAATTTAAAAAATGTACCCTTTAAAACTCACACATTTATTTACCCTGCAGCATATACAGTTTTTTATGTGGATATTTTTATAAATAACATTAACTTTATAACTAAAATGCATTTGGAAGCAGGTCTACCAGCCTTAATACTTCGGCCAAAAATAAAATGGAGGTATTGTATATTGTAGCTTAGACCCCGAATAGTTTCATATTTTCCAATGAAACTCTAATTTTAATATTGTTACTAATTTTTACCACTTACCCTTTTAAAACTTGCACATTTTTTTACCCTCCAGCATGCCGCAAACTTTTATAAAACGATATTTTCTCCGAGTGCCGGCTGGCTGGAAGGTGGAAAAGAAAGTGTCGTCATCAGCGTCAACACTTGGGAATCGCCGGGGTGTCACTGTTGGCACCGCGATCCCCAGCGCCGGCAGCCACTGCCCCAGCCGCGGAATCTGTGCTGGGGCCCCAGAAAAATCCACTCTGGCCGGCGCTGGACCGCTCCGGCCACACCCCGAATCACTTTTACATGGCCCAGAGGCAGTTGCAGGCTCTCGCACTTTCTTTTGCGCGTGTCCAGCAGCCGGGATGGGAAGCGATCCGGGATCCGTGGATGGGTTTTGTGATGTTCACACTTTAGGAAAGTTTGGTTTGTCCCTCCGCAGCCGGGAGGTGCGAAAACATTGTCGCCCGAAGTGTGGCCATCATCATCATCGTCGCTGCCCTCGACTGCGGCATCATCACAAACAGCTTTTGGGGCTTCGAGAGCAATTGCCTTTTGTTGTCGTACATAAGTGTATATAATTTATATGGAAATTGCCTGGGTCCCTTAATGTTATGCATTTAATGCTTAATTTATACAGATTTTGCAGATTTCTGTTTTAGTTTCGTTCCCTGAGCAATTTTCGGGTATTTCTTGTCGTGGTAACAGCGTTTTCCTTGGTCTATAAACTTGAAATGGCGGGCTTGGGAAGCTCATTGCTGAAATACTTAATTGTTCATAAATATTTTATCATACAAATTATGAATTTCATTTGGCATTCCCAGGGAAACTCAGTTTTTGTCTGTAAAATGGCAACAGTCATTAGCTGGCGACGCTCTAATAAGCACGAGCCAGAAAATGAATTAAGACACCATGGTCAAAACTTGTCCAAAATGTCAGAGATTAGATCTGAAATTTATGAAAAAATTATAGATAATTTCCCTGGTATAAGCATTTATTTGCTAGATTGATACTATTATTATTGCCTTTAAAAAAACCTCCAAATATTGGATTTACCCTCCAGCCCACTGTGCCCAAATGTCATGCCCAAAAATGTTAATCAATTCGTGATTAGTTGGCAAGAAGCCAGCTCTCCTGGATGGGCACGCAAACATTTCCCCAACCAAAAAATTATGAAATTAAATGCTCAAGAGAAATTGCTTACATTATTGCAATGTATTGTCTTGTTAATTATAATTCTGTGAAGGGAAATTGTGCGGCATGTGGGCCCCAGTGGCGCCACTTTGACGTCTTCGACTTTGAGTTGGAGGACTTTGACAGAGCTGCAGCTGAAACTGCAGCCCCCCGGCCATCTCCTCCCACAACTACGTGCCCCGAATGGTGGATCGGGTTGCCAAAGATCCGAACGGTTTCAGGCGTAACTAATTACGAAAACATGGCCACAGGAAGATGCCAAACAAATACTAATTGGTGGCTAACTCGCTGCTGGCTCTTAACTATGCTGTAAAAATGAATAATCTTGTTGGGCCAGACCAGGGCTCTATACCTGCTTTATATGCAAATGATTTCTTCTCTATTTTTAACTATCTCACAGAGCTCGATCATCGTTTGAGATAAAACAGCGGATAACCTGGCGAAAGGGCGTGAATCAAATTGAAATGTTTTCAGCATTTTACAGCCCGATGAAACTCTTGTTTCTCTGGTCACACGCTTAAAAAACGACAACCAAAATAATGCTCGTAAAAAAGGCAATACGAAAAATGTTAATACAATTTAATTTGCTACCATTTTTTTGCTGTCCCTCCCAGGTTGACATTCACATTTTCATTTCGCGTAATTGCAGAGCCGAGCCAGCCCGAACCGAAAATTGAAGAGGGTCCCCCGAAACGGGGTCGCACGGCCACTGCTCCTGGTCCTGTCCTGCTCACTGAGCATGCCCACGTCCAGTCGAGCTTCTTGGGTATAATTAGACCTGAAAGCATATTTGTCAAGTTTCGGTTACAGCTCGGGGATCAGATCAACAGGATGAGATATGTTAATGACAAAAGAGTGGCTTGGGGAGCGGTCCCTTGAATTGAATTGCGCAACCCTAGGGATCCCCAAATTGAAATTAAGAATCCAAGCAGTTTTGTTAAAACTGCGATATTAATTGTGAAATTTTGAGTCTTTAAATCGTTAAATTTCCCACATTTACAAAATATAAAAGCTGCGATTTCTGCAACAGGTTTACCAGCTTAATTGACTTTTTGTTACCAATTCGGCACAAAAAAAAGGAAGCATTAAAAGCCAAAACAAACAGGAGAAAAACATTGTCTTCAAAAGTAGAATTATGAAATACTCTAACAAACAAACCAAATAAAATAATGGGAACTTTAGAGAAGCGGTGGGCAGCCCATAGCTCTTTCAGCTCCGTGTGCTGTGAATGTCTCAAACAAAAGGGAATCGACATGTATAAGTGTTCGGTGAAAAGATATTTCGATACAAAATAACAGCAAACTTACAACTTAAAATTAAGTGATTGAAGTGGAAGAAAAAAAGAAGAATACCCCCAATGCTCTTTGTTGAAAGCCAAACCAACGTGAACCACAACTAATTCAATAATGAACACATATCAATAAACCCACCGCGCAGCTGTGGACAAGTGACTCCGGCCTGGCTTTCAAAAACACCAAACACGAGCTTCCAAGATGCCCCGAGCAGGCAACAATTTGCGCAAAAAATAAATGTAGAAAAACAAACAGAGCGCAGCATGTTGCCTGACAGGAGTAGCAGGAACAAAAAGCCACCAACAGCAGCAATAATTAAAAGAAAAAAGTTTAATTGATGCATTAAAGCTGGTAACGTGTTTTCCACTCCCGGCATCCCGGCATCCCGGGCCAGTTTCTGTTTTTTTTCCCTCCCCGACATCGGATCGAGATGAGTGCTACTGCTCTGTCTGCACTATTTTTAAATGGGCCTAGGACCTCAGTCGCGGATCGGGATTCAGGTTGAAGAGCAGAGCTCATTATGTGAGTACGGCAGTCGTGGCATGTTGTTTCAAATATTTACATTAAAATAGTTTGCATTGACGTGGCGGATGTTCCCCCTGGGCGGCGGATCTGTTAGGTTTTTTCCAAAGATATTTGGAATTTTGATTTCCTTGCGCAAAGCTGCCGCCGAGTTGTAAAACCAAATGACTTGAGCAACGAACTTGCAACGATCATGATATTCTGCAAATCCTCTCCACCGACAAACGGACGTGGACATCGAACTTGGGATCTCAATGTGAGCCAAAGGTTTTGGCTTAGGAAATCTCTCACTATTCCACTCCACTCGCTGGCGTAGACAACAGCCGCCTAAAAAACACTGAAAGGACATCTGCCACTCAAGTAAAAAGTTCCCTTATTATATCCATTATGCGGAGCCTGACTTTGTCTAAGATAAATTGAATTAGAGACGCCAAACGCGCACATTCATCATCCATCCGGGCTTGGGGATGGGGACATGTGATAGATAGCCGCTGGAGGGATGCGCAGGGACTATAAAAAACACCGAAACCGGGGCCGAACCCTCGCAGACAAATAGTAGGAGTAGACATTTTAATTTCCCGAAAATAGTCTGCCAGATGAATGGCAGCAGCATTCCCTAGCCATTCTTTAGGGGTTCACCTTCCAGCCTTCTTTTCTTCCCCGATCTTCTGTTGTCCTTAAGTGGCAGGGAAACTAGATCAGCCCGCGTTGCCCTGCTCCTTTAGTTTCTTTCATTTTTTGCTGAGGATGATGAGCTCGATCTCGAGGTCTAAGCCGCTCAGATGCGTAGGCAGGGCCTGAAAGGAGTGGAACTTGAATTTCCCCCTTTTTGTGGCTCGCTTTTGAAGAAAAACTAATCCTTTTGCTTATTTTTTCAAGGTGTGGCCACGCAATCTGCCCTCTGTGCTCCGGCTTTATTGTCCTGCCTTATAGACCGTGGAACATCTTGGCCGGCTTAGATTGGGCAAGAAAAGGATTCGAGTCAGGCTTCTTGCGGCTTATTAGTTTCGCTGGATTAAATCACAAGAAAAAAGAAAGGATTCAGGATGAATTTGGGCTGTGCCTGCTGCGCACACGGAAGCAGCTGCAAAAGGATTAACTTTGGATCGTTTTTTACCCAATTTCTTGTTGGGTGAAGTTACATACGAGTATACAGATGCCTGCCACCGACTAAGTCAAGTCTACTTGAGGCAAGTTTACAACTGACGCCAGGGGGACAGAAGACCAACCTGCTGCCGGCTTTTCAACAATTTTCTTTTCCTGCATCGGCCAGAGCAACCAGTGCAAGGCAGACGACAACGATTGAAATGCTGTTTGTGATTTTTAATTGAGGAAAAAACAGGAATTTATGGCCCCCGAACGCGAAATGGAAGATACCCTTTACAAGTAATCTTGAACCACTTAGTGAAATGATTTTAAATACAATATTTATGGCATTCTGGTAACGACAATGCTTTAAATTTTATTATTAGAATCATGGAGATTAACCAATAGAGCATTCAAAGTGCGCTTGTCCGTAATATTGCGAGGAACTTCTGGACGAAGCTCTGGACGGCTGCTAATTAATAAACCCAGGTGGCAAGGTGGTCGCGGGGCAAGGCGAAAGACTGCCCGACGCCGCCGCAGATGCCACTTGGCATAAATGCACACTTTTAGCATTTCTCGGATTCTCCAACTGCAGTGAGTACGGACGAATCGTGCGGCTTTATGACAGTTCGCCAATGTCGCCACTGGCCGCCGGCGACTCCGAGGAGTGCAAAAAATAGCAACCGAAAGGAAAACAAGTTGCAGTTGGAATATTAAGAATTGTCATATTGACCACTCAAAGATGCCACGGGAGTCAATGCCAAGTTAAAGCAAATCTGAGCAGGAGCCATAAACGAAGAAGCAGTACCCTTATTCCAAAGAATTTATACAAGCAAACTCTCTAAAACATATTTTATACAACCCATTGAAGAGTATCTCAGTTTAGCATTTCGGAGTTACTATTTGGCCCCGAAGCGTGTCCTGTTTAATTTATAGAGAAGTTCAGTGCCTTAGCATAATTTCGCCGTTACAAATAGTTTTGTTAAATTTTAATAGAGAACATACTATAAACCAAACTGACTAAAGAAACCTTCTGTCCCGGGAATCGTGTTGCGTAACTAATTGCCCTAATGACAATGATTCCACCATCACCCTCCTGAACTTGACTTTCTCACCGAGGTTTCCTCATTTTCCTTAATTTAATTACGACTTTTATTTCCCTACGCCTCTGTGGGTTCGAAGAGACCGATTGTTGCGCTAATTTCGGCGCCTCCGCCGTGTTGATTACAAACGAAATTAGTTTGACTTGAATCAAATTCAAAAATTTTTATTACACCTCTCATTTGAGGGTTTTGTTTTTCCAGCAGCGGTCTGCAATTATTTGGACGGCTGATGCGTGAATTTCTACAAAAATGTTGCCCAAGACGAGCTTATGTGACGAATGTCAACGGAAGTGCTTTAGCAGTTTTACAAGTTTATTAATTTACGATTGCGGTTGCCATAAAAACGAAGAAGTTACTAATTAATAAAGCAGTGGGATAGCTATAACAAACTTTTATAACTACTCTTGTTTTATGGGCACAACAGGAACAAAGAGGAATGAGGAATGAAGATTTGAATATAATTGGATCACTGCAGATTTTTATATATTTAACCTATATCTAATAATTATTTTTATCCCGCAATAGTGTTAAAGTAATTAATATTCCGGCTTGAAGACAAGTGAAAAGCCTATGTTTATTTATCTCTTTATTGGTTTGGATTTTACATTTTATTTATAATTGTTTTTTGTTTGTTTTACTCTGTTCCTTGGGATGGTGCTTCCTGGGCTGTTCCTGGGCTTGTGTCCCGACTTGAGACCGGACTGCTGCCGGGGGGCGTGGCTTCCGGACTGCGCCCCAGGGGCACCAGGAGCGGACCCATGGGACGCCGGGCACGCGGGGCTCCTCGGGTTCCCCGGCTGATCGGCGTGGCTGTCTTGGAGCGGGGTCGTCCTGGCCCGCGTTTGGCCCCCAATCCCGGGGATCCAGAAGGAACCGGACTCTGCATGCCCGAGGCTCCAGCCGAAGAGAAGTCACCTGAAAATAAAGGTGCCAGTTACAATTTAGGATGCAGTTCTAGTATTGAATGTATCTCCCTAAATAGAAATTGAATATCTACATCTGCTGTTCAACTGCTTTCGCCTTCCATTAGCTGAATGAAAAACCAGCACATCAAATCGAATAAAGGCCAAAGGACCAGCTAATTCCCTTGGCAATTGCCACTGCACGTTGGCAGTATTCGTTGCAATTGTGGTTTTTTAATTGCCAAAAGTCCCGCCTGCACTCCTCCTGCTGGCCAAGAGTAATTTATGCAACGTTGCGTATTTGTCATTGCGATTATGTCTCCATTTTCAGTTTCGGACAACAGAACGTGTTCCTGTCACGCGTCCTCCCGGCCCGCTGCGTTGCCATACGAGTAGTCCCGGATTTTAAGCGGATTTGTGCAATTATCATTTGTCGCGGGCCTGGAAATACAACTGAAAATTGCCACATTGTCGCAGACTTGGCAATCGCCCTTTAAAACGCATTTGTACGACTTTAAACTTGGCAAATGCATATTGCTTTTGAGGAATTATACATCGAATTGGCAACAATCTTGGCATAGTTACGTGTTATCGGCAGGGAACGAGGCATTAGGAGAGCTGAATTAGTCATAATTCTGCCCCTCCTCGGAAAATTCTATCCAATACCATGGGGAATGCGTCAAGAGGGGGAAATGATAATGCAGCCAGATGCAAATCTTTGAACAAATATTTGGCCTGACTTGCCGTTGCCTCGAAAGGGGAGCAGAGCCGCACTTAAAGGGGAGTTTTATCGGCAACCAATTCTCCAGACAACGAGATACATTGAAAATGTTTGCCCGGCACTGTGTTAAAATTGTCACGTACCACAAACCGATGGCATTATTCATTATTCCTGCGGGCTGTAATCGAGACATACCCGAAAAAATAAAAAAAACGAGTACGTAGCGACAAAAAACGAAGGGGGAATATTACTGCCGGTAGATCAACCGCAAAGCGGGCACAGATAATGGGGTGGAAAAGGGGAGTGAGTGCCCAAAATACTTGTCCCGGAAAAGGCAGCGATAAACGTGATTATGACAAGCGATTAGCGACAAGTGACACTCGAAGCACCACAAATCGGAAATCCTTTCGGAGGGGTAGTTTAACCAAAGCCGTGAGTGGCCATGCACATTAAGAAAATTATTTTGAATCCAAGGAATTCCTATAAGTATTGGCTGTTGAAATCAAGATTGGAATAAGCCACCTACAGGATTTTAATTATTATTACCCAAAAAAAGGTTAGAACTTGTTGGAATTATCCAAAAATATTGTGGGCCTGGTGAGTATTCAAATTGAATATTCATATTAATATTATTTTCGAATAAATCCTGTATATAATAGTTCTGTGACTCCCTTGTTTTTCTAAACGTCTAAAGAGAGTATTTCTGGGTTTGCAAAACTTGTTTTGTGAACTAACAATAGTTTTTTAGGTACAATGTTTAAGATATTGAAATGTTCTTAAATTTCTCTTTATTATTTTTACATTATAAGTACCCATGCATTTGCTTTTGCGGATTGGCCTTTTCTTTTCTACATCAAAAATGTATTTTCCAAGTGTGCCTACCTTCTTCGGAGGGCGCATTGCCGGCGCTGTCGCCTTCGCCGCTAACTTCCGGTTGTGGGAGGGGTGAGGACGTTCCTGCCACCGCCGTGGTTGCCACTTCTGCCGCCGCCGCTGCCGCCGCTTGCGTTGGCGACTCCTCCTCTGCTTGCGATGCCGCTGCTGCCGCTCCTGGTGGCGTTCCTGTTACCGCTGCCGGCGAGGAAGACGGCGACGAAGGAGTCGATGTCGGTGTGGGGGTGAGGACGCGTTGCATGGTCCCGTGTCCGCCGCCGCGGCGCGTGCTGCCCCTTGGACGACCGCGCTTGGTGCCGCGCGGGTGATGACGTCGCCGCATCGGCGAAACGCCGCCCATATCGCCAAGGAAGTCTGCAAGCGGAAATTTATAGGCGACTCGTTATTGATTAATTGCGGTTAGCCGAAACGCCATCCAGAAACATCTGGCCCATCACACAAAAACCAACAATAAAACTGGAGTTTCGTTACATTTACCGCACAATTTTATGGCCTAATTAATCGGGGATGGTCCGCCGGCTGCCACTCGCCGTGGATCCCTTTGCGGGGGTTACCTGCGGCCGAGATCTCTCCATTCCGAGCCCACGCCGTCGTTATTTGTGCCATGACCATATTGGCGCATTCAACGTGTCACTTTTTATGCCCCAGAGACAATGGCAGCGCAAACTAGTTCAACGCCAGCGTTGTTGTGGCCAAGACATCGCCAAATGCCAAAGCAAAAATATGCCGATCCGCATATTTCCATATTACAATGCTGAGCCCCCCAACGAGCAGGGGGGTCTGGAAAAACACGAATTTCCCAGTGTTTTTGTAAAGAGCAGAGTACCATAAAAATTGTTTGAAATTATAAAACCTTTAGGAATATTTAAACAAGCTGTAATTAATTGCTATAATAAATAATACGAAAAGGGGGAGTGGCTCTATAAATGAATTTAAAATTCTAGGAAATTAAGACAACATTCTAAAGAGATTTCTGTAGTATTTACTTGAAAACATCAAAGGGTAATCTAAGGTTGTTCGATATAAACATTAGAGAAAAGAAAATTAACCCGTATTTAGCTATTTCCTTGCATTCTAGGGTTAAACATATCTATTTCAGTTGGTTGTAAGTCACAGACACTGCCGGCTTAACTGTAAAATGCATAAATAAAACGCGAGGCTTCTGCCAACAAACAATAAACAACCAAGCGGCTAGAAAAAAAAGTTGCAATCAGCGGGCAGACAAACATTGTCAGACAACAATGTTGTTGTTCTACTGGTTTCATTTCTACAGATTTTTCCGCTGCCTGGCAAGCTTGTCTGGTGTTTGGCGACATTGCCTGGCGCTTGGCTACTTTGGCATGCAACACAAGTGTTGCAAGGCAGCACCGCCAGCAGGCGGATGATGATCATCGTCGCATCACTATGCGATCACTAAACTCATGATCGACATTGTCTCGTCGCTGCAGTGATCATCACCAACGACGCCAGAGGAATTGTCTGCGAGCTAACAATCTGCACTGCTCTACACTTACTCCTAGATGTGTTTAAAATTAAAATAAATATATACAACAAATTGTTGATATCATGTTTACATATTACTGTAACGATTATATTGGAAATATTCCACAAATTTCTGGTTTAAATTGTTCATACTTCCGTTTATTTGCTGTGTAAAACATTCTACCTTCTCTTTAGGATAGGGCTTAGCTTTACTGTTACAGCAGAACATGAGCCTGGCATTGCAATACTATTTATTGAACTGAACTTTGGTTTGCTGCCCCATAAGTTTTATCAATAATATTCAATCCAAGGCAATTCACACAGCGCCGAAGAGGAGGTTTCCTTCGCTTTTTCGACAATTTGTTTCGGCATGTATTTCGGTCAGACGTCGCGGCACTGCAGCAAAACATCAAAACCAACCAAAGTTTCGCTTCTTAGCATATTTCAGCTGTCAGACGAACGAGGATATTGGTGGGGAAAACCCCATGCAAATTGAATTGTCGATGGGTTGGCAATAAGCAAGAGGTATGACAAGTAGGCTCTTAATTTGAACATCAAATTCAAGGGTGATATTAAATTGGCTAGCTTAAAAGCTCCAAAGCATTCCCTCCCAATCTCATTGACATTTCTGCCCAAACTATCAATACTTCCTATACTTCCTTCGGTCTAGTTGCATTTACGATGGCAATAAATATCTTTGGCTTTGCTGCTGGGCTTTGTTTGGGCCTAAACCCCTACCCCCACTCTTCGTATTGCCAACTGGCACGAAAGGCCACCAAAGTACAAGTACAATGCAGTAAGCAGCGAAAAATTGACGCAAAAAACGCGGGAAGCCAGGAAGCTCAGCTGAGAGGGAATAAGAATCCGGCGGGCATAATCGGATTTTACAAATCATTCATTCAATTATCTAATTGATTTGACTGATGATCATTTGTGAACCTTGATCCTAGCTCCTCGGTAGCCCGGTGCCAAAGTCAATGTGACGCATGTTTGTTACGCCTGATAAATGAAATGAAATGCATTGCAGCGAAATGAAAGAAGGGAACGGGAACGGGAACGCTCGGCTGCAAGGCCTCACCTCACCTTTACCTTTGACTGTAAATCGCCGGCCATGACTAAGTGGGCTCTTTGGCTCTTGGCCGGGTCCCTGAGATGCCTTTTGCAGATTTGCAGGCTTAGATTACATTTTCCCCGCCCCGCCCCGGCTCTCTGCCCCGGCTACTGTAGGCCATAAAAAGTTGAATAAATTTGCGATTCCTATCTGTGTGTCAAATTGTTAATTTTTTAACGGATTTACTGCCGGCCACGAAGGCGATATTTTATTTTATATAACGTATTTAAAATAAGTACATTATAATTATTATGTCAGAACGTAAATATTACATGTAAAAATAATCATAAGCCGGTCGCGTCACGGGTTTTGAGAGGTAGAGCAGTCGGATTTGGTGAAGGCGCCAGCCCTGAGGCGTGAACTTCTTTCGCGGTTCGGGCTTTTCTTCGGTCCAGTCGTAAATGTGCTTTGGTATCTCGCAGTGTGGTGGATAGGGTGGCATGACCTTCGGCTTCGCAATGCTCGCAATGCGCGGCGATACCCTGGCCTTGAGGGCGGCTGGGCGGACGGGGAACCGCAGCTCGGCCCAGAACTTGTCCTCAATGTCGCTATTGGGGAAACACTTGGGGATCTTCGGCGCATCAAACGGCCGACCCTTGTCATGGAGCGGCGGCTTACCCCAAACAATGATCGGTGAGTATGGGTGAACCGGGTAGATATACTCGTGTTTCTGCCGCGACTTGCGACGCAGCTGCTTGGCCAGCTTGGCTATGTCAGCATCGAACTCATCGGGATCTATTTTGAACTTCTTTTTTGGTATCCATGGCTGGGGTATTATTTCTTCCCGCTCCTTAGGCATCGCATTCGTGCTGGCCCAATCGTAGAACGTCTTCCAGGCGGCCTTCGACATCGGTCCCGGGATCCTCCATCGCGAGTATACCGGCCTCGGCCGGACAATGTGAACCACCTTGGGCTTAGCATTTCGCTCGCACCACTCCACCCAACTGGGCGGCTCTTTGTAGACTATGCTGGCAGGCTTCTCTTCTAGTATTGTACTCATCTTGATTCTGTTTTTGCTACACGGTGGACGCTAAACGATACTCTGCGATACTACTGCGAAATTTGGGAACGTGATGTTAAGACCGAGCGTACCTTAAAAAATTGTAATTGAATAATATGTTCGTACTACTGCAACTCGATTGAGATACCAAGCGGCTGCAATTGCAGATACTAACTAAAAGCCTTCACCAGCGCCTACATGCAGAATATCCCGCCAAACTTTAGAATTTGTCTTAACTTTTCCACTTATCGGATTTACTGTATATTTAAAATAAAAAAAATAGGAACACAAATTTTGTATTCCCATTTCAAAACCAAAATAAAAACTAAACTTTTACCCAGGTTACCTGTCAAATTTCGAAATTTGTTTAGCATGATTTTCAACACACACATGTTTTTGGAAGCGTTTTTAGTAATCAGTGATAGGTATCCTTAAGATTTCCCATCTTTGGGACCACAAGAAATTTAAACCACACTAGTATGTTCAAAAATGTTAGATATATTATCAAATATTTATATCTATTTTAAAATATTTACAAAGGCGGAAAGTAGCAAAACCAAACCAAAACTGGTATATCCCGAGCTTTAAGCAAAAAGAATTATGTCCCTAGCTTTGACCGTCTCGGAGATACAATCAAATATGTGAAAGAGTATACAATTTTATGCAAATTACGAAGGCGAAAAGGGGCGTGGCAAAAATTTGCAATAAGCTCGATCTGCGTACACATATAATGGTCCTAAAGAAACAAGAATTACGTCCCTTGCGCTTACCATCTCGGATACAGACGGATAGACAGACGGACAGACAGACTCGCCTGTTGATGCTGCCGTCTCTCTGGGGTCGGAGACGTCTTCTTCTGCCTGTTACTTACATTTGCATTAAGTTAATACTCGTACACCATTGGTACCATAAGGTACTTACATAGTTATAGGTATCCTCAAATATTTCCCATTTCAAAGCCCACAAGTAATCTTAACCACCAACGTATTTCCCAGTCGCATAACACATATGGATACAATAAAATTTTCCCTTTTTTTACACACTAGTTTTCAAAACAGATACAATTTGCGACGAAATAATTTGAAAGGACGCATACAAGAACCAAGAGCAGTGCCTCCTATACGGCCTCACATATAGAAGTAGAAGTCGTATTCGTTGCGGGTGACCGGTTTGGAGAGGTACATCAGTCGGATCTGGTGCAGCTTCCAGCCCCTGGGGGTGAACTTCTTGCGCTTGGGAGGCGGCACTTCCAGGGGTTTCAGTTCCCGGACATAGGGGGCACAGTGGGGCGTGGGTGGCCACTGGCGGGGCTTGGCCAGACTGATGATGCGTGGCGAGGAATGGGCCATGAGGGCCGCCGGCCGGACCGGGAATCGCAGCTGCGCCCAGAAATCACCTTCGATTTCCATGTTTGGAAAGCAGCACGGAACATGGGGCGGATCGAAGGGCCTTCCAGGATCGCGGTGGGGCCGCTCACCCCACACGATCGCCGGGGAGTAAGTGGGCGCGTAGGATAGTTTCTCATACTTCTCGGTGATCGTGCGAGGTTTGGAAAGCGCCTCCATCTTTTCCATAAATTCATCGTAATCCATCTTCTTCTTCTTCTTAGCACAGGGCAAATATCTGGCCGCGCAAGCAATTTTGGGCGGCGGCACCGGACGGTGCTCCAAAGGCATTGCCCGCCGGGCGGCCCAAGACAAGAAGCGTTTCCAGTCCTTCTTGGTCATGGGACCCCGCTTCTGCCATCTCGTTAACCTTCTGGGCGGCCGGGTAATGTTTAATTTTCGCGGCTGCGAGTTGCGTTCGCACCAATCCAGCCACGGGGGCCGCGGCACTTCCTTGGTTGAGTCCGTATCGTGCCCGCCATGGCCCAGCGTGTCGAGGGTATCTCCTGCGCCCATCAAAATCTGATCCTGGTTCTTCATTGATTAAAGGTTTCAAGAGTTGCACGACAAATTTTTACGGGCGCTACCGAGCCACCTGTTTTTTTTTCCTTTATATTATTTACTTTTTTTATTTTAAATTTTTTTTTTTTTTTATTTTTTTGGTTAGCTATAACTGAACAGCTACCCAAGCTAACTCACTTTGCCTTTATTTCGAACGATTTTAGGCGGCCTACTTAACATTTTGTTTTTCAAAACCCCGAATGCTGATTCTTGGCGATCGAAGGGTTTTGATCGGAAATTGTTTTAGATATAGAAACTAGCGTGGTTTGGGCATTAGCCAACAAAAAAATATCGCTTTTATTAAAACCATATGTAAACTTTTCAATTTTGATTACTAATCACTTAACTGAAACAGTCTACAAGTCAACTAACCAAAAAGGGGAGCACAGCTTACTCCCCGTTCAAGTTAGTGGACCTCTAGCGCGTTGTCATTCCTTTCACAACAGCAGACTACTTTTGGATTTTGACCGGAGGCAGCGAATAGTTCGGCCAGCACGCGCGGATTCGGCTTTGCCAGGAACTGCAGGCGCTCCAGATGGTGCCGCCACTGCCTGGGTGACATCTTCTTGCCCCGTTTGAGAAAATTGTCTTCAGGTCGTTTCGGAATCGGGCAATGTTCCGGTGGCGGCCAAGCTTTTGGCTGCGACAGCGCGCAAATGTTCTTGGAGGGCCTGGCGTTCAGGGCTTTCTTGGAGATTGGAAATCGGATATTCGACCAGAACTCAATCTCCAGATCCTTGTGCTGGAAGCAACACGGCACTTGGGGTCTTTTCGTGGGCCTTCCCTTTTCAGGGCAAGGTGGTATTTTTCCCTTGATATGTGGTCGGTAGGGATACACTTCCTTTGGTGGCGCCTCGTACTTCGCACGTGACCACTTTGGACAACTCAGCCGCTCAAAGACGTCCGGCGTAATGGGTTTTGGCGGCTCAACGTCTCCGTGCACGCTGGAGAAGGAATAATCAGTATCCAACTTTAAAGGTTTTTCTGTGACTGGAGCAAATGTATTCTTGGGGTAGGCATTTAGCAGGGTCTTAGCATAGGTAGAAGTTCAGCCATGATTGACTGTCAGGTGGTGTACCTACTCAACCGAAGACCTTGGCCCGTCGGCGCTTACCCCCCTCTGCCACGCTGATTGCCGCCCATCAATCTGGCCGCGGTGCTCTGGTACTGCTTGTAGAAGTTGGCCCACTCGGCGCGGCTCATGGGTCCCGGCTTCTGCCACCGCGTCGGTTCCGGTCGTGTGAGAGGCGTGACGTAAGGTGGCTTCGGCCGCGAGTTGCGGTCACACCACTCCTGCTGTGACGACCGGAATCCTGGGCTGGCTGGCATTCTGCTGCCACTCGAATATCCAGAATTATTTACGTCTCGTCAGCCGAAAGGAAATTTTGAGACAGCCAAATCGTAAAGATGCCAAAATTGTTTTCGCCTGAATTTTGAATATCTGTATTTTTGATATTTTTCATTGAGGCTTTTGCAGGCTTTCCTTTGAAACATCTTGGCAAGGCATTCGGAGGTTCCCATTTGAACATTTTATTGTCTGATGTAAATGTAAAAGCTCTTTAGGTAACTTTTGGAGGGGAATGATTCAACCTGTGGATATGACTCCTTGAGCTGATCCTCTTGAAGAATGTTTCGCAAATAGCTAGACAATAGAATTGTTGCTGTGGATTCCTTTCATAGACATTTCTCTCTCTATTCGAACTGAAGGCTAGAAAATGTAAAAGAAACCTGCAACGTCTTCGCCGCATTGAGCCAAAACGGCTCAATCACGAGACTCTGGCCAGCAGATGCCTTGTGGCATTGCCCGTGGCGACACGCATTCGAGGTCACAACCCAATTCCTTTCATGGATGCAACGGCAACTGTGTGCCTCCGCCACTCCGTTCTGGGGATCCTCTCCTTTGGCCAATTGAAATTCGGTGCGCATTGCTAGCGATCGCACTTTTTGTGCCCGCCGATTGTGTCGTCTGCCTCTGCTTCTGGCCTTTCTAACGCTGCTCCCTCCGCCGGCGCCTCACCTTCTCCTCCTCCAGCCAGTGGTGGTCTCTGTTGGCCATGTCGCCCATCTTCATCATCGTCTTGCATTTGATGAGCTGCCGGTTGTGTTGTCGGCGTTTTGTTCGCTGCCATTGTCATGATTTGTTGTCGCCAGTTGGCCGCAGTTTTGGTCGCTGTGTTTGGGGCAGGTATTGGGTATTGGGGGCTCCTAGCCGGAACTTGAAAGGGTTCCCCAACTAACAAGAGGGGCAAGGATATTTGCGGCCCGGTGGCGTCAATCTGGCGACCACAAAGTGCCCATAACATGTGTGAAATTGACACCACAGATGCGACTCGAACTAACGGAAACGCCAACAATTTTACGCTACATTTGCTTAATGACCAAAACCCCGCCAAGCAGATGGTCTCGCCTTCCTTCCCTGTTCCTTAAATTTTTCAGATGGAGCAGGGCGTCTAAAAAACATATACGTCCGGGTATATTTTTACTCTCCCGGGCAACACCCCAATCGAGAAGGACTAAAAAAAGGGAGTCCCTTTTTTTGGGACCATTAGGGGATGTGTAATGGAAGTGCTGTAATTGGATTGCACTTATTTCTGGTTTCCCTACAAACGAGGATCATCCAAAACTCGTTAACCCAAGTTAACTATTCTGCCTGTTAATTTGGCTTAAAAGCTGTCAAGCTTAAACTCAACTAGTTTGTCTTACAATCAATCAATTTGACTTAATGCTAGCTTGATAGCTTATTATTAAGAAAAGCATTTGAATCAACCCCCTCCTAATCCGGATTCTTGGGCGATTCGTTTCGTTTTCACATTGCAAATATGATTAACCAATTTGAGTCAAAACCACTTTAATTATAGAGTCCAAAGCCGGCAGACAGGCGGGCAGGCCAACTGCAGTTGGCCAAAAGGAAAGACTAAAACGAAAAACGCTCGGATACGCGGCACGTACTCGCTATGGGCGCTATGGGGGCCAATAAGGTGTAAATTTATGCGCCAAACTCGCAGAATATTAGCAAACCGAGCCTAGTTGAATGCCTCTGAATGCCTTTGAATGATTGGCATTCGAGAATATCTATGCTTTTGGTTTTTTTTGGGGGGGGTTTGTAATTACCCGAGTCTGTGTGAATTTTTGTGGCCAATCAAAGTTTTTGTTCGCAGTTTTGATTTGCTGCTAAGATCTCCACAGCCTAATTGTAACTCATGGCTAACGTGTATTCTATGAGATACTTTTTGTTCCCCGGGAGCTCCGATTTACAACCAATCATGTCGTATGTATGTTTTCGCTTGATTATTTTCGTGTCTCACAAGCTGCGCTGACAAAGTGGACAAGGATCTTTTGATCTAATGAATAGGCAACTCGATTTCGTTTCAGTTTCCCTGGGGCGGAGTAATGACTCTGTTTGGCAATCGTTTGGCTGCCTGTGAAAGTTGCACATTTGGCACGTGTCCCCATTGAATGGCATCAATTAAGAAATTGTTTCACATCGCATTACACAAGCCAACAATTAAACGGAGAATGGGGAAAAGCTTAGTAGTGCACGCACTGCAGCAAATTTGAATGATGCCAAAGCGGAAAAATGTGGACAATTGCCCCGCAGCCAGCAAATCGAATAAAAAACAGTCCTGCTGCTGCATAAAATTACACTCCCTCTGTCCCGTTGGATCGCCAAGGCTCGGGGCCCCAGGAATGCTGTCAAGTGAAACACTTTGCCCCGGATCGAGGCAGAATGAAGCCAGCATTTGATATGAGAAAGAATTCCTAGCACTCGCACTCAGATTCATGACAATGCCTCATTTTGCCCGGCACAGCCATAAGCCAGCCAGCAAATAAATGTCGGTTAACATTACGAAATCAAAACAACAAGAGCAACCTGCTCGGATTGGCAATTTATGTAGCCACAACACGTGAGCTCATTGATTAAATTAGCTGTGTCTTTTGGCCAAGCCCTGGGCACATAAAAAATTATTTATGAGCCGCAATTCGGTTCGTTTTTCCCTCGGTCTTTCCCCGGCTTTCCATCTTACATTTTTTTTATGTTTTCGTTTTGTATGGCATTTTAATGCTAAGCAAAAACCAAATATATAATACACAAAAACCAAACGACGAGTGACAAGCGAACGAAACATAATCAACTTCGGCAACAATCAATTGGGTTGCGTATGCTTTTTGCCAGGCTGGGAAAAACAACGACAGTGGGGACTAATTGGTTATTTATTCAGCTTTATTAAATATATCCCAAAAATAACATTTAGAAATGCATTGAACACAAACTTGTGGTCAATAAATATATTTGGGAAATACATTTTAGTGTTAACTGAAGAGCAGGAAATAGCAAGCTGAAGTTGGTATGAAAACGTTATCAAGCGACAGGCTGGCTTTTCCAGTAACGAGATGAAACCGGGACATAGGCAAAATTAGCTGCGTTCGCAGGCGAATTGCAGGCCAATCAGTGAGTGTGCCACAATTTGGCCAACAAAACAGGCAGCAAACTGGTCAAGTCGCAGATGCCATCGCAGTCGGGTCTCTGTTGGTCTCTCGGTCTCCTCGACAACTAACTAGCAACAACTAGCAACTGGCAACCTGCAACTGGCAACTGGCAACCTGCAACTTTGATCTGCTGATGCTGCTGCACTTGTCGCGATTTCACATCAGCTACGACTGCTTTTTCCCCGTTGCCTACTTTTCAACGTCTTGTACTTTCGATTGGTTAATTGTTAAACAAATTTGAAATGTTTCTGCCTTGCAGCACCTTGCAGCCTTCTCCCCCGTCGGCTTGCTATCGCTTCGAATGCAAATATCAAATCGCACATTGCATGAGCCAGCGAGCAGCAATCGTTGCACATCCCACATGCAATGGGCCACTCATAACAGCCAACATGCTCTCGCGGCTTGGGGCTTGTTAAGTTGGTAGACCACATTTTTGGTTGCCTCCACATTGCTGGCGATTACCAAATAATATGAGTTATTAATCATTTAAAAGCAACCGCGTAATGCAAGTCGCATTCGAGATGTCTTCGGCCCACATAGTGGAAGTACGAGTATTTTCGGTTTTTCTTTTTCCCGAATTATATACAATAAACGAATTTGCTGCCAAGAGAGTTGGAGCAATTTAAGAGCTAAATTTTGAACCGTACTCACTCAGGGATTCGTTGGGAGTGGGACTGTCGCCGTCCACCACGAGGGTCTCATTGTCGGACTCGTTGTCCACGCAGGTGGCGCCCGGGACGAAGGTCTCCTGGCTGAGGGTCGGGTTGTTGCTGTCCGTGCCCACACTGGACGCCGAGGAGGCGATGCACACCTCGATGAGCTCCTCCTCCGGCTCCAGCTTTGGCCTCTTGGCCGCCGAACTGCAGCTGGGCACATCATCGTCGTTGGCTTCTGGTGCGACTGGTGGTGGTGCGGCCGCAGTGGTGGTGCCACCCGTATTTACATCCTAAGACAATAAAAAGCAAATATCATAAAACAAAGTTATACCTTAATTCCCGAATGTAACAAACAATCAGCAATCAATTAGCATTTTAATGGGCAACGGAAGTGAAACAACTTTGTTGTTCTTCTGGCGATGGTATCTCCTGGAATTCTGGTATTTCCCCTCCCCTGTCCAGACCGCTTGGAACCATTTATAATTTATGCCAAGTTATCCCTGCCCCCCTCCGGTCTCTCCTGCTCTCCTACCGCTGGACAGCATTAAAATCATTCATGCCAAACTTGGAACGAAACCGAGACCTGAGTTATGGCCCGGTCAAGCTGGGGGTTAGTGTTAAAAATGGGAAGCCTTCCGGAATTGGGGGCGGGAGGGTCTCCGGGTAATTGCCATGCTTGAGGAAATTGCCTCGGAAGTAGGGTAAAGAGTTTTGCATACATTTTGCCCAGATTTTGATAGTCAATTGACTGGGAACACAGTAGCAATTTTCCTGCATGCACTTCGCTGCTTGTTAAGTTGCTCAGAGATTAATGATATTACATGGCTGAGGGTTGAGCTGAAAGCGAGGCAGTGTTCAAGGTTCCCAATGCGATTATTAAGAATATATTGCAGACAGCGAAATGATAGGCCATTATATCAGTAAAGAAAACAAACCGTTCTGTAATAAGCAACTGAAATTGTTCCAAATGAATGCCCCTTCTTCAATCGAACCAAGAGGCAGCAACTTAACCTGAAAACATGAATTGGAAACTTGAACTTCCAACCGTAAACGAATTGACAACCAGACCGGAGGAGGAGTGGGATCGCTGGCACATGAACTTGAGTGGAGTTTGTGCTGCAGGTCTGAGTGTCCAACTGAACTAACCTAACCGAATGGAGGAGTCACAGCACCCAGATGGTAGAACCAAAAACGGAGAGAAGCCACCAAGACGGAGGCCCAGACTCGGCCAAAGAGCCAGAAGAAGCAGCAACACCAGCACCAGCACCAGACCATAATCAGTGTTCCATTGAACGCACAAAATCATTTAGCGAAACCAACAAAAACAAAGCACAAAGAAGAGTCAGGGCCCGTGTTTGGAGGTGGTTGCTTGTAGCCTCTTGGACTTCCTCGTCTTGCCTGCCTGGTAGTTGCAAATGGCAGTGGTGGCAGAGAGTGCTGAGCCTGCGCACCCCAAACGAAACGAAACCAATACAGCCCAATCCAATACGATCCGATCCGAACCGAGCCAAAAAGCACTTGAAACTGTTTTTTAAAAGAGTCTCCTTCGAGCGACTCCGAGTCCAAGTAGGGTAAGGCGAAGTGTTTGCTTTGGAGAGTAAGTAAGGAATAAATAGTGCGGATGCACTGGGAGAAACTCCATCTACGTATACAAGAATTTCACAATACAAGTAAAAACATCGCCATTCATTTAACTCTCAAGTATTCCGTAGATTTTGCATAATTGAGAGCCTATAATAGCTCTTGCGATAAGAAAACATACCCATTAACAACAAAATCCAATCTTTTGTTTTATATTTAACAAACCAAATAACTCCAAAGCATTTGAAGAAGTTTCTCTGGTAAAACACAAGTCTCGGCTTTGTGGTAGGAACTGAAAATGTATTTTTTTCGGTGTACCCCGCTTGGATGAATGAATAAAGCCGGCCGGGCTGGTGGCTCATGGGCCATGGAGTAGGTTCAAAGCACGCTATGTAGCAGACCAAGACCATCCAAGACGATGAGTTGAGTTTTGTAGCAAATTGAATTGTCTTTGTTGCTTTTGCTGCTGCTGCTGCTGCTTCTGCTGTTGCTGGCTCTACTATATGCTTGGTGATATTGCATGAATCACGTGACCATGACCACCAGTGCAACCAATGCCAGGGGCACCAAGAACAACAAAGCCGGGCCTGCTTCTCGCTTTTGCTCTCTGTATATGGCGGCTGTATTCGCAACCTGAGCCTCACTCACTCACAAAAGATCATTTACTTTCATTAGGGAGCCCAGACGGGGCAACTTGTCGTGTGTGGCAAGTGCAAACTTGGTCTAATAAACGATCCATTAGGAAGTCCACTCGGATAATGCACGATTCGGATTCGTTCGATTCCAACAAGATTTTCGCACTCACCTTATTCGGATGTCGTCTTTTGCGTTCCTGTCGATCAGCCCCTGGAACGGGAGACGACGACTGCAGCTTGGCCTCCTGTCGATCTGTTTCGGTGAATAAATAAATACCAAATAATTAATTTCCCTTCACATCTCGATGTTACTCACATTTCAGTTCGATTTCCTCGTCGTCCAACAGCAACGAGACCACTTCCTTTGGCTTGAGGGTGTCTGGCTTGAAATTGCCGCCACTTATGACCATGCGTTGAATCTGAAAACATTCGGGGGACACCGAGTCAATATTGAATAGAAATTGAAAATGCAAGGCAGGCGGCGAAACGAAACACGTACGATCACAAGGGATAGCGCCAAAGTGCACTCCCGAATTTTGTACAATCGTCGGCTTTTGTACTTTAATATGGAAATCGGGAGTACAAGTATTTTGTGTTTTATCAAACCAATAAATGCACAAGAAAACGGGGAAACTTATGGAGAACCCAGAAGGCGTAACCGAAATGTCGCCTAACCAATTGTATAATTAATTTCCGGTGTTGGTTTACCATCTCAACTCATTCCTGTGCTCGTGTTTCCCATTGAGTTGCTTTTTTTTCTTCTGCTCAAACCCCAAAGGCGCAACAATGCCGGGGGTATTTTTTTAGGGCCCAACAAAGCACGTGCCTAATATGCCAGGGAACAAAGGGAAAACCGAGCAACTCCAAGAAGAGTTTGCGGTTTGGCTCGCTGGGGTTTCCTGTCCCCCGATTCCCAGATCACTCACCTCGCTTTTTTCGCGCGCCCGCTGGAGGATGCGCTCCTCGATGGTGCCCTTGCAGATGAGCCGGTAGACGGTCACCTGTTTGGTTTGTCCCAGCCGGTGGGCCCGGTCCATGGCCTGCTGATCGACGGTGGGGTTCCAGTCGGAATCGTAGAATATAACCTGGAAATAGGCAGGGAAAGCAAATACATTTAATTGCCTGCAGATACACCGAAAGCATGTTCCGATTTCCCAAACTAAATTAGCATGCACACCATTATTGCTCACGCACATCCTTTGCCGTTCCTTTGATGGTTTTTGTGCCTGCATATCAAATAGTTCCCTGAACTCGAACACTCCCTAATCCACTTTGTAGTGCCACGAATTTTACGCTTTTCCTGTTGTGCATCGTTCCCTATTATCTGGAGTAGGAAAACCCCACCCCATCCAGCGGCGTTAACCCCTTGCTGCCCGGCTTGCACTGACACTTGGTACGTGTTTGGTGTGCAAGTGTTCAGGCATTTCTTGTCGGTTCCTCAAGGGTTCTCCAGGGGAGTGGCATTTCCGGCCGAAAGATGGGACTAATTAAAATCGAACAAAATTCGTCGGGCATTGATATTTTTCTTTTCATTTGGAACACGTGTTGAGCTCTATTCAGGAGCGAAAATCTATTGAGAAAATTGTCTATCGTGTCGGAAATGGAAATTCTATTGAAGAGATAACGAGGGAATAATTATTGGAAAGGAGCGGAAGCTAACCACTCTGCATGTTTAGGTTATTATTTTTGCAAAGGGAAACTCAAGAGCAGAGTATTCAAAGAGCATGATTTTATTAATAGCAGAAACTCCCTATCAGTTACACTAATTGATGCATTAAATTACCATTTCATATGCTAGGTTTTAACTATATAACAGCAATGCTTATTATTTCCCATTCACACTTATTGTTGCTATGAATAACTGCCGGTATTTACTATTTTGTATATGTTTAGGATTTATTTGGGCTTCATCAAGCCAAACACCTTTTGAGTTTAAATGGATTCGACAAAAGTTGGATCATTTCAATGACACGAACCTAAAAACCTTTAAAATGGTAAATACTACCTTTAAGTTTTTATATTTTGTAAGCACCTAATTTTTACCATTAGCGGTATATGGTCAAGGAGGACTATTTTAGGCCAAATGGTACTATTTTCCTGTTTATTGGAGGTGAAGGTACAATTCTGTCCCCATGGACAAATGTTTCAAAAATAATTGTAACCAGCAGCTATATTCACGATTTGGCAAAAGAATTTAAGGGCTATCTAGTCCATAGCGAACATCGTTACTACGGAGAAAGTAAACCCACTAGGTAACCCCTTAAACTTAAGAAATTAATAATTAAAACTTAAAAGTCTCTCTAGGTCTCTCGAGGTTACCGATCTGAAATACCTAACCGTACCACAGGCATTGGCTGACGTTGCCCATTTAATCAAGTTTTTTAAAGGGAATACCACTTACTTCGGTAGCTCAAAAGTATTTATAGCAGGTGGATCATATACCGGGTTTTTGGTGCTTTGGTTTGCCAAACTGTATCCCAAATTGATTGATTTGGGCTGGGGTTCGAGTACACCCGTTCGGTTTGAAGTAAATTTTAAAGGATATTACAAAAAGGTCATGGAAATTATAAAACAAATTGGTGGGAAAAAATGCCAAACAGAAATCGTAAATGGCTTTCGCAATATTCCAAATTTAAATAATTTCAATAACTGCACCAATTTCGAAAATAAACAATTTTTATACGAACGTATTGCAAACGTTTTTGGATCTCTAACTCAGTTTGGCAAGTAATTTAACGCATTTGAACAATCTTTAAAGAAAACTAACTAATAACATTTTTTAATGATAGTAAAACCTTTGTTTTGAAAGCTTGCAATGAAATTTTGATGAACTCTTTTACAACGTACCTTCGAAGTCAATTGAACAAGGAATTTGAATCGTGCAATGATCCCCAACACGAGTTACAAGACACAAGATATTTCACAGATACAAGTAAGTATTGGGTTTCAAAAACTATGAAATATATTTTTTTAAATATATTTTCAATATGTTTAGCACGTCTTTGGTTTTATCAACAATGTTCTGAGCTCGGAAACTTTCAAACCAGCGACTTTACTACTGATGATTGGTTTCTTGGACTCTGTAATACCAGTTTTGGAATGAGCGGAAAAGATAATATTAATGAGAAAATTCAAAACACCGATAAAGTTTTTGAAGACATAGACAGCAATGACAGCGTTCGTCGAGTCTTTTTAACTCAAGCAGAGTTCGATCCATGGTCAGCAACTTCAGCAAGAAACCACAATCGAACATATTTTTTAAAAGGTAAGCCATTAACTCCAAAATAATGTTCACTGTTTAAATGGTAATTTCAAAATTTAGAAGCATTTCACTGCGAAGACCTACAACCCAAAACATTGAACGACAAGCCATCAATCAAGAAGTTAAAGACTGACATTTATTGGGAAGTGAAAAAGTTGGTAGAAAATAATTAAGAATAAAAATGGGTAGTACACGAATTTGATTTCTATGTTAAAGAGCCTCTTCGAAGGGTATTTGAGACACTACTAAGTAGCTGTAGTACAACTTGTACAACTCTTATCGGGCTAATTCTATTACCTACATTTGAGCACCCTCAAAACCGCCGAGTGAAACCCAATGATTGATAATCGACAAGTCGCTCGATAAAGCGCCGCATGTCATTGCAGGCTAATAGAAACAACAGCGAAATTTAACCCAGTTGACAATATTATTTACTGGCTTAACGAAGCAGCCAATTAGGTACTACGCGGGCGATAAGATTTGGCTTTGGGCTAAGGCGGTGAATTAGTTTGCACATAAATGGCTAGGGCTTGCTCAGTTCCATTCCGACACCCAACGATCGACGATGAAGTTCTGGCTTGGAGTTACTTTGGGCCTTTTGGTCTTGGCCCAAGCCCAAGGAAATATTTTCCAAAGGACCTTTAAGAAGCTACACGAAGAGCCCCCGCTGCCTAGCAATCAAAACCGAGCGGATTTGGTCCAAACTCTGTGGATCGAGCAGAAACTGGATCACTTTAATGAATCCGAAACGCGCACCTGGCAAATGGTAACCCGAGATACGGATCTGTTGCATAATCTTTAATCAAAGAAAAGCGCTATCAAATAGACTTAATTTCTTCATAAATCAATTGTAAATTGCAGCGTTATATGCTTAACGATGCCTTGTACCAATCGGGCGCTCCCTTGTTTATTTATTTGGGCGGCGAATGGGAGATCTCGTCGGGAAGGATAACTGGTGGGCATATGTACGACATGGCCAAGGAGCACAATGGTCTCCTGGCCTACACTGAACATCGTTATTATGGCCAGAGCAAGCCGCTGCCGTAAGTAAAATAAAATTCATAAAAACGGATCATTTAATCAAAAGTAATACCAATTTTTCAGCGATCTTTCCAATGAGAACATCAAGTATTTGACCGTCAATCAGTCCTTGGCCGATTTGGCTCATTTCATTACCACAATTAAGCAAACCACTGAGGGCCTCTCGGACTCGAAGGTCATCATTGTCGGGGGGTCCTACTCTGCCACCATGGTCACCTGGTTCAAGAGGGTTTATCCCGATCTGGTGGCCGGCGGTTGGGCCTCCAGTGCTCCGCTCTTTGCCAAGCTTAACTTTTTGGGTGAGTTTGGTAGTCTTTTCATAGAAAATTCTATATTTATTGAATACAAATTGCATTTTGTTAGAATACAAGGAAGTTACTGGTCAGTCCATCGAGCAGATGGGTGGCTCCGCCTGCTACAAACGCATTGAAAATGGCATTGCCGAAATGGAGACTATGTTTGCCACGAAACGGGGCGCAGAGGTCAAGGCACTGCTGAAGCTCTGTGAACCCTTCGATGCCTACAGCGATCTGGATATTTGGACTTTGTTCAGCGAGGTTTCGGATATCTTTGCTGGGGTTGTGCAGACGCACAAGTGAGTTAACATTCGAAAACAACAACTGAAAGGAATTCCAAAACGATTTCGCTTTTCAGCGCCGGTCAAATCGAAGGTGTTTGCGCGAAGATTATGTCGGGATCGAACGATCTGAACGGTGTGGCCGGCTACTTGTTGGATGTGTTCGGAGAGAGCGGTGGCAAGTGCTACGATTTGAGTTATGATGCCATTATTGGGGTGCTGCTGGATACCACCTACAATGGCAACATTAGTAAGTTACTGACGTAAAACCTAATCGAATATTAAACTCATAGAGTCGGTTCTTAGTGCGTCAGTGGATCTTCCAGACCTGCAATGAGTATGGCTGGTACCAGACCTCCGGCTCCAGGGACCAGCCCTTCGGCACAAAGTTCCCTGTCACCCTGTACACCACCATGTGCGCCGATCTCTATGGATCCCAGTACAGCAACGAGTTCATCAGCAACCAAGTGGCCACCACCAATCAGTACTTCGGTGGCTTGTCGCCGGGCGTGGAGAATGTTTACTTCACTCATGGACAATTGGATCCCTGGCGGGCCATGGGCATTCAGGACGAGACCCAAGCTACCATCATTCCAGGTTAACTATTTGCTTAAATTTCAAAATTCCACAGATACCAATTATAATGACTAATCCTTTAGAGTACGCCCATTGCAAGGACTTCAACTCGATCAGCTCTAGCGACACAGCCGAAATGAGGGCCTCCAAGGAACGCATCGCGGAGTTGGTTCGTGAATGGGTCAAGTAATCAGGGAAAACATGAAAATAGCACTCTTTATACGATAATTTTGTTGAATAAATGTGTACACAGCCTACAAACGATTTATTAGTTTGGAAAAAATAGCACAAGATAAGATTTCAAGGCAGAAAAGCTCGAGTATTGATTACTAATCTGGGATTTTATCTAAAGCACGTTTGTTAATCATTATTTAAACATGCAGTAGGTTCGGGCTCGCTAAGTGGACGTAATTAAAGAAAAATTGCTTTTCATATCAGACTACTTGCAAATTTAATTAACTAATACTTAAAATCGAGCTGATTAGGTAATCAACAGAAGCAGCTGTGATTTTGATTGACAATCAATAAACAGGAATTCCCGAGAAAAGACATACAAAGTTTGGCTTGACTTCCGATCGATTTACTACTTTTAATCGCAACTGTGAAGGCTATCATATCATGTCGCCAGTCACTCATTGAACCTTAGAAATTTACAATTCTTATCGTAGTCACAAATTACTATACAACCCGACGCAATGGTCAGGTTAAAAACCGACACCTGTCTGCTCGCTCAGCTCATTTGTGAAAATGGCAGCAATTCGTTTGGTCTGCCTCGTCGTGGCTTTGGTCCTTGGACTTGGCCAGGCCTTGGACTTCTCCAAGGTCAAGGATGTGCCTGTTTTGGTCAAGACTCTGAAGGACCTGAACCGCGCTCCACCACAGCCGGTGGTGACTAAGCGTGCCAATGTTCAGGAGAAATGGATCACTCAGAAACTGGATAATTTCGACGAGAGCAATACGGCTACATATCAGATGGTGGGTATTTCACTAAATGATCAGGATTTTGATTGAATTACACTTTAATTCCCACTCATTTGCAGCGCTATTTGATCAACGATGAGTTCCAGACCGAGGGAAGCCCCATCTTCATTTACTTGGGCGGCGAATGGACCATCGAGCAGAGCATGGTCAGTGCAGGACACTGGTACGATCTCGCCGAGGAGCACAAGGGCGTCCTGGTCTACACCGAGCATCGCTACTACGGCGAGAGTGTGCCCACATCGTGAGTGTCAATCTCCCAATCGTTTGCTCTTCCTTCTCAATGGGTTTTTTTTTTGTTATATTTAGCAACATGTCCACCGAGAACCTGAAGTATCTGCACGTGAAACAGGCTCTGGCCGACGTGGTTGAGGTCATCAAGAGCCTGAAGGCCAACAATACCCAGTTGGCCAACTCTAAGGTGCTGTTGGCTGGCGGCTCGTACTCCGCCACCATGGTGGTTTGGTTCAAGCGCCTGTATCCCGACCTCATCGTGGGCGGATGGGCCTCCAGTGCCCCCCTGTTGGCCAAGGTCGACTTCACCGAGTACAAGGAGGTGGTGGGCAGGGCTTTCCTGGAGCTGGGTGGCCAGCAGTGCTACGATCGCATCCAGAACGGCATCGCTGACCTGGAGTACATGTTCGCCAACAAACGCGGCGCAGAGGCCAGGGCCATGCTGCGTTTGTGCAGCAGCTTCGATGACAAGAACGACCTGGACCTGTGGTCTCTGTTCGGCAGCATTTCGAACATTTTCTCTGGCATCGCGCAATACCAGCGGTAGTTACCAATATCTCAAACAGTTTCCTAAGTTTTGACCAAGTCTATAACCACAGCTCCGGAGACATCGAGTTTTACTGCGACTATCTGCTGAGCTTCCGTGACGATGCCTCAGCCGTTGCCAATTTGGCCTACTGGGCCTGGGGAATGCCCAACTGCATTGATGCCACCTACTCCAGCACCGTGGAGTACTATTTGTGGTCCGTGGAGAACTTTGACGCTGGTATGTAGCAGTAACTTGTATTTAAAACCCCGATTATAATACCTTTCTGGACAGGTCGTCCCTGGTACTATCAGACCTGCAATGAGTATGGATGGTACCAGAGCTCCGGTTCCCGGAACCAGCCCTTCGGCACCAAGTTCCCCGCCACCCTGTACACGACACTTTGCGGCGATGTCTTCGACTCGCGGTATGGCAACGAACAGATCGGCCTGAACGTGGCCCAGACCAATGAGGATTTCGGCGGCATGGAGCCGGGAGTGGAGAATATCTACATGACGCACGGAGGCCTCGATCCGTGGAATCCGATGGGACACGGCGTTGCCGAGGGAGCCACCGTCATTGCCAATGCCTCGCATTGCGGTGACTTTGGGTCGATCAGTGCCAGCGATTCGGACGAGCTCCGGGCCTCCAAGGAAAAGCTCGCCGAGCTGGTGCGCCAATGGTTGGCTTAAGATTGAGTTTATATGCCACAGTTTTAAGATTCATCAAATCTATTAAAGTTCAACGAGAAATTATACGTGTTTCCTTGATAACGTAACAAGTAGATAAATATTTACGGGTTGGGGAACTTGAAATATCTACAACATCCATTACATTCATTTTAAGAAATAATATGCAAAGCTATCACATTGATAAGCCTCTACTAAGTTCTAATATTTAATGAATTTTAGTTTCAAAGAAATGTAACGCCCCATAATATGCAATGGAATAAGGAAAAGTCCTACAACTTAGATCTATGTAAAGACTGAAGTAGGTAGGTATTGAAAAATATACCAAGAGTCTACCCATTGGTATAGCTTATACAGAAATAAATTTCTTTTTCAGAATCGAAATTTATTTAATTTCAAGAAAACATAAGAAGGATATACCTTACATTTGTGGCCACCCTAAATCACTGCTATATCTTGCTTAGGATCCGACATATTGAAAGTTCACCGTACTCTGATAAGAAATTCGACCAGGCAGACAATCTTATTACGTTTCTTGAGGTGATATGATATGAAAGCACCCCCCATCCTCTTACATCATGATAATTCCTCAGTTTATTGTCCAAGGAGCGCAAATATTTGCTGGACGAGGAGCACGTTGGTTTTTATTGGGGATTAAATGGGCAATTGAAAAACTGATATCATTGGCATGTGCACACTGACCAACGATGTTGTAATTGAGGCAGTCCAGTTGTTAAATAAGTGAATACAAGTAATAATGCAGCGAGAATTGTTCCAAAATTAAAAATTTACTACTGATATTACTGTTTCATCATCACAATTGGGAAGTTTACGGAAATTATGTATTTTAAGGTTCAATAAAATGGAGCGATTTGAAAGCGATAATCTTGTTTTTTTTTTGCCGCATTGATACCTCTATAAAACACGAGTATTTCGGTCTTTTTAAATAAGATTGGAATTCCACGATTTGGGAATTTAAAGTTAATTAAGATATAATAATCTTTTCTGGGTTACACATATTTATTTATATATGGTTAAGAGACATTCATTTTATTGAATTTAATTTAGTACAATATTTAATATTTAAGATGCCAAATTCACGAACAAACTTGAGTTACATAAACTGATTAATTATAAACCCATCCGAGACTTGCACAAGTTCTTTGTCTTCCGATCTAAAGGCATTCTAATGAACCAAGCTCAGGCAACGTGATGTAACACGTGAGACGGACAAAGAGCCCTCGACTTTATCAGTGCAATATATTTTCCCATACTTGTTTGCTTTCCAATTAAGTCCCTTCAAAAGCCCTATCTTCAAAACCTAACCGTTTGCCGGTAGCGGAATTTTGAATAAATAGCCAACTAGCAAGGAGGGACAATCATTCGCAAACTTGTGAACTAACCAGCAGTATGCAGTATTTTCTCTTGGCAATTGCCTTTCTGGCACCTCTCATTCAGGCCGCCAGGCTTGGTGAACCCAAACCGAAGGCCAACGATTTCATTAGGTCGCTCAGGGACCTTCATAAAGGTCCTCCGGCTCCACTGACCATGATCAGATCCCATGTCGAGACGCGCTGGATCAGCCAATTTCTGGACAACTTCGATGAAAGCAACAATGCAACTTGGGATCAAGTAGGCATCTACAGGACACCGGTTTGAGAATTGTCCTTCAAAGAGTCATTTTTTTCAGCGCGTCATGCTAAACGAGCGCTATTTCGTGGACGGTTCTCCCATCTTTATCTACCTGGGCGGCGAGTGGGAGATCTTCGATTACACCATCACCTCGGGACTCTGGGTGGACATTGCCAAGAAGCACAACGGCTCGATCGTCTACCCAGAGCATCGATTCTTCGGCCAAAGCATTCCCATAACGTGAGTTCTACTTTTGGAAACTGTTTTTTGAGTTCGTTATCTCTCTATTTTCCGATTCCAGACCTCTTTCCACGGAAAACCTGGAAAATTACCAGAGCGTAAATCAGGCCCTAGCTGATGTGATCAACGTGATCGAAACCCTGAAGGAGGAGGACAAGTACAAGAACTCGAAGGTGGTGGTCTCCGGATGCTCCTACTCGGCAGCCATGGCGGCCTGGATTCGAAAACTCTATCCGGAAACAATTGCGGGCAGCTGGGCCTCCTCGGCTCCGATCGTTGCCAAGGTGGACTTCAGAGACTACATGAAAGTCATCGGCAAGTCCTACCAGACCCTTGGAGGAAAGGACTGCTACGCCCTAATCAAAAATGCCACCTCTTACTACGAGGATCTCTTTAAGAGCGGAAAGGGAGATCAAGCCATAAAGGAACTGAACTTGTGCAGCAACTTCGACGCCGACAACGAGAAGGACATTTGGCAGATCTTCAGCACCATCGCCAACCTTTTCGCCGGCATCGCTCAATACCAAAAGTGAGTGATTCTGCCCTTGGCGCATATAAACTAAATATGTCCTTTGCAGGCCAGCAAATAAAGACATCGCCAACACCTGTTCCCAGCTGCGGTCCTTCAGCGACGACGACTCTGTGGCTTTGTCGAAATTCATTAATGTGAAAATCCATGAGAACACTGGAGAGTGCATTAGTGCCACCTTCTCAGGCACTGTTGGGTACTATGAGTGGTCCAAGGAGAACTACGAAGACAGTAAGTAGCTCCTAACAATTAGATTTCCAATAAGATACAACACCGACATTAAATACGATTTTTTTCTCAATAGGCGATCTGCCCTGGACCTTCCAGACCTGCAGCGAGTTCGGCTGGTTCCAATCTTCGGGCAGCAAGCACCAGCCCTTCGGATCCTCCTTCCCATCCACGCTCTATGAGGACACCTGCGAGGGGGTCTTCGGCCCCAAATACGACACCGCCGGCATCAATGCCAAGGCTGACGACACCAACGCCGAGTTCGGAGGCCTGGACATTGACTACACCAACGTTTACTTTGTGCACGGAGAGCTCGACGGGTGGAGCAAGGTGGGAGCCGGAAAGGCCCAGGGAGCCACCATCATCCCGGAAGCCTCGCATTGCCCCGACCTGGATTCCATTAGTGCCAGTGACAGCGCCGAGCTGGTGGCCTCCAAGTATAAGTTGATCAAGCTCGTGGACCAGTGGCTGAATGAAGCCTAATTTCCTCTACTTGGGTATACGACATTTTAACCATTATAATGATTTTATACAGTTTTAAAAAGTCGTCCGAATTCGGCCAAATCGGTGCAAGAAAACTCAAAAAATTGGTCTCAATAAAGCGAATATTAAACATACATACACCTATGCATTTAAATTTCTCAACAACCAGGTACCCAGATGTACCAATTTTACTAGGCATTTACCAGAAATTGACACTGGCAAAGGCCGTATCATCAATAATTATGGTCCGACCTTTAAAAAACTTGCCCCGTTTAAAAATTATGCCTCTAGCTTTTACCATTTTGGAGAACGACGTGTTCATACATGCAGACGGACGGACACACAGACAGACGGTGAACATGGTTAGGTGAACATGGTTAGATTGACTCGGCTCTTGGTGCTGATCAAGAACATATTTACTTTATTGGGTCGAAAATGCTTCTTTGTTTTCTGTTACATACATTTTCACAAACTTAATATACTATTGGTATCTTAAGGTACATGGAATAATCCTTAATATTCGTATTGACAGCCCTTTAGGATTTATAAATTACAAAATTAATCGATACTGGAGGAGAACGCTTATACCGCTTATACCAGAGTAGTACTAGATTACCCTGGCTTTATCGGTGAGAGTAGACTTCCCAGACATAAGTATACTTTTATATAGTACTATATTGTACAAATACGTAGTTGGCAATCCTAGCCGTCGCAACAACAATTTCATGAAGTGCGTTTAGCTAATTCCAATGTATTTTGACGTTGCCTTCATCACAACTTTACACTGAAACTTGTATTTTTGGCTTTTGAGTTTTGTTCTAAGTGTGGTAAACAAGTGCTTCACCTACAATTTTGAAGAGCTGGTACGCTGGCTTCAAATTTTAAGTGCCCAATAAAGAACAGAAACATTTTTTAAGGGACCGAAAGTATAATTGCGAGAGGCATTTCGACCTATCCCATGGATTGGTTTCTAATAAAACACAAAAATTTGTTGAGTATTTGTGTGCGAATGTTTTTTTTTTAACAGTCTTTGGAAGTGCTGTGCCTCAAACTTTTTTAAACACCCCTGATCTAAAGATTATATCGCTTTACAGCATATTCTGATCAATGTGGACTATTATGTGGAAGGATCTTCATCAAATTGTTTTGGGATTGGAAAATCGGCCCAACACTTTTACCTCGGGACTCAGGCTAAATATTTTCAAACTCTAAGAAGGGATTTCTTGTCTACACCAAGCACCTTTTCTATGGTGAAAGCATTCCCATGACGGTAGATGGTATTTCTACCAAGGGCGTGCGGTAATGTGATCAACGTGATCCCCTGATCTAATAATTCTATTGCTCCACATCGTTTTCAGATAAATGAGCACTATTTTATGGAAGGATCTTCATCTACCTGTTTGGGAGTGGAAGATCACCCTCAATAGTATTACCTCCGGACTCTGATGGATATTGTCAAGCACCAGGAACGGATTTCTTGTCTACATCGAGCACCGATTCTTTAGTGAAAGCATACCCATGGCATTAGTTGCTTTTAGAAATACCAGAAGCGTGCGGCAATGTGATCAACGTGATTAAAACCCTTAAGGAAGAGGACAAGAGTAAAACCCAACCATGGCGGCCTGATTTCGCAAACTTTCTGATTCTTTTTACCAGCGGAAACATCAGGCTAAAAAGGTGAAGCCAAAAATGTTTATTTATTACATACTTATATTTCAATCACACTCTTAGCTTCAGATACGTTCAAAACATAGAAAAAGTATTGTAAAATAATAATAAACTGTATAGAGCATATTCTTTAATCTTTTTAGTAAAATATTTCTTGAAGCGCTGAAATTAAACTATTCTGTTTATTTTTGCAACCGATTACTGTTTACCGAAAACATTCTAGCTAAAATAAACTAGAGTATACAATAATATTGTACATACTTTATTTTTTGAATAACCTCAATATTTCTATATCGCTACCCACAGACTGGGTAAATTAAAAGTTCACTGTACTTGATATGGCAAATTACGAAGCCGATTCATTTTATTACGTGGGTTGAGGTGGTTCGATTGTAAGACCCCTCCCTTACATCATTATATTTCCTCTGTTTATTGTCCGAGGAGCGCAAATATTTGCCAATCAAACAGTTGTTAAAGGTGTTGATAGGGGATTTAAGGGGCTTTTGTGAAATTGATTTTGGCGGCATGTGCACATTGTCCAACGACGTAATGATTGAGGCAGTCCAGTTAATCAATTAAATTGAAGCATGCCAAACTATTAGAAAACTAAATATTCAACTTAAAATACCGATTTAAACGTTTAGAATATCTTGCTCGTAATTGCAGAAATAATTTCAGATTGAAATTACCACATTTATCCACTTTATGCAAAACGGAAATTTGTAAATTTAGTTATTGTTTTGTAATATTGAAACACATTGTGAATGTAAATAAAATTATACATACATACATATAGATACATATCTCTGCTAATTGGAAACTGGTTTCGGAATATTATAATAATTGTTAGAAACATTTTTAGGATTCCATAGATAACCAAACATTTTCTAGGTCATTACAAGGAAACTTGCGTAAGTTGATTAAATGGAAACCTATCCAAGACTTACACAAGTTCTTTGTCTTCCGATCTAAAGGCATTCTAATGAACCAAGCTCAGGCAACGTGACAAAGAGCCCTCGACTTTATCAGTGCAATATATTTTCCCATACTGTTTGCTTTCCAATTAAGTCCCTTCGAAAGCCCTATCTTCAAAACCTAACCGTTTGTCGGTAGCGGAATTTTGAATAAATAGCCAACTAGCAAGGAGGGACAAACATTCGCAAACTTGTGAACTAACCAGCAGTATGAAGTATTTTCTCTTGACAATTACCATTCTGGCACCTCTCATTCAGGCCGCCAGGCTTGGTGACCCCGAACCGAACGATTTCATTAGGTCGCTCAGGGACCTTCACAACGGTCCTCCAGCTCCACTCACCACGACCAGATCCAATGTCGAGACGCGCTGGATCAAGCAATTGCGGGACAACTTCGATGCAAGCAACAATGCAACTTGGGATGACGTAGGCATCTACAGGACACCGTTTTAAGAAGTATCCTTTAAAGAGTTTTTTTTTTTTCAGCGCATCATGCTAAACGAGGACTATTTCGTGGACGGTTCTCCCATCTTTATCTACCTGGGCGGTGAGTGGGAGATCTTCGACTACACCATCACTTCGGGACTCTGGGTGGACATTGCCAAGAAGCACAGCGGCTCGATCGTCTACACAGAGCATCGATTCTATGGCCAGAGCATTCCCATATCGTGAGTTCTACTTTTAGAAAAATGTATTTTTGATTGTGTAAGCCCTCTATTTTTTTGATTTCAGACCTCTTTCCACGGAAAACCTGGAAAAGTACCAGAGCGTAAAACAGGCCCTAGCTGATGTAATCAACGTGATCAAAACCCTGAAGGAGGAGGACAAGTACAAGAACTCGAAGGTGGTGGTCTCCGGATGCTCCTACTCGGCAGCCATGGCGGCCTGGATTCGAAAACTCTATCCGGAAACAATTGCGGGCAGCTGGGCCTCCTCGGCTCCGATCGTTGCCAAGGTGGACTTCAAAGACTACATGAAAGTCATCGGCAAGTCCCTCCAGACCCTTGGAGGACAGTACTGCTACGACCTGATCAAAAATGCCACCTCTTACTACGAGGATCTCTTTAAGAGCGGAAAGGGAGATCAAGCCATAAAGGAACTGAACTTGTGCAGCAACTTCGACGCCAAAAACGAGAAGGACATTTGGCAAATCTTCAGTACCATCGCCAACATTTTCGCCGGCATCGCTCAATACCAAAAGTGAGTGATTCTGCTCTTGGCGCATATAAACTAAATATGTCCTTTGCAGGCCAGCAAATTTAGACATCGCCAACACCTGTTTCCAGCTGCGGTCCCTCAGTGACGACGACTCTGTGGCTTTGTCGAAATTCATTAATTGGAAAATCCATCAAAACACTGGCGATTGCATTAGTGCCACCTTCTCGGGCACAGTTGCATACTATGAGTGGGCCAAGGAGAACTACAAAGGCAGTAAGTAACTCCTGACAATTGGATTTCCAATAAGATATGACACCGACATAAAATACGATTGTTTTCTCAATAGGCTATCTCCCGTGGATCTTCCAGACCTGCAGCGAGTTCGGCTGGTTCCAATCTTCGGGCAGCAAGCACCAGCCCTTCGGATCCTCCTTCCCATCCACGCTCTATGAGGACACCTGCGAGGGGGTCTTCGGCCCCAAATACGACACCGCCGGCATCAATGCCAAGGCTGACGACACCAACGCCGAGTTCGGAGGCCTGGACATTGACTACACCAACGTTTACTTTGTGCACGGAGAGCTCGACGGGTGGAGCAAGGTGGGAGCCGGAAAGGCCCAGGGAGCCACCATCATCCCGTATGCCTCGCATTGCCCCGACCTGGATTCCATTAGTGCCAGTGACAGCGCCGAGCTGGTGGCCTCCAAGTATAAGTTGATCAAGCTCGTGGACCAGTGGCTGAATGAAGCCTAATTTCCTCCACTGGGGTATAAGACATTTCAACCATATTAATGGTCTTATACAGTTTTTAAATGTCGTATATAATTCGGCCGAATCGGCGCATAAAAACTCATAAAATTGGTCTCAATAAAGCGAATATTATACATAAACTTTGATAATCTGATTTTATTCGAAAAATAATCAAAAATCTAAGGTAAAACTGGATGACTAGCCCTCAGCACAAGCACCCTCTTGTCCTTTGTACAATTAACAAAACTTTCGAGTGTTCCATTATCTAAAATAACTTATCATTATTATTGGCAACTTAAGTGGAATTATGAAGTACCTCTCAAGAGCTCGACAATACTTCAGAAGCAGACTAAAAATCTCAGGGATTTCTTTTCTCTTCAAGCTCAACGTATTGGCAAATATGATGCAATAAAAACCGAAAATTTATGTTGCCCACAAATCCATCAAATTGTTTGAAAAGGTGTGACCACAGCGACAGTCCATCACGGACCTAGACAGTCCCAAAAAGTGATGAGGCGATGGGGAGCAGAAAAGGGGTCTCCTACCCCCTACACCCAATGAATTGCACTAAATCCAGAAACGTGCCGGGCATATCAAGATTGCTAGACAGTCGGCTGGCTACTTAAAGACTTTGCATTGCTTTAGAAAATGTCATAAATCTTGGAAGCCGAAGCCGAATACGAATCGAGTCACGCATTATAATGACCCAAACGGACAAGTTCCCAATGAACTTGGTTGCCATCGGACAATTTGCTTATAAGCAACATTAAGTACAATTAAATCGTGGGCCCCTATTATTTAAAATGTAACTGGTACAGTTCACTTTTTCCTTTTCTTCAAAGGTTTTTTTTTGGGTCTCGAGAGACGAGCGCTACCCAAAGAAATGCCAAAGTGTTGAGTTTTTGGTCAAATTATTTTGGTATGCGCCAAAGACATGAACGGGAAATACTTTTGTTATGGTTCACGGCGAAAAAAGGTTCTGTGCGTTGGATATTGCGAGAATATATTGAAAAAGAAATACAAATTCTTGCCATAACTTAAGAGCTCGTGGAAATTGGATGATGCTTGAAATATTTGTATTCGCGCAGGAAGTGGCAGCGATTAAGAGCGAAATTATAAATAATTTCATAAATGTAAATTGAATACTAAGTAGAAACTCAAGGAGAAACCTGTTGACTGTCTGGGGGGAAAGTTTTTTATAAGAATATATTTTTAAGAGGCTATATAAAATAGGTCAGGGCTTAATGTTTTCAATCTGAGTCGTAGCAGAACCCAGTGGCTTGCCACAAAATGCCTTTGGAACCTCTTTCAACCTCTTTGGAACCGCTGCTGATGGCGAACAATCAAAGAACGAAAATACCAACATCGAATTAGTCAGCACAAGCCATAAACTTGGCGAAAAGCGAAGACAACGCCGCTGCGAGCCTGAGAACCTGGCAATAAAATGACAGCGGAGTAGGAGCTGAAACCAAATTACTCCCCGACCGGGGTGCGCAAATAACAAATCAAAACCGGTGACAAAATGATTTAGGAACCGGGCGAAAATGTTCACACGGAACAGAAGAACCCAGAAGAGGATCAGCCTCGAGATCGAACAGAAGAAAGAAGCGCGATCGGGGGGAGCAACATGCAAAGATTCTGTTCGATATTGTATCCTTTTCGGCTGAGAATTCCTACGCTCTACGTGCTGTATTGGTGGGTCTCATTGTTAAGACGCGATAAAGATCACAGAAGTAAATCACAGTCTGCCGCCAGCTCAGCCCCTCGGGGAACCTCCTCAACGATCCTCGCCAAGATTCAACCTTGACTGCTGCAATGCATGAACAAGTAGTTGAGCAAATGGATACACGAACCACACAGGGTTTTTCCCGCCAACACGACGGCTTTTCATTTTCAGTTACTTGTATGCCACCAAAGACAATGGGAAAGTTTTTCCTTCAAAATAGAGGAGCTTTAAAGTGTAGAATTTCAGGAGAGATTGCTGAAAATTTCCTAGGAAATGCATTTAGCTTGCCAATAATTAGTATTCTAAGATCCCTTTCGAACTACAATAAGCAACCTCATTAGCTAGTATATAACTTTCGATTTTATAGTTTAAAATTATATGAACTACAAGGAATTTCTTCATTGACGACTTCAAACTATACACGTACATTGTCATACACCTTCACGACGTCGGGATCCTTCTGCAGTTCTTGAAGGAATTCCTGGTAGCGCAACTTCTGGCGCCCAGGAAGCTCGACATGCATCTTTTTGGGCCAGTGACCCCGCTCAGTGTGGATCACCTTGTAACCATAGTCCCGCAGCTTGGCCGCCACTTCGCGCAGTTCCAGCGGCTGGCACTTGAACCGAACGCTGCCTTTTTCCAAGTCGATGATATTGGCAACGGTGGCATTGCACCAGAGGGCGTCCGTTTGAAGGGTTTGACTGAAGTCATCGGCACTGAGCGGCGATTTGCCATGCACGATGGCCTCGATGAAGCCCACCTCATGGAAAACTTGTCGGTTAATGAAGCGCGCCTTGTGCTGCCTCAGCAGGTTGGCGAAACGGCTCTTCAACTCGCTGAGATTGTCAGTGCGGGCTTTGCAAACCAGAGCCACCTGTCGACTATATTCAATTGGCAGCGCGTAGGTGGTCTGGTTTCGCTCGTAAAGCTCGCACTCACGCAGGATACGCTGCACACGGCTGTAGGGCAGCTGCATGGACGACAGGCGAGCCCTTAGCTCGGAATTCTGCTCGGGATCGATGGAGCCACCTCCACGATGAACCGCCAGACGCAACTCATGGGCCTGACGCACCTCGTCGGGCGTGTCCGCATCGAATTCTATCTGTTTTGTACTCCGTGGTGTGATATACGCCGCTGATCGATCATTGAACTCACTCGAGCATCGCGTTTCCGCGTAGTTTGGCGACCACCGCACCCGCTTCACAGTCACCGGAACGGCTTCCTCCGGCGGCTCCAGATCCAGGCCATTGCGCTTATCGTTCTCCAGTTTGGGAGAATCGCTCCTGATGAGCGTCGGCTTGGGCACGAAGGGCCGCACACTAGCTTTTAGCTTGGGCAGTTTCGAGAAGACATGCACGTCCCTGGGCTCTAGATACAAGTTCTTCGACATCTTGCGATCACAGTGAATTTGGATAATCGAAAGTGGTATACACAAGACAAAGCTGATTTTAAAAACGGAGACTTTGTTGAATGTTATTCGAAAACTGTTAATCCTCGGATTCTAAATCCAAATGACATGCGTACACGGGTAAACTGATTTTCTCTCTTGCTTAACCTTAGGTTATGGCAATCCCCCAATGGGTAATCTTAGTACAAAATATACGAAAGTAAAAACTCACCGTATCGGCGGCGGTTAGATTGATGCCAAGACCTCCCGCTCGGGTGGAGAGTAGGAACACAAAAATATCGGCTCGTGTTTGGAAGTCGGCAACCATGTCGCGACGCGCTGAGATTTTGCTGGAGCCATCCAGTCGCATGTAGCGATGCTTGCGATGCCACATGTACTCCTGCAATACAAATACGATTATCAATTGCGGCCTTTAGAGCTTGACTTTAGGACAAACTCACCTCCAGCAGGTCGATCATTTTCGTCATTTGTGAGTAGATGAGCACGCGGTGGCCGTTGGCCTTCAGGCGCGTGAGCAAGGTGTCGAGTACGAAGAGTTTGCCGGCATCGGTGATCAGGGTCTCCTTGTCGGGCACCACCACAGAAGACCAGCCACTCTGGGGCTTACACAGGGCCAAGCCGCTGGCCACGAGCTCCCTGCCCACGATGTTCTCGCACTGCTGGTGACGGATCTGTGTCCAAGCTGCAGAGCGACTGTCACAGCTGTGGATTAAAGAACACGTCAGGCTGGTTGCATACCACTTAACTGACCTAAAACCTACTATAATCGTCGGTCCACTGCGTGCACTTTATGACCCAAGTCGTACAGGATCCGTGGCATGGAGAGCGGTTCGCAGTGGTAGGTCCTGGGCTTCCGCGGTCGATGGGGAAACTCCGGCAGGAGCAACAGCGTGGTCACCTTGACATCGCTCTTGGCATTCGATTTGGTCTGCACCTCCACGGACTCCATCTCGAGCTCCGACTTGCACTCGTCGTCCAGCTCCTCCTCCAGCTCGGTCTTCTGCTTGAGAGCCTTGGAGCGGATGACCCTATGCTCGATGGTCTCCTGCATGTTGCAGGTGATGTAGTCGCCAAAAGCGTACACGCTGCTCTCTTTGGTTGTCTAAGGGAAGGAGAAATGCATCGGAGTTTTAAATACCCAAGCTCGGATAACCGATACCCACCATTGCCGTGAAGACAAAGTTCCGCAAGACGCTGTCCGAGAGCATGTAGGCCGGGATCAACTTGTTTTCCAGCGTCGGCTCCAAAAGCTGGTACCTACTGGAGCGCTGCTTCTTCCACCACTCGCATCGGTACGCCAGCAATGGGTACTTTTCCAGCACCCCGCGATAGTGCAAAAATCTGGGCAGAGTATTGAAAAATTACAAGTTTCTAAACTATAAGTAGAGGTACCTACAAGGTAATCAATCCATTGAGTGTCACATCCATCATATCCCCCACAGACAAGTCGCACAGGCGGGTAAACCCAAACGCGCTGTCCACGTTCACATCCTCAAACAGCGATCTCTGCATGTGCTCCGACTTGAAGATGTTGAAGCTGTTCAAAAGCCATGGTAGAGAGTTTATAGGAAAGTCTGAGAGCAGCTGCACTCACCGGTTGTAGAGCCAGTGCCGGCGGCTGGGCAGGGATCTGTGGAGAAACGCCTCTTCGTGCACCAGTCGGGGCACCACGTACTCCTCGCAGCGCATGAAGAACGGACTCTTGGCGTCCCGGCGCTCAAACAGCTCCGGATGGTTGCACACCTTCCGGAACTGCATGACCAAGTTCATCAGATTGGAGGCGGAGGAGGAGGACGATGGGGCGGTGGTGCCGCTGGTCAAGTGCAACAGATCCTCGATGCGGATCTTCTGCTTGAGGGCGCGGTAGAGCAGCTTCTGGCGAATGGTGAGCGGGCAGTAGACCATGATCTCTATTTTGTCCGATAGCTCGTTCTCCACGTCCTTCTTGATGCGGCGCAGCATGAAGGGCTTGAGGATCATGTGCAGCCTGGATATTTGCTTCTCGTCAATGCCCGTTTTGTTCTCGGCGTGCGACTCAATGTCCTTGGAGAACCACTCGTTGAACTCGTCGTGCGAGTCGAACAGCGTGGGCATAATGAAGTGCAGCAGCGCCCACAGCTCGGCCATGCTGTTCTGGATGGGAGTGCCGCTGAGGAGCAGGCGATTCCGGCAGCTGAAGCCTAGCAGCAGCTTCCAGCGCTGCGACGCCGCACTCTTGATGGCCTGCGCCTCGTCCAGGACCATGTACTGCCACTTGATGCGATTGAAGTACTTGTAATCGCTCACCACCAGCTGGTACGAGGTGATCACCACATGGAAGCTGGCGTCGCGGGTGTGCAGGTGCTTCTGGTCCCAGAACTGCCGCAGGATCTTGCGCTCCCCCGGCGAGCCCCAATAGGGCACCACATTGAAGTCGGGCACAAAGCGGGACATCTCCTGCTGCCAGTTGTGCAGCGTGGAGGCGGGAGAGATGACCAGGAAGGGTCCCCACACGCCGTAGTGCTCGGCAATGTGGCATAGAAAGGCTATCGACTGCACCGTCTTGCCCAAACCCATTTCGTCGGCCAGAATTCCGCTGATTCCCTGGTCGTAGATGTTGGCCAACCAGGTCATGCCCTTGATTTGGTACCCCTTGAGGGTGCCCTTGAACATCTTCGGCTGCGGCAGGTCCTTTATCTCCTGCCGTTCAGCAGGCGGCTTTGTGTCCTCCTCATCCTCCATTTGCTCAGGCTCCAGCTCCGGTTCCAGTTCCGGCTCCGGTTCTGGCTCCTCGTCCTCGTCAAACTCCTCCTTCTTCACCATCACATCGAAGGCCCGGGTCTTGTCCAAGTCCCTTTGCATGGCAGCCTCGGCGTGCTCCTGGGCCAGCAGCTTCATCTCCCCGGCATCGTAGTCATCGTGCACGGCCAGGCGGGCGTTGGTCTCCTCGTCCAGCTGGTTGAGTATGCGCAGCTGGTCCTCCTCGCTGCCCTGGCCCAGTTTCTTGGACATAAAGTGGGCGTAGAGCTCCGTTTGGGTGATCAGGAAGTTGAGCTTACGCTGCTGCCGCTTCACCTCGATCAGCTCCACGTCCTGCTTGCGCTGCTCCTCCGCCTCACGCTCCTGCTTGCGCCGCTGGTCGCGTTCCACTCGCTCGTACCGCTTCCAGTAGGTGAGCATCTCCCGGGTCAGGCGCTTGGCCCGCCACACGGTCTCCTTCATGATCCTCTGCGAGTTGAGGGCCCGCTGGCGCACCACCTTGGCGCACATGCCCGAGACCCGCCTGCAGTTGGCCAGCATCTCCTTGTGGTTGTTGCTCTTGATCCGCTGCAGGCGTCCCGCCTCCTTCTTCGACATGATCTGCCAAATTCGACGCCTCCGAGCGGCCAGGGCTGCCGGATTCTTGCGCTTGCGTCGCACCTTGGTCACCTGTCCCTCGGCTCCACCCACGACGTCCACCTCCTCCTCGATCTCCTCCTCCTCGGGATAGTCGAGCGCCAAGCTGGCCAGCTCCCGTTTGTAGTCCACCTCGCCGCAATCATCGTCCTCGTCATCCTGCGTCGGCAGTGTGTCCCCGAAGGTGTACCTGCCCAGCTCCGAGGGCGGCACCTCCCCCGACTCCGGGGATCCCGGGATGTCCCGCTTCTTGCGTCCCCGCCGGCGCTGCTTTGCAGGCTTTGGCCCGGCCTGGGCCTCCGCCAGGCGGGCCATGAGTATCTCCTGCTTGGTGCGGCGTCTCCGCTTCCTTACTCCCGCCGTGGCCTGTTGCCGCTCGGCGAAGACGTCGTGGTTGGACAGCAGCCCACTGGCATAGTAGGCATACTGCGCATTCTGTTGAGAGTTACAAAGGTTAAACAGGTGGAAATTCCTTATCAATTTAACTCTAAATTATATACATATGGTTGAAAATGGACGGGTAAAACTTAAATTGCCCGTATCGTCATTATTTATTGTCAAATTTTTATGAAACTTTTCATATTGTTAATAAACATAATCCTCATTAGTGTGAAAAAAAAGGATGCCCTTAGCTTATACTATCTCGGAGATTCAGTCAAGTAAGCAAAAAAATTACAAATGTAATCCAATACTTTTCCAAGCGTCAAAGTTAAGCAAATCTAATGCAACAAGAATTTCGGCACTGCAGAGATGAGCAAAAATTTTGAAAGAACATAAAGTTTTATGCGAATTTTGAAGGCGTTAAGCGACGGGGATAAAATTTGGAATATAATAGATCTACGTACATATGTTGCGGACCTAAAACAAACAAATTACGACTCTAGCTCTTAACATGCAGGAAAACAACGTTTTCGCACATACAAACGGACAGATGAACAGAACAACGGACGGACGGACAAGGCTAGATCGTTCGGCTGTTAATGCTGATCAGGAATTGTATGTATGCCTATATTTGTGGGACCGGAGATGTCTCCTTCTGCCTATTCCATACTTATCTATCCCCAAGACTCACTGGGCAGATGAACCTGCTTGATATACCTTAACCTTATACCTTACTTGAAATAATGAAGGATTATACTATCCCCAAGTCTCTCCGTGGGCTTCTTGTAGTAGTTCTTGTACCTTATGGATAATTTAATCCCCTAGACTCACTGTGGTGTAATTGTACCTTAAGGTACATGGTGTAATGATGGATCATTCATCCCCCAGGACATGTTATGGTTATACATGGTATAACATATCCCCAAGACTCACTGTGGGCTTCTTTAAGTTGATATTGTACCTTAAGGTACATGGTATAATGAAGGATTATCCGATCCCCAAGACATGGCATGGTTATACATGGTATAACATATCTCCCAGACTCACTGTAAGCTTCGTGTTAATGAAGGATTATCCGATCCCCAAGACATGGCATGGTTATACATGGTATAACATATCTCCCAGACTCACTGTAAGCTTCGTGTAGTTAATATTGTACCTTAAGGTACATGGTGTAATGAAGGATTAGTCTATCCCCAAGACATGGTATGCTTATACATGGTATAACTTATCCCCAAGATTCGCTGTGAGCTTCGTGTAGTTAATATTGTACCTTAAGGTACATGGTATAATGAAAGATTATCCGATCCCCAAGACATGGCAAGGTTATACATGGTATAACATATCTCCCAGACTCACTGTAAGCTTCGTGTAGTTAATATTTTACCCAAAGATACATGGTGTAATGAAGGATTATCCCATCCCCAAGAGATGGTGTGGTTTTACATGGTGTAACCAAAGATTTTTCCATCCCATATACTCACTATGGGCTTCTTGTAGTAGTTCTTGCGCTGACGCTGCTCGCGGATGTGCTCCCTGAGCAGCTGATGCACATACTCGTCCTCCGTCAGGCCGGGATCGTCGCTCTCGGAGTCGCTGAGCAGGAGCTCGTAGAGCCACTCCCGGTCGCTGGTCAGGTCGTTGAAGTTGTACAGCTGCGCCCGCACGCTCTGGCGCTCTGAAAGTCCAAGCATAAGAGCGGAATACCAAGGGTGTGCGCCTCAAAACCCACCTTCCTTGCTGCCCAGCAGGTTTCTCCTGCTCTTGTTCGTCTGCCTGCGCTGCCGGACCACGCCCACCGTGGAGGAGTCGTCGGAGTCGAAGGTATCCTGCTCCCCGTACTGCCTCGGGTCCGAGTCCTCGTCGGCGCTGCCCTCGCTGCTGAGGGGGCGGCGGAGCGCCCGCCGGGCCATCTCCATGAAGGGGCGCATGTTGAGGGCCGCCTCCAGGCGTTGGATGTGGAGCGGCTCGGCGGGCTGGCGGGCCGGCCGAGCGGGCGGGGGGCGGGCTTGGGGCCCGGACATCTTAAAGGCGGCGGTTGAGACAGCTTCTTTGGGAATTTGTCTCACGTAAGTTTACTATTTCTTCGGCACGCCGCGAGGTAAACAACAAGGTGACCGTAGACGGGGCGGCGAAAAATACCAGGCGGCTGCTGAAAAATACCGAATACTGACCACAGTGGGTGCTGAAAAGCACTGTTCCTTATAACAAAAGCTGGAAGCTTATTACATAAATCGAATAGAAGAGAAAATTTTAAATTTGAAAATGCTTAAACAAACGCTGCACTACAAGGAGGTATCTGTTTTACTTTATTTAGTTCGTCAGCAACATAACTTCTCCTTAGCACAACTTCATGTATTTTCACCTAAGTATATATTTTGTCAATGTTTATCAACTAATGTAAACTTTAAATATTTAAAATATATATAAATATATTGTTTAGAAGTCTTGTTCATTAAATCATGAATACGAATATATGAATCGAAATAGTGCATTACAACAACACAACAGAGACTATTAACTTGATTGGTCCCTCAGTAGCTCAGCTTGCTTTAAATATCAAAAAAAATATGTTAATGCCAGTTTTCTTTGTAAAAATATATGCACATCATTTATATGCATAAAATATTCCTTACCTTACACAACCAAACAAAATTATATCTAACTGGCCTATAAAAAACCTAGTGTAACTACATAATTTTTTTAATGATCAGATTTAACTTTTAATTACCCCATTTAGAATTGAAATTTCAAATAATACATTGAACTGAAATAATATATATTTTAAACTAATATAAAAAAACTCAATTTTATAGTACATAATCAGCCTGTATACAAAATTAAACTGCAAGCGACATGTTTTTGGTTAAGATTGTTGATACATTATAATTAAATTCATGTAAAACATCATTAAACTAGCCTCCGAAGATTTTGCAAAAGTCGCTCAATTTTATATATTAAATTATGAAAATTATCTTGCATTGTATGAAAATTGAAAAATATACCCTGTATTTTTAATAATATCATAACGAGTAGTTTTTTTTCAACCCCCAAAAATTGTCCAAATTTCCAGCAGTCACACTGGCAAGGACCCTGGGCATAGCTCGAACCTATCGTTCCCGCTTCCAGTCCATCTCCAAGGACAGAAGTGTATTGACAGCTGTTTCGTGGAAAGTACACATTTCGATAAGTTTTAGGAGGCGCGCAAAAGCACTTGCTATGTCTTGGGCAAACCGCCTGATAGACGAGATCGCGGATCCCAGCAATCACATTATTTCGTCACACCAGGCCGTGGTTGTGAAGGACAAGTTCCCCAAGGCCACCCATCATTTCCTGGCCTTGCCCAAAGCAGATATTCCCAGCATCTTCGACGTGAGTAAACGATCCATCGTTCCAACCAGCCCTCAGCCCTCAGGCCCCATTTGCATCCCTCAGTTGAACCGCAGCCACCTGCCCCTGCTCAAGGAGCTGCACCAGTTGGCCCAGACCGCGTTGCTGGGGCAAGGGCTGCGCTGGGAGCACTTCCAGGTGGGATTCCACGCGCACCCGAGCATGCACAGGCTCCACATGCACGTCATCTCAAAGGATTTCTCGTCGCCCACTCTGAGAACCAAAGCGCACTGGAACAGCTTCAACACCGAGCTCTTTGTGCCCTACGAACGTGAGTCGTCCGTGCAAATTTTCAATTCCTCATTTGCAACTCTACAGAAATAAGCGAAAAACTTACGGCCAAGTATCTATTGTTTAGGTCTTGTGTTTATAAATGAGTTGGTAGTTTGTAGCTATACATATTAGATTTCCTATCAAAATAACGCCTTTTTATACCATGTATCTTAAGGTACAAATGTATGTAACCGTCTTCGTAATTTGCATAAAACTCTATTTTCTTCGACATATTTGGCAAATCCTTGACCAAATAAAAGCTTTCTTTTTGCATTATGTCAGTTTAACTATTACGCAGATAATGTCATTCCGAAGCTAGAGTTATAAGTTTCCTATACACATGAATTTATCAAAATTACATACGAATAGGTTCTTAAATCGATAGCTAGTTCCAATGTAACCCTGCAATATTCTTTTTCTTTGAGAGAACGTTTCTAACTTAGATCTTGTACCTAGATTTTCAGTTTATCAGTTTTTAGTTTGTATCTTCCTATCAATGTTGCCATTGTTTTTTGTCGCCTAATTTATCTAAAGCACTTAAGAAGCCTACAATGTTTCCTTTCAGAGCTGTGCGCCCATCTGGAGAAGGACAATTCTTTTAAACGTCTTTCCGAGGACCTGGTAGGCCAATTGCTGAACGCGCCTTTGGTGTGCAATCAGTGCCGGTTTGTGCCCCGGAGTATGCCATCGCTGAAGGAGCACTTGGCAAAACACGTTAAAAAAGCAAAGACCAATCAATAATCTAGTAGGTAGATTATTGAGTTTACCTGCACAGCTTTCAAGGTGGAACTCTAGAGGCGATAGAGTTGGCACTTCGAAAAGGTTACCTACGTTCTTGTCAAATTTTCGGTTCCTAGCCGTTTCTAAACAAATTTTATTGTAATGGCGTCACCACTTTGCCCCATGAAATACTTTCGCGAGTTGACGGACAGGCGCAATTTCATCATAGAAAGCGAGGAGGCGGTGGTGATCAAGGCGTACTTGCCCAAAGCACTCTACCACTTTCTAGTGGTGACCAAACATGAATTGGGCCACCTTACCGAGGTAAGGCTCAGCTATATAGTAAAATGTTTGTTAATTATTAAGTTGAGTCGAATAAATGTCCCGTCAAAATACTAAGGACAACGCTAGAAACGGATTGAGAATAAGAAAGCGATTTTTTTGTGTTTGATCTTTATTCTTTCGATTTCAGCTTAAGACTAATTTCTTGTGACAAAAATCTTACTTGTGCTGCCCTTTGTTTACAAAGGTTTGGGAGCGGTTGAGATTGTACATAGGGTTCGGATCGATTGGTTGTACATAAGGATTGTACGTAGGGATCGGCACTTAGTGATTGCATGAATTGTTTATGTTATTGAAGAGCGGCATCGCCTGCTTTGGATGTGGACTGTTTACATTATTTGAGAGTGGTGCTGCAACGCAGGGACCGACACTTATTGATTTAAAGAATTTGTTTGATATTTGAGAGCGGGACCGCCGCTTATTGGTTTCAGGAATTATTTATTATTTGAGCGCGGGATCGCTTGCTGCATATATGTTGTACTTAATATATAAAAGAATTTGTGAAATAAGCGACATATTCATAATACATATGTGGATATGTCACTATATATGCTTAAGATTATCGACTAACGAGCGTGACCCTTCCAGTTGACCGAGGAACATTTGCCGCTGCTGGATCATTTGATGGATCTGGCCAACCAGGTGATCGAACGGCACCCCCATATTGAGTCGCGTCACTTCTACGTCGGCTTCAAGATAACTCCCTTCTGGAACCGTCTCAATCTTCACGTAATCTCCGACGACTTCTTCTCCACCAGTATTACCCGCCCGCAGCACTGGAACAGTTTCAATACCGAGCTCTTTCTGCCCTTCCAAGTGGCTTACACAACGTTAAGCCTGCAGGGCGCCATCGAACCGTTCTCCGAGGAGAAGTGCAAGAAGCTGCAAACGCAGCTCCCGCTGAAGTGCAACCAGTGCGACTTCTCCACCAGTTTGTTGTTCGACCTGAAGACCCACTTGTTCAAACATTGGTGGAAGCATGCATGGAAGCACAATCAGCGAAAGACTGTGGAAAGCATGTGGAAAAGTTTCAATGAACCAAAATTGAAGAAGAAATCAGAACCGATTGATTTGGTGGCTGTTAAACCTAGTTCAACTGATGAAGCCCCAATCAGCAGCAAGACTCGAGAACAGGACCCAGCTGAGCAACTGGTTTTAATCGACCTAAATGAACTTATAGATGAACTGATGAACCTGCCCAGTTCCTGCAATCCCTTCCATAACATTCCGCCCCGGCGGAAGAAAAAGTTCCAAAACCGCATGTCCGGAGCTGGTTTTAAGAACCGCGGCAATATGAGGCCGCATGCTCCCCAGGTCCACTGGAACGGTCCCAGATACGCGCCGCAGCAGCTGCAGCCTGACTTCAGACAGCCAGCTTCTAGTGGTGGCCGAGGTGTTCAATTTGTGCGGCCTCGTAATGCATTCCGCCCACCGCCATCATATACTAATAGAAATCGGAGTTTCCAGCAGGGCCTTTTTCCAACTCCAAACGCATCAATACATGTTGCACCAGGTGCAATGACTGCTCGACCATCACCGCGGAACCAGCAGGATTGGTTGGAAACATCGGCTTCTGGCAACGGAAACAGCAAAGCAGTCCTACCAAGGAAATACAGCCAACATAATCGTCAAAGCATAAGCGACAACTTCAAACAATCCGAAAACCGGATTGTACCTAAACATTAAAACCCAAAGACTTAAAAATTGGTTGTCAATTTCGGTACCTTCCAAAAATCTACAATTATCTACAATGATCTTAGGACCACTGAAATGAGTTTGAGGCAGTCCAATCAAACAAAATGGTTCGTTTAAATGGATCTATACTTGTGTATCTCAAAATCTACGAGTACAAACTATATACCAAAAATACATTAACTTCATTATTAACATCTGAGTTGAAAACGTCTGAATAAAATCTATAATTATGGTACCTTTCAAAAATCTACAATGATCTACAATGATTGTAGGACCACTGAAATGAGTTTGAGGCAGTCCAATCAAACAAAATGGTTCGTTTAAATGGATCTATACTTGTGTATCTCAAAATCTACGAGTACAAACTACATACCAAAAAATACATTAACTTCATTATTAACGTCTAACTGAGTTGAAAACGTCTTAATAAAATCTATAATCTTACCAAAAAAGTTTTCTTTCTTTCGAATCTGTATACTTTTATATCTTTATATCATTATATTTTTAAATGTATAAAAGGCAGCTCACAGTAGTGCAAGAAATCGGATGTCTTTAAACAACGTTATTTCCTATCTTTATTCATTTTAACTAAAGCACATAGGAACAAAGACATGAAAATGAGAACCTCCAGAAATTAGGACATAAAACAAAGGCCTCTAGTAATTAGGAACCCTAGAAATTAGGACCTATAGAAACAAGAGCCTATAGGTATTAGGAACCATAGAAAATAGGACCCCTAGAAACAAGGACAAATAATAATTAGGTCGTATAGAACCTAGGACCTTTAGATATTAGGACCTATAAAAGCTAGGATTTTTGGGTAAGATTGTTAATACATTATAGTTAAATTCATATAAAACCTCATTAAACTATCGATATCGGTGAAGAAAAGTCCATCTCGATATGGGAAAAAGAGGAATCTCTATTTTTTGCGAATAAGGGGATCTACAACTAAAAAATTTAATTTAACTTAATAATCAAGAGCAACCAACAAAATCTACGAAGAAATTTACAAATATTGTTTTTAATTATAGTTATATTATGATTTGGGCATTAACTATTTTCATATGTATATTTTTCCACAATTTAAATTAAATGTTGACAACAGGGAATTCTGTTTAATATTAATTTATTGGAAAAATTTTACAATCGATATGGTATAGGCCGACGGCGATCCAAATATGTATACAGTATAGAAAAATACAGAGATATACATACATATGTATGTACATACAAGCATATTTTTATATGTAAGGTTTTATTTTGTTTAATAAGATTTACATTACGCTTAAATTATAATATTTTTGGCAATTGACCGTTGAAAATGGACACTAAAGTATTACTTCACATATTTATGTTGACGTGGTTCATCGGTTTGAAGGACAAAAGGTAACGTTTTACCTCCGCTAAAATGTCATCGGCGTGCGATTCTATGAACTCATAGGTTATGTCGGGGAAATATATCATCACCACGATTATAATCTGAACCAAAATAAGTTCAGGTGGAATAAAGACACCCAACGCGGAGGTCACATCGCCCAACATTGTTCCTATAAAGGTGCAAGTTAATTCAACAATTAGGAAGAAAACCTTTGGTGACAATTCCTGGATAAAGTTGATAAATATGTCGGAATTGACTGCGTGCTTGAAGATGATTTCTGCGTGTTCCCCCATAGAGAATGTCCTATTTCTAATCAGCTCCAAGGCCAAAGCCGCAGTACCAAATTTGTGGAGTTTCAACAACCCCTGATCAGCAAACCAACGCATGGTATCCAGTGTCTTTCTGGTTGTGTCCACATTCATGTGCTTAGTCATATCAATAAAGTTCTCAAAGGAGCGCCTGAAAAGGGAAACTTGTCAAAAGTTGGCTTACGGAAAACGCATTTTACCTGTGATGTTCCTTTAGGAATTGCCCGATCCTCTTGGCAGCTGCCTCATCTATGATAGTCGATGCTAGCCGAAAGCTGCGTATGTTGTGGGCGTATAAACCCAGATCAGCCGACATCTGCATCACTTCCTTGACGACGATCCTGTCCCCATCCTTGAGGGTCTGCGTGGAAGGATTACACATACATTAATTGGTGGGGTATGCAATGAAGTGCCTGGGCAGCACTTACCTGTATCCTGTCAACAACATTGTTGGCCACTTTGATGCCTTTCATCGTCACCGAGCCAATGCTCAGGGCGTCCAAAGTTTGTTGGCTGATCTGCAATTCACACACTGAAGTGGATGCGGATTGTATTGCATTAATGTTGTCTCACCGCTCCCACCTTCCTGCCGGCCAACGCAGCGGTGGTCACGGCAGTTTTGGCTCCTGCAGCTCCCAAATCCAGGGCGCCGGAAATACCATCAATCCACTGCTTCCGGGCCTCGCGGCTTCGAAACTGATTGACCACTCTGCCATACAACACAGATGATGAATAGGGCACAGTAGCTTTTAAGGTGCAAAGCCTGGGGATCAGGGGTATACGAGTTGCGAGGGCGAATGTTGACATTTTGCCAGACTGTAAAATACAACAACAAAAACTTCGATAGATGGCATTTTTGTAATTGGCGGGACTCCACACACTTGCCGCGTGATCGCTATCGATTTGGGGATGGACTACACCCATTTCGCGAATATATTTAAGCCTCTATATGGCAAGAACTTTGGAAATTACATAATTTTAAATTACAAATTACACGCAATACAAAAAATAAAATTTCCAATGATCATAAATTATGGTTATAGATATGCTTTCGAATATGTATTGTTTCTTTTTTTAGAAAAATTATAAAATGTTTATATAAGGTTACACGGAGGTGCAGGTAGCTTATGTGTTCATATAAAAGAAATGGTAGGAGAATTTATTTAAGCCTCCACAATTAAAAGTATCCACCACACAAATTCTATAAAAATCCTTTATGCAGCTTTACACAAAAGAATTTGCCATTTTCCTATTAAAGATTAAAAATAATTTGATCGGTATGATGCGGATATGCATTTTGTAATTGCTGATAATTTCTTAATAGTAATAATAAATTTTGATATTTTTCAATAATCATACTTCAGTAATCCTAGAAAAAGTCCTAGAAAAAAATTGTCCAAATTTCCAGCAGTCACACTGGTAAGGCCCCTTAAGATCTGTGCATAGCCCGATCCTATCGTTACCGCATCCAGTCCATCTCCAAAAGTGCAGTTGCCAGCTGATTTGCGGAAAGCACACAATTCGATAAGTTTCAGGAGGAGGATCAGAAAACCGCTTGGTACATATGTCGTGGGCAAANTACATAATTTTTTTAATGATCAGATTTAACTTTTAATTACCCCATTTAGAATTGAAATTTCAAATAATACATTGAACTGAAATAATATATATTTTAAACTAATATAAAAAAACTCAATTTTATAGTACATAATCAGCCTGTATACAAAATTAAACTGCAAGCGACATGTTTTTGGTTAAGATTGTTGATACATTATAATTAAATTCATGTAAAACCTCATTAAACTAGCCTCCGAAGATTTTGCAAAAGTCGCTCAATTTTATATATTAAATTATGAAAATTATCTTGCATTGTATGAAAATTGAAAAATATACCCTGTATTTTTAATAATATCATAACGAGTAGTTTTTTTTCAACCCCCAAAAATTGTCCAAATTTCCAGCAGTCACACTGGCAAGGACCCTGGGCATAGCTCGAACCTATCGTTCCCGCTTCCAGTCCATCTCCAAGGACAGAAGTGTATTTGACAGCTGTTTCGTGGAAAGTACACATTTCGATAAGTTTTAGGAGGCGCGCAAAAGCACTTGCTATGTCTTGGGCAAACCGCCTGATAGACGAGATCGCGGATCCCAGCAATCACATTATTTCGTCACACCAGGCCGTGGTTGTGAAGGACAAGTTCCCCAAGGCCACCCATCATTTTCTGGTCTTGCCCAAAGCAGATATTTCCAGCATCTTCGACGTGAGTAAACGATCCATCGTTCCAACCAGCCCTCAGCCCTCAGGCCTCATTTGCATCCCTCAGTTGAACCGCAGCCACCTGCCCCTGCTCAAGGAGCTGCACCAGTTGGCCCAGACCGCGTTGCTGGGGCAAGGGCTGCGCTGGGAGCACTTCCAGGTGGGATTCCACGCGCACCCGAGCATGCACAGGCTCCACATGCACGTCATCTCAAAGGATTTCTCGTCGCCCACTCTGAGAACCAAAGCGCACTGGAACAGCTTCAACACCGAGCTCTTTGTGCCCTACGAACGTGAGTCGTCCGTGAAAATTTTCAATTCCTCATTTGCAACTCTACAAAAATAAGCGAAAAACTTACGGCCAAGTATCTATTGTTTAGGTCTTGTGTTTATAAATGAGTTGGTAGTTTGTAGCTATGTATAGCTATTAGATTTCCTATCAAAATAACGCCTTTTTATACCATGTATCTTAAGGTACAAATGTATGCAACCGTCTTCGTAATTTGCATAAAACTCTATTTTGTTCAACATATTTGGCAAACCTTTGAGAAAATAAAAGCTAGCGATATATTTCTTTTTGCATTATGTCAGTTTAACTATTACGCAGCTAATGTCATTCCGATTTTTGCACGCCCCTTTCCGCCCTCGTATTTTCCAAAAAATATCGATATGTTCGATATGATAAAAGCTAGAGTTATAAGTTTCCTGTACACACGAATTTATCAAAATGACATACGAATAGGTTCTGAAATCGATAGCTAGTTCCAATGTAACCCTGCAATATTCTTTTTCTTTGACAGAACGTTTCTAGATTTCTTAGATCTCGTACCTAGATTTTCAGTTTATCAGTTTTAAGTTTGTATCTTCCTATTAATGTTGACATTGTTTTTTATATCACAAAAAGCACATAAGAAGCCGACAATGTGTTTCCTTTCAGAGCTGTGCGCCCAACTGGAGAAGGACAATTCTTTCAACCGTCTTCCCGAGAACCTGGTAGTCCGATTGCGGGACGCGCCTTTGGTGTGCAATCAGTGCCGGTTTGTGCCCTGGAATATGCCAGCGCTGAGGGAGCACTTGGCAAAACACGTTAAAAAAGCAAAGACCAATCAATAATCTAGTAGGTAGCACGAGTTTACCTGCACAGCTTTCGAGGGGAAACTCTAGAGGCGATAGAGTTGGCACTTCGAAAAGGTTACACCTAAGTTCTTGTCAAATTTTCGGTTCCTAGCCGCTTCTAATCGAATTTTATTGTAATGGCGTCACCACATCGCCCTATGAAATACTTTCGCGACGAATTGACGCGCAAGTTGAGGAACAAGCGCAATTTTATCATAGAAAGCGACAAGGCGGTGGTGATCAAGGCGGACTACCCCAAAGCACAGTACCACTTTCGAGTGGTGGCCAAAGATGAACTACGCAGCGTTACCGAGGTAAGGCTCAGCTATACATGCTTAAGATTATCGACTAACGTGCGTGACCCATCCAGTTGACCGAGGAGCATTTGCCGCTACTAGATCACCTGATGGATCTGGCCAACCAGGTGATCGACATGAACCCCATTCTCGAGTCGCGCCACTTCAACGTCGGCTTCAAGATAAATTCCTTCTGGAATCGCCTCAATCTTCACGTAATCTCCAACGACTTCTACTCCGCCAGCTTGAAGCGCGTAAAACACTGGAATAGTTTCAACACCGAGCTCTTTCTGCCCTTCCAAGTGGCCTACACAATGATTAGCCTGCAGGGCGCCATCGAACCGTTCTCCGAGGAGAAGTGCAAGACGCTGCAAACGCAGCTCCCGCTGGAGTGCAACCATTGCAACTTCTCCTCCAGGATGTTGTTCGACTTCAAGAACCACTTGTTCAAACATTGGAGTAACCAGATACGGAAGCGCAATCAGCAACAAATGGTGGAAAACCTTTTGAAAATTCTCGAAGAGAATGCAAAACCGATTGATTTGGGGGCTGTTAAAACTGAAACTAGTTCAACTGATGAAGCCCCAATCTGCAGCAAGGACTGCCAGACTCCAGAACAGCAGCCAGCTGAGCAACCGGATGCAAGCGACCTAAATGAACAAATAGAAGGTCCGAGGGTAAACTTGATGAACCTGCCTAGTGCCTGCAATCCCTTCCGTAACATTCCGCCCCAACAGCCGAAAAAGTCCCAAAACCGCATGTCCAGAGCTGGTTTTAATAACCGCGGCAATATGAGACCGCGTGCTCCTCAGGTCCACAGGAACGGTCCCAGATACGCGCCACAGCAGCTGCAGCCTGACTTCAGACAGCCAGCTTCTAGTGGTGTCCGGGGTGTACAATGTGTGCGGCTTCGCCCACCGCCATCAAATACTAATAGAAATCCGAGATTCCAGCAGGGCCTTTTTCCAACTCCAAACGCATCAATAGACGTTGCACCAGGCGCAATGACTGCTCGACCATTACCGCCGAACCAGCAGGGTCGGTTTGACGTATCGGCTCCTGGCAACGGAAACAGACCCAAGTGGGATCCAAAGAGGTCATAAAACAGAAAGGCTTTAAAATTGGTTGTCAATTTCGGGACCTTCCAAAAATCTACAATGATTGTAGGACTGAAATGAGTTTGAGGCAGTCCAATCAAACAAAATAGTTCGTTTGAATGGATCTATACAAACTACATACCAACAAACAATTACATTTACTTCATTATTAACGTTTAACTGGGTTGACAATGTTAATAAAATCTATAATGTTACCAAAGAAGTTTTCTTTCTTTCGAATCTGTATACTTTTATATCTTTATATCATTATGTAATTTAAATGTATGAAAGGCAGCTGACAGTAGTGCAATAACTCGGTTGTCTTTAAACGTTATTTCGTATTTAGATTTTAACCAAAGCACAGGAATAAAGACGTATAGAAACGATGGCCTCTAGAAATTAGGACATAAAAACTAGGGCCTATAGTAATTAGGAACCCTAGAAAATAGGACCTATAGAAACAAGAGCCTATAGTAATTAGGAACCATAGAAAAAAGGACCCCTAGAAACAAGGACAAATAACATTTAGGGCGAATAGAACCTAGGACCTCTAGAAATTAGGACCTATAAAAGCTAGGACCTCTAGAAACTAGGGCATACAAAAACTAGGACATAATACCTAGGACCTATAAGAACTAGGAACTATAAAAATTACGACCTATAAGAACTAGGACATATAAAAACTTGGGACCATAGAACCCAGGACCTATAGAAAGGAACTATAAAACTATAAAAATTTCGACTCAAGAGCTAGGACATAAAAAGACATGGGCCCCTAGTTAGAAATTATAACTTCTAATAACTAGGAACTATAGAAACTATGACCTATATAACCTATGACCTCTATAAAGTAGGACCTATAAAAACAGGAGCCATTCGAAATTAAGATCTATTGAAACTTATCATAAGTGGGGATAGGAAAACTTTAAATGGCCAAAAGCAAGCCCAGTCCAAGACAGACAGTTGACCTAACTGGTATTTATTAGCATTAGAAAATCAATAACAATAGAGCGCGTTTTCTAGGACGCCTGCACACCGTGCGCCTTCTTGAGTCCCTGGAACAGCTGCAGCTTCTCGCGGTTGAGCTCCTTCAGCGTTTGCACGGCCAGCTCCAGCTGCACCTTCTTGAGCGCGTGCTCGCTGCCGATGTACTGCTCGACGAACTTAAGGCTGATCTCGTCGGCGGCAAAGTCCTGCTCCGTCTTGCCGATGGCGGACCGGATCTCCTCCTCGATGCCGAGCTTCTCCTCGGGCCTGCGCATCCCGCTCCGCAGCACCTCGAGCGCGCTCTGCAGGGGCGTGGGGTGCAGTTCCTCCAGCTGGGCCAACGTCTCCTGGTAGGCCACAGGCACCTTGTGTATCTTGTAGCTGAGCGCGATCAGCTCGACGGCGTTGGGCAGGAAGTCGCGCCGGATCATGTCGTACAGCAGGTCGTCGATGCAGCGGTGCCAGGCGTAGAAGAAGGCCATGGGCCCGAAGTGGCGCGTGGAGCGCAGCTGGTCGAATTGCTTCGACTCGTTCAGATGCTCGAACACACGCGCGGAAATGTTGTGGAACTCCGGCTCGTGCGGCTCGTACTGCACCAGCAGCCGGTCCAGCACGAACTCGTACTTGTGCTCCGCCAGGCACTTGGCCAGCAGCTCCTCCAGCGCGAACATGCGCGGCGTGTAAGGCTTGCGGCCCTCCAGGGGGAAGTAAAGCTGATTCATTCGCTTTGTGGTCTCCAGGGGGGCGTAGGCGAGGGTTCCGTCCGTTTCGCGGACCACCACCTTGCGCTCGGACTGCCGGCGGCCGTAGGTGATGTCGGTGAAGACGTACTTTGTGCTGTCATAGTCCTTGAGCGCGGGATCGCGGGCTATCACCCGCTCCACGTCCTTTTTGATGCTCACAATCGGCGGCATTTGCAGGACGTGCGTTGCCCGGGCCAGCATCCTCTGGAACTCGGCCTCCAGCTGCTGGGCGCTCATGAACTTCGTCTCGCTGCTGTTGTCCGGCACCGTGCGCTTGCGGAAGACCCGATCCAGGTGCAGTTGCGTCATGGACCGGAGCAGCTTCTGGGTCTCGGGGTCCGTGAAGAGCGGCTGCGGGTCCCGCTCGTACTGCAGGCCGGCGGGCTTTGTGGGGGCGTCGGAGACCTGGCGGAGGGCCTGCCGCAGGGCCTGGAAGCCGTTCGGCGGCCGCAATTGCCTCAGCAGGTGCATTTTCAGTCAGAATTCGGAGCGGCAGCAGAAATACACGCGACCGGGGATTAGCGATGGCACTGGGCTCGTGACTCCTAGCGATGAGCCAGTGATGAGCAAGAGCAGTGCCAGCTGGTTTTGGCGCGAAATCTACTCGTTAGAAAGGGGAAAACAAGCATAAGTTGTTTTCTTTATTATTTATTGAAGTATTACAAAACTAACAAAATTGCTTTCGCAGTAGTTGCAGATGGGTTTTTCTGGGTGCCTAAAAGGAAATTTCTAACATGAAATCTCAAAAAGAGTGCATTTCCTTATTATTTATTGAAGTATTACAAAAATAACAAAATTGCTTTCATAGTAGTTGCAGATGGGTTTTTCTGGGTGTCTAAAAGGAAATTTTTAACATGAAATCTCAAAGAGTGCATAATATCTTAAATATAAGACCCTACTTGATTAATTTATTAGAAATCGAGACATCGTGCACTCTGTTTTGAAAAATTGTTTGTTTGGACTTAAAAAGTAATTTAGCCCGGCTTTAGCTCTTATTGAACCTTATTCTAGGGCTAGAAGTATTTTTAATGCCAATTAACATACATTGATATTTGTAAAATTTATAATAAGACTTTCCCTACTCTTTTTCGAAATTTTTATTTTAAGGCATACGAGGCTTTGTGGCTCGATTATATAAGGCCTTGTGGGCGGGCAAGCTAACCATAACGGTGTACCTTAAGCAAAACATATTCTTCTAGATATCCATTGTTAAAAGTTTTTTGTCCGCACGTTTTCAACCTGTTTCCCTTGGAACACACGCAACTGGTGTTTGATATTGGAGCGGGGCTAAGACAATCCAAGAACTAGATCTTCATGGAACAGCTTGCTTCTAAGAAATATCATCAGTTATTGAAGGCCTGTAAAGAGTGATCTGAATCACGGTTCGCCTTGTCACGGGTTTGCGGTATTTCCATAGTATTTCTCGGCCATCCCGCCCATTGGTATCTTCGGCTCGCCGCTGGCCTCGCTGGTCACACTGCGCACTTGCATCCAAAGAAAAACTGCAGGAAAATTTGGCCAAGACTCGCAGAGCCAAAAGCATGGAACTCGCAGAGGAGGGCAGCGCCTACGCCGCCTCCGCCGCCTCGGCGTCCAAGCGTCGCTTCTCGGCGAGCGAACCGGCAGTGCTCCCCGGCCCGGCACCCGAATCTCTTCCTGATTCCTCTCCCGATCCAGGTACCGCTACAGCGGTGGAGGAGCCCCAAACGAAGCTGCGTCGCCGGGAGGAGCTGCAGGGGGAGGGGCCCGAGTGCCAGAATCTGCTCCACCTGTGCGACGAGGTGCTGTACGAGATCTTCAAGTACCTGGACACGCCCTCCATCATGGCCCTAATGCAGTGAGTAGGGGTCTCACCCAGCCAGACATCCAGGGATGCTAATACTTCTCATGTCCTTCAGCTGCTCGCCGCGCCTGGAGAGCCTGCTCCTGGACCACCGGTTCTGGCACCGCATCGATCTCAGCAACGGGCCCCTGCCCATGGGCATACTGGAGGACATACTCGGCCGGGCCACCGAGAAGACGCACATGATCAAGATCTGCGGCCCCCCGTCGTCGCAGCATGTGGCCGGGGAGTTCCGCCAGTTCACACAGACCCTCAACGGTGTGTTTCCCAAGGTTTTCACGCAGCTGAAGGTCCTCGAGCTGCAGGGCGTCAGCTTGGACTTTGAATACGTGAGTGTGCCGCCGCCATAGAGGCCAAACAGATAGCTTTACTGAACGCCTCTGCCCCCCTCACCACCCAGATACACATTTCCGAGTTCCCCTCCTCGCTGAGGCGTCTGGCCCTGAAGGACTGCAGCGTCAAGGTGGGCAACCTCATCAAGAGCATATTCCACTCGATCGAAACGAATCTGGTGGACCTAGAGGTTTGTGCGGCCCCATTTGCCACCTGTTCCACCCGCTAACCCTCCTCTCCCGCAGGATCTCAGCATCGAGGACAACCACTGGTTCGAGCCCTACTACATCATGGCCCTGTCCAAGCTGCCCGCCTTGCGGCGCCTCAGCCTCAAGGGCTGCCAAATGCTGTGCAAGTTTGTGCCGTACGGCAGCATGGCGGCCCGCTTTGGATTCCAGAAGCTCGAGGTTTGCCCCGCCTTTGCAGCTGCCAGAACTTGAATTTAACTTTTCTCTGTCCAGGTGCTGGACCTGCGCTTGACGCCCATCAACAACTCCGACCTGCAGTGCTTCAGCGCGCTGGAGAACCTCAAGGAGCTGCTGCTCGAGTCGCCGCCGAACGTGGGCGTCGAACAGGCGAGCGCCGAGAAGGCGAACCATGGCAATGGCAACGGCAACGGCACCGAGGAGCCGCCCGCCCCGCAGCCCGAATCTCTGAAAGTGCTAAACGACGACGAGCCGTCCACCTCGCGGGCCGCCATGGAGCACATGCGCGCCTGCAACATAGCCCAGAACAAGGAGCAGCCCGACTCCGAGATGTTCAACTCGGACAACTGCAACGAGAGAAAGGCAGGGTCGACAGCCTACCCTATTCCCCGGGAGCCCTTGCCCAAGCGCAGCACCGGCTCCTCGGACTCCGAGGACGAAGACACCTCCTCCACATCGGCCTCGTCGTCGGACAAATCGGAGAGCGCGGCGTCCGCCAGCAACGCTCTCAATGGCTCCCCCATGGTGGTCATTGCTCTGCCCAGCATGGACGCCGGCCTGGCGCCTCCCATTGTGCCACCTGCGGCGGATGCCGAAAATCCGGAGGCGGCCGCCGGACAGGAAGCCCGACCGGCGGCGGTGCCGCGCGCCTACATCTACCTACCCGAGGGGGATGCGGCCGGCGGGGACAACCCGAACCCGAACCCGCACTTGGCCATGATACTGGAGCGCATGGCCGACCACTACCGCTTCCTGCGGGGCAACAATCCCGCGCACAGTCGCTTCCTGCCGCGCCGCGACCAGGTCGTCTACTTCCAGCCATCGGCGAGGGAGGCACAAACCCTGCACTTGAACCGGCGATATCGCGCGCAGCGCGGCAACCTCGACCAGGTGGTGCAGCACCCGATGTTCTGGAACATGCTGGACCCGCTCGATCGCGAGTACGCCCGCCGCGTGCGCCATCGCCCGCCGCCGTGTCCGCCGCCGCCGCAGTACTACATCTCCGACAGGGCCATCTACAGCTTCGGGCGCGCGGCGCGTCCCGTGCAGCCGGACGTGGTGTGGATACGGAACGTGAACCGATCGCCGGACAATCGCTTGGAGCGCCTGTCGCTGCGCAACTACCACCACATCACGAACCACACGCTGGAGCACCTGGTGCAGTGCTCGCCCAATCTGGTCTACATTGACGTGAGCGGCACCAGCATCACGCTGCCCGGGCTGCGGCGCTTCAAGAGCGGCAAGCCGGAATGCGAGGTGGTGGCCACGCACCTAACGGTCGACGGAGAAAGCTATGACGACACCGACGAGGACGAGCCGCCGGTGGAGAAGCAGCCAGAGCCCGTGGAGGAAGAGCCCGTGGACGACTAACCAGGAAGCGATCAATCGAACTGTGTTTTACTTTCTATTCCTCAAACATTTTCCTGTCGCAATGAGCCGTGCTGGATGAAAATATTTTAGCAAGACGACGACATGGCCAAGCCGACAAAACCCCCAAAACGCTGTCTACAAGCGAGAGCTGTAGCCGCAGCCGCCTAGTATTAGCTGCATAATTAACCGAGCCCCTGTACTATATGCCAGGCCCATTGCATTGTATAAACCCAACAATCCCGAAAGTTCAAGAAACCAATCCCCCCCTATAGTTAGGCATTAAAAGCGGACGCGCGGTCCTTCTCTTTGGTATAAGTCTATTGAAATGTGTATTTGGTAGCACCTTGTGTGTAGCGTGTAAGGAGTGACAATTCATGTGTACGGTGGTTCGGCATGGATCAGTGTTATAAAAATGTGTATCAAACTGTATCAAAAATTGTATAAAACGAAGATGGCGGATTTGATGTAGGTGGGTTTACTTGTCAGTGCCGTTGGAGGACTCCTCCTCCTCGCCCTCGACATCTGACTCGTCCTCGGTGTCGTCGGTCTCGGTCTCCGAGTCGCTGGAGCTCTGGCAGTCGGCGATCTCGCCGGTGAAAAAGATCACAGCCTTGGGGATCACGCGCTCCTTCAGATAGAAGCCCAGCTCAAAGTCGTTTTGCAGAATGGCCTGCAAAGATTAGATACTAGTTTGGGGTTTTATAAAACAATCTTCACCGATATTACGTTAATGTCGCAGTAGTTGGGATCCTCGGAATCGTCGGGCAAGATGGGTGGCGTGAAGAAATCGAAGAACGACGACTGTTCCATGTCATCTGGGCAGGGAAAGCAATCAGGAAGTGCCAGTCAAGAAGATGCGAGACTTACCCTTCTTGTCGTGGTCCTTGGGAGACTTCCAATCAATGACGCAGCCCTCGCACTTAAAGATCTCGGCGCCGTCATACGAGAGCGGATCGTCTGCATCCGGAAGACAGTTGAGGTAATACGTCTTTGTCAGATACGAGTTGCTAAAGTACTCGTTGGGGTCGAAGTGAAACTCGATGTCGAATTTGACGGTTGGCTCGTTGTAGATGCGAGCGCGTATGTCGTTCAAGTGCTGTTGGGGGGGTTAATCGGTCAAGAAGTGAGATAAGGTACGACCTTCGAGGGACTTACAGTCAAAATCTTTTCATCCTTCTTGCTAATGAACTCGGTGTAGGAGGACTTGAGCACCTTAAGCCAAAAGTGGCTGACGTTCTCGTTGGGCGTCGAGTCGCCATGGTTCTGCTTTCGGAAGTCCCTGTGGGTGAAAAAATTAATGATAAAATTCGGAGGGCGATGCGCATTGTCGCAGCCTACTCCAGGATCTTCTTGCGCTTCTCAAAGATGACGTTGTGGCGGTCCTCGAACGCCTTTTCCAAGTTGTAGATGTCGCGCTGCAAGGCCACGTCCAAGTGAATTGTCTCCAAGTAGAGCTCTTTTAGGTCATCGATCGTCTTCTTCTCGTCCTCGGTGAACTTGGGGGTTTGCTGGAGGTTCACATGCATATTCTTTAGGAGCACAGCCACCAGCTTAGTTTTCAGCTCACTTACATTCTTCTCGGTCTTGGGGGCGCTGGCAGAGCACTTGACCCTTTGCGGTGTGCGGGTGCGCATGGAATCCATATTGGCCCCGGGTATAGCTGCTTGGTTCGCAATCTTGAGGCTGTTTTTCCCGACAAGGATCAACTGAAAGCTAATCCGAAAATTAGCTTTTTCCGAACTAATTTCCGATTTTTGCCCGGAAATTACAGATTTTTTATATTTGTTACTTCTCCACCAACCGACGATGTGAGAATGAGACGACTACAATAAATGGCAACTAACGCTAACTTCAGCGCACACTTTTCTTGTCAACTGAAAATTTTTAATCGTAGGCCCACTCAATTATTTATCGAAAAGTGACAGGTTGTTGGTTAACTTTTTAAATATTAAAATATGTTGGCAGCTCCATAGCAAGCTGTGCTTTCAAGAATATCAAACATTCTTATTATACCATGTACCTTAAGGTAGAAATGGTATATTGACTTTGTGCAAGTGTATGTAACAGGCAGAAGGAGACATCTCCGACCCCATAAAGTATATACATATATTCTTGATCAGCATCAACAGCCGAGTCTGTATGTATGAGCCCCTCGTTCACGGAGATGGTAAGAGCTAGAGGTGTAATTCTTTTTGGTTTTGGTGTGTTATTATTGTAGGCATAGCAAGATTATTTGCCACGCCCCTATCCGCCTTCGTATTTGCAAAAAAATTATATCTCCAAAATGGTAAAAGCAAGAGATATACATACATATGTAATTTTAAGTCCGCAGAGTCCGCTGATTGTTAGGCATGTTCATGCAGAATTACGTCCAGATCGGAAATTAAATATAGAAGTTATATATTATTTCATTTTAACCCAGGCCAACGGCATGTGTGGACGTGCTGATTTTTTAGATATCAACACAAAACAAATTTGTTGAATTAAAAAAAAAAATGGCCGAATATGGGGGTTAATTTAATATTTTAAATTTAAAAAAATACACAATTAGGAAAAAAAAAAAGACCGTAAAACGATATTTGATAGTACTTTTTATAGCCAATAAACAGAAAACCGTTTTTCTGGAAATGGGTCCTTTTGCAAGAGCGAGCAAAACAATTCCTTCTTCAGAGAGCTTGCAAGAGAGTGAGGCACCTTGCTAAGAGAGCGCAAATGAAAAAACCGCCGACCAGTTGGCGGGATTTATTCGGTGGAGCAAAGTCGCGCTTCGATCGGCGCTCTGTGAATTCGCGTTTTTCGTCGCTTTAATTGTTTAAAACGGGCTTAAAAGTTTGCTAAATCGATAGTGCAATGAGTGTTTATCATAGTGGTGGTCGTCGTTCGATTGAAAGTGTATTATCTTTTGCACAATTCGCGAAAGTGTTTTGCGCATTTTGGTGTTTTTTTTTTCCTTTTTGTTTTTGTGGTCGCGCTTGTGGATCGCAGTGGGTCGCATGAGAGGGACTGAGAGCAGAATAACGGTAAGTGGTAATTTCTTTGGTTTCTTATTCCTTTCAATTTCCGATTGGATTCCATCTACGCTCGATTTTGTTTACAAGATAGAAAAGTATCTCGACTTGAAGTTGTTGACTTTAATTATTACTTTTTTGTGAGATTCTTCGCGTCTGATATATTTTAATGTTATTTGGTAACAGTATGTTTTTAAAGAATATTCGTAATATTTGGGAGAAAAAATATGGGTTATCTTGTGATGAAATAGGTTTATTATTCGACAATAAATATGTATTATATCGTACCTATGTTTTGGAATAATTTTCAGCTTATTGTACTTCTCACCTGTAATATTATTATATGTTGTGGGTATTTAAATACGTTTTGTACTATTTGGGATTTGCATGGGATGAAATGGGGTCAAAAAGCTACACACGCCTCGGGCGTGGCTATGTATCTTTTCTTTTTGTTTTTATACCATGTTCAAATGGTATATTTCATTTGGGCAAATGTATTTTCTTTGACATACATATTTGCCCATAACTTTGACAAAATAAGAGGTAGAGCCCTATTTCTCTTTGCATTATGTCCGTTTAACATTTTTTGGTTAAAGACTTTTTATAAAGTTGTGGTTATTTTTAAAAAACCCCCACCATAGACATAATAATGGCGGGTTTTCTTCAGTGATCCCGAAACCCTTTCGCTTTAGGTTGCCATTGAGATGCAGGCCATGTTTATTGGCAATTTTACGCACATTTAATTCCTGTTTTTCCTGTTTATATTTTTGGTTTCTTCAGAGTTTTTTGTTGCTCCAACTTTTCATTTGGCATGTAATTAAGTGTGGCCCAGCTGTCGGGGCTGTGGGCGGAGGGGTGCTTAAGTGTATGCAAATCACGTGCTGAGTGCCGCCTTTGGGGTTCAGCCCAGGCATCGCCTTCTGTTAAATGGACCGAGCGCGGTTCACAGTTTTCCGAGTTCTGCGAATTTTCGGTTGTCTTTTATCGCCGGGAAGAGGCGCTGGTTTTAATAATGTGGGCCAGGCCCAGTGCCATATGTCAGGCTGTGAAAAACACCAGCCAGCGGAACACAATGCCGCCTGTCGAGGGCCGCAAAAAATGCAGAAAAAAAACGAGTAATTTTGTCGCTTAGGCAAACATTTCGAAATGAAATTATGAGTGGGCCAGCAGCAGTAGCGGCGACAAAAAGTGTAAACAAATTTAGCCGAGCGGAAGCCCAGACACACACACAACCGTACACCCGCAAAGGGAAAGCCGCAGAGGATGTGGGAAAATGTGAAAAACTGGGCGGAGTGATCACATTGTTGTGCGCTGTCGAGTGTTTGCTCGCAAATACACATGGTACATGTCCGCATGCAGTTGTCCAGTCTCTGGCCCGGAGCCTTGGCCGCCCTCGCACTTGATATTATTAAATTTTCCCCCCCAAATACCGCTGGGAAATTATAAAGAAATCATAAGGCAAATAGTGTAAGGCAGCCGGCCAATTTCGAGGTTCATGAGTGAAATGTATGAACGATGAAGAGATGTCAAATGGGCGTGATATTTAATAAATTTTCTAGAAATTTGTACCTATTCAATTAATAGATATTACACTATTTTCATATCCTTTGGAAGCTCTTACTTATAAGGTATAAACACCATTAAGATGCTGGATATCGATTCCCTTGTCTTGGGATATTCGCATGTTTTTGTTTTTGGGAGCACTGGGAGCCGAAAGAGCCAAGGGCTGCCCATGGCTGGTGTAAAGATTATTAGTATCTATTCCCTGGAAATGTTTCCCTTATAAACATTTAACTTTTATTTGTTTGAGTGTGCCGAAACTTTAACTGCGAAATCATTTAAGCTGTTCAGTCGTTTTCAATTTACATTTCGGTCATTCAATTACGAGGTGCACAAAATTTAGCTACATAAGTAATAGAGCAGCCTCATCATCATCATCATCATTATCATCAGCGTCCTCGTTATCGTTATCTACATCAGCATTGGTAGTGGGGATCATGGCCATCATCCACGTGATTGCCGGGCGTTCTGGAGGTCGTCAGTGCCAGCAGCGTCAACATAGTTTGAATTTAATTAAAACCAAAATTAGTAAAACCCAGGGCAGGGCAGAGCAGAGCAGAGCCCGTCCAGCCGGAGCGGGAGCAACAGTTACTTGGCGCAGGGATTAGAGCTCCTGCTGCCGCCGCTGGTGTTCCTTCCTGGCAAAAGTGCATGTCTGCAGAAAATCGAATCAGCAGCTCGACGTCCTCATCCCGAACTCGAGCCCGACCAAGTCCTCGAGCCATCCATACACCTGGTCCTGCACGCCAGGCCCCGAAATATCTGCAACAAAAGCATAAGATGTAGTGGAGCATTTGATGATGAAACGACGTGTTAATTAAGGTCATAATAATTCAACTTAAATTGAAAACTTGCCCGGCTGCCGGAGCCACCGCCTCCTCCTGGGCCACCACCCCTTTTGGAAGCTGGATGCAGGATGCTGGCTGCTTTGGGGGGCATCCTCAGCCGGCAGCAGGCTAAGCTGATTGCAACAAATTATTTTGCACCTTGGTTGAACTTTCCTTGAGCTGCAGACAGCATGGCGTTGATAAACGAATTCTGTTAGTTTGCTTTGCTTATTTTAAATGGAACTAGGTGGCTGCCCTCCCACCCAGCCCATTGCCTGGCCACTGCTGTCCTGCATCCTGATGAAGGTCCTGGCGGACGAGGGCCAATGTTGCCTTTGGTTTTGCATAAACCAGACAACGCATCTAATAAGTTGCAGCTGTCGGTTGCCACCCCCATTCCAGCGAAGAAGTTGAAAGTTTCTGCCCAGCACCGCCTAATGCCTCAAAGTGCAGAGCTGTGTTTGCCATTAAATGTTATTAGTTAAATGATAATTAAGAGTTGGCGAACTAGCGAAATATCTCCGTCTATCTGCGTCTAATTTGCATAGCCAACTAATTGGCTTAGAGGGTCATTGCTTTTGCTATTTTTCGGCGCAATATCTGCGCGTCGAAGGTAGGATCCTGGCAAGCTGCATGCTCATAATTAACATCCATCCGACCATCTCTCCGGCACCTGCAGTTTGTCTTGTGTCCCCACCCCCGACATCCTAATTCGAGTGCTATTCATAACCCTGGCGCCCACATCCCTCAAGGCACGAGCGGGAACGGGAGCGGGAACAGGAGCAGGCGGATGCAAGAAGCAGATCCTTGCCAGCCGCAGGATAGTTTGGCAAAAGCTTCCTCGGCACTGCGCCCGCCCACACCTTGGTTGGTACCGAAAAGTTTTTACTAATTTACATTCATTACACACATTTGCAATAAAACTAGAAACCAACTCGTACACAAATTCAAGCACATGTGCGCCCGTTTATATACTCGCATGTAGCACTGGGCTGGTATGTATTACATTGACATTTTACATGCTTCATTAGCGTGTAAGCGCGGTAATAATGAAATTTCCTTATGGCTGCATTTACAGCTCCGCCTGTGGGTGGTTTCTTGCCAACTCCTGCATATTGATGCAAAGTTTTTGGGGGCCTGCAGCCGCCGCCTCGTCCCAAAAACTTGGTCATGGGCGGTAGCCACAATTTATGTTGCTTGGAGCGGCTTAAAGGTGCGTCTGTCGCATTCAGTCGCTGATTGCGAACAGACAATGACAATCGAAATTGCTCGGCATTTCGACAATCAAATCAGCCAGCAAGACAAACACAAAAACATAAAGCGAAGACATACAAATTTGTCAGCAGTCAGTCAAAAATGAGCAGCGGAAATGATGGCAGCGCAGGCGGAAACGGAACGCGACAAGGTAGATGGATGGAGCTGGGCCTGTGCCTCGTCCTTTGGTGTGCGATTGGGTGTGAGCATCTGGATATCTGGGTGGCGGGGTGGCTGGGTGGGGGCCAGAGCCCGGGGGGGGCTGGTTGGTTTGGTAACAACCCTGCTGCACAGCTGATGCCGCATGCCCCATGACCTCCCCGTGACTTTTGCCTGCTGTGATGCTGGATGAAATTAAAATTGCATTACGGGGCAGGGCGGGCAACGTATTGGGTACAGATTTGGGTTGGATTTGCCTTGGATCGTTTCGTTTGCTCTTCATTCCGTTGGCTTTGGCCGCTGCACATGGAAAATTTCTACGACCTCTAAGCAGTTTCTAAGCAAAACCAAGGCACAATTTCTTGGTTATTCAATTTCGAAGATTCTTACAAGCAGCTACACAAGACATCACAATTTTGAGTTCGATTCAACCCTTTCCCCAGCGTTTCTTTCACTGCATGCTCATGTGCCGGTGCTTGCTCCATAAATATTTCAATATTTGTGCACATTTGAAGCTGCTTAGCCACGCCCATTGCCAGGCTGCGCCCGGCAAGCAAGTCAGGCAGGAAATAGTTTAATTAAAATTCCTTTGGCAATGTCATTAAGGACATTACATTTTGTAGATTCTGCTGGTGCTGGCGCTGGTGCTGGTGCTGGGGCTGGTGTTATGGTGCTTCTGACGGTGTTGATGCTCAAGGTATTTGGAGAGGCCTGCCAGGACGAAGGACATTTCAATAAGACACGAAGCCCGGCCCGGTATACTGCCCAGGCGGTCGGGCGGTTCGGGCCAAGGACCAATGAATTTCATTGTTTTCGCATGCAAATTTGCAATGTGCCAAGCTAAACACAAGGCGGGGGAAGTCACAAAACACAACAGAGTACACAAGGCAGCAAACAAAAGTTAAACGGGGCGATCCTTTAAAGGACCATAACGGCATGTAAATTCCTCCAGCACGCCCCATCGATATTGTTTCCACCAATGACGATGATGAGCGAGGAGCCGCGCCGAGGAGCGCGTTGGAAAAAAACAAGGGCATAAAACCTAAATGCAAATAGCCAAAAAGGTTCGATGTACCGAACAGCGCCGAAAAATCGTACACACAATGCATATAAAAGAGCAAATAAAAGCGAAACAGCGCTGGGGAGAACAAAGCGCCGGCTAGCAAAACAACAAGATTAAAATGAAAACAATCATGACAATCAGGGACCGCAAATGTCAAATTAAATTATCAATAAATTTCGACCAAGGAGCCATGCCGGACGCAAATTCGTCCTGCGACGGAAATGCCATTGGAACTGGCGCTGGCACTGGCAATATCAAGTATACGCCACCACCGCGACAGTTCACCATTTGACCGTCGGTGGACCCAAACCAACGAAAAACAGCAGCGGCATCAGCAGCAGCAGCAGCGCTACGGACATCACATCACATCACCACCCCGCCCCATCGATGGGGGCGTTTGTAGCACATAATGAAATCATTTACAAAATGAAAACAACAGCAGCAGAAGTGGCTGGCAGTGGCAATCGCGACACTCGAAAAAATGAGCACAAATTCAAAAATTTCATAGATATAAAACAGAATAATGAATTTCTTTTTGATATCAATACAGTCATTTACATAGTTTATTGGCAATATAAGTTTAAGATGCCGTGGAGCTACCGATATGGCTCCACGGTCGAAACAAAAAAGCAAACTATTGACTTACGATATTTGTCTATTCACTTATTATAACAAATCCAAAAATATTGATACTCCTAAGCAAGAGGAAAACTTTTTATGTGACTTGTGAAGTGAAATATCCATTCTAGGATCCTCAAATTTAACTTTTAATTTAAAATATCATTGTTAGATACGGGCAAATGCTTAATTTTGATAAACTTTGATATATAAAAGCCATTTGTAGCAATTGTGGCAGTGGCATACTCCGCAAGTAAATGTTTATTCATTTATTTACTACAATGCACAAATGTAAATTGTGGAATATTTTCATAAGACTGGAAGAGAATCTATTTGAAGTTGACCCATCTAGGAGGGATTTATTTAAATTTTGCTTACTGTAACGACATCAGCGATTGAGACAACAAACGAAGCGCTGGCAGGGTGCGTATTTAGAATGATTTCGCCCGTGGATGTGGGTGGATGTGGTTCTTCGTTTGCGATTTCCGTTCGCCCTCCTGGAACCGGGTGGAGTGTCCACTGTCCATTGGCCGGGGCTGTGTCCGTGGCATTCCGGCGCACTCGTCACTGGGGCGAAAAACGGAAAACTTTGCACGCCATTGAGCTGACGGCACTCTGGCAGAAGGAAAAAAAGCAAAGGCACACTTGCAAATCATAAAACAACAGACGCGAAGAAAATGTTTTTTAAATCTTCATAAATATTCATTATGGGAGCGAGTGGTGGAGTGGACTCAAGCGGAGTGGAGTGGAGTGGAGTGCAGGGCTGTGGGTCCAGGGCAAATAGTTTGGGGCATGGCAGTCGGCAAACTGGGCCTTGGCCATGGTCATTGGACACTGGCCAGTCTTGTGGACTCTTTCGTTTTATTATTTTGGGGGAGGCGGAGGAAAACCACGTGGGAGGCACTCGGGTGGGCGGTGGTCCAGATGGCAGTACAAGAAGTTTGCCAGAAAACAAAAACAGAAACGGCCAAAATAACAATAAACTGGCTCGGGGAACGTAAGTAAGGAAAAGAAAATGAATTGGGGGCGCATTTCAAGTGTGTGACGGCCTTGAAGCGTGAAGATGAGGCCCAAACCCAGCGCCGCCGACAGTTCATGTCCATGGTCGAAGTGGCCAATGGAACCAGGGACCAAGGACCAGGGACCAGGACCAGCAAAAAATAACAAGAACCTACAAAAAATGAGAGCAAACAACTATAAATAACAAACCGCAGCAGGAGAAAGCGTAGCAACATCCGTCGGCTGTGGGCGGCACCACAAAGCTGTCAATTAGCGGAGTTTCTTGCTTCATTTTCGAAATTTGTACGCGGCGCGGCCTGGTCATGCGGTGCGAAGCACAATGAACTTTAAATTATCAATGAAGTGTCGTGAGTTAACTTTGAAAATTTCCTAAAATATAAATATGTCTCATGGGTCCAAGGAGCCTGGGAAATGAACTATTAATGCAACAACGCATAAAAGTATAGAATTTAATCTTAACGAAATAACGAAATAAAATTCGGGATCATTTTAAATGCTGTGAGAAAATTAAAAAAGACGAACAAAAATAGGTATAGGATCTAATAAATACTCCGGGCTTACCTGGTCATACAAGTAGTCAGGACCTGTTAGTAGTGCGGGGCTCTTCATCCATGTTTCTGGTCGATATCCTTGGCCTCCGTGTTCCAATTGCCAAACCCTGGCTACTGCACAGGGTTGAACATCTTTTTGATGCAGCGGATCGCTTGGATGCACTGCTTAAGGTGAGATGATGCAGCAGTTACTTGGATGACTTCCAGCGAAGGAGATAGTCGATTCGCTTAGGTGAAGAGATGAGGCCAAAGGGGGTCCGCTCGACCTCGATCCCCTTGGTCTTTAGACACGAGGCAGGATATTGGATGCACTGCTTCAGACCAGATGGACGATGACTTCCGGGGAAGGCGACAGTTGATACCCTTAAGCGGGGAGATGAGGCCAAAGGGGGTGGTCCTCTCGATCTCGATATTCTTGGTCTCCAGACACGGTGTAGGATGTACTGCTCCAGGCCAGATGAACGATGATTTCCATGGATGACTTCCAGCGCAAGCGAGATGAGGCTACAGGGGAGTGGTCCTTTTGATTTCGATCTCCTTAGGGTTTCAGCGGATCTTCAGATTCAGGTGAGATGATGCAACAGATTCTTGGATGACGAAGGTGATGCAGTGAAAGCTACAGCCGGGTCCAAAAGGCGAGAGATGACAATAGATGATTATCCACTGTCCAATCGTTGGCGGAAAGATCGGGCGGATCCGATGCTGGAGATGCACTCGTGTCCAGGAAATAGGGACGGAAACTAGAGGGGAGGATCTAGAGGGGGGAAACTAGAGGGGGAAACTAGAGGGGGTAACTAGAGGGGTGGAACTAGGAGGAGGTGGAAACTAGAGGGGGAAACTAGAGGGGGGAAACTAGAGGGGGGAAACTGGAGGGGGGGAACTAGAGGGAACTACTTTCCCAAAAAATCAGGCTCGTTGCAGCTTAAGTAATGTTCTGCTTGCTAGAACCAGTTGGGAATTCTAATTCCGCGGAGCAAGCAGAACATTACTTAAGCTCCATTGAGCACTATTTTTTGGGTAAGTAAATTACCCCTCTCCCATTAGTTCCCCAACGGTTCCTATCGCCAGACCAAGACCTGAGCGCCTATTTCCTGGATGGGATTGCATCTCCAGCATCGAATCCACCCCTCCTCCCCGCCAACGATCTACTGTAAAATGGAGGATCGTTGCCGCCTCATGTCTGCGACTAACGGACTCTACTTGTAACTTTCGCTGAAGGTCATCCAAGGAAATCATCGTTCATCTGGCCTGAAGCAGTGCATCCAAGCGATTTCCTCAACCGTGTCTGGAGACCAAGGACGTCGAGATCAGGAGGACCTCTTTGGCCTCATCTCCCCGCTTAGAGAATTGACTGTCACCTTCGACGGAAGTCATCGTCCAGCACGTCTGAAGCAGTGCATCCAAGCCTTGGATCCAAGGCTTGGATTCCAAGGTATATCCTGCACCGTTTCTGTAGACCAAGGAGATCGAGGTCGAGCGGAACCCCTTTGGCCTCATCTCCCGGCCTTAGGAAATCGACTATCACCTTCGCTGGAAGTCATCCAAGAAACTGCTGCATCATCTCACCTGAAGAAGTGCATCCCAGCGATCGGCCAACAGATGTTCAGCCCTGTGCAGTAGCTGCGTGTTTGCAATTGAAACACGGAGGACAAGGAGATTGACAGGAAACAAGGAATAAGAGCTTCAGTCTACTGAACGGTATGTCCAGAGTCCTTAATCCTTGACTTAGTTTTGTTCTAATATAAACGCCTAGATCTTGGAGATTATAATATATAGATAATAAATAATTGCTTATTCTGATTCTTGGGATACCAGTTCAGCACAAGCACCTCTTCCCTCTCGCTCATTAAACGCGAAGTTCTCTGGCTTACACAATTTTCATTTAAGAAACACTATATTCGAAAACGATGTTGGGAGAATATATCAACTATATTCGTGTTGCCAAAATCAGTCAGTTACGAAAGTCGCCAACGCCAACGCCAATTTGCGCCAATTCCAATTATAAATATATTTTTAGAATAACCTTCGCTCACCTTTTGTGTTGCCCTAAACGCTTGCCGGTGTGGGCTCAGTTAATTAAACTAAAAGTGTTGCACACAAGTGCATACATTTATTTTTCAAAACTATACAAATATTTAATAGCAATGCTGGACGCAATCCACTTATTTAACGATCGGGCCCATTGTACATTGTGCTGGTCGTGGTTGCTCGGCACGCACGACCTCCCCCTGCCGCCTTCGCGGCCCACCCTTCTCTCGTCACCCATTCGGCTTCGTGGGTGCTCGCCCTCGGCTAACTGTTGAATCAACGAGTGGTTGCCGAGCGGCGACTCGGCTGCCCTCGCGAGTGTGGCTACGAAGCCCTCTGCAGGCGTTTAGTCCTCATCGAAACGCGCAAGCAGACGGTTGTGTTCTCGTCCTCCCACTGCCATCGCATGAAATGTGCTAAATTTTCTTTGACAACTCCATGACGCAGGGAAAGTTCGACTAATCAACTCTGGCCAGCCCGTATCCGTTGAAGAGTGTGTGTGTTCCGGGATTAAGGTGATTAACTCGCGGTTTTTGATCGGTACAAACGCGGTTCGCGGTCTCAATTTCGACGTCCGCGCACTCGAATTTGGCGAAATAGTAGAGCACCTTCTGCCCCCCAAAGTTGCGAGCTCGCAACCCCATCGCTCTCGCGGAAAACTCACACAAACTGAAAACTACGAGGGGCCCCGAATTTAGAACGGCCAGAAAATTAACCGGCAAAAGTCGGTCAATTTAAATTCTGATTAAACACACACAGAGCAAGCAAAGCGAAGCAAAGCGAGGAGGAGCAGAGCAAGTTGAAGATTTTTAATTAAATTAACAGCGAATGGGAGTTACATAGCCACAGCAGCAGTAGCAGCAGTAGCAGCAGAAGCAGCAGCAGCAAATGTAAACAATCAGCACGAAATAAAATATTTAAATATTTGCTCGTGGAAAATTGTGACGAATTTTAAATCAGGACGCCAGGACCCCTGTGCATACTAAAGTGACGCATCCGTATCCGTATCCGCGCATCAGAATCGTGTGTGTGCGAGTATCTTGTGTGTTGCGAGTGTTCCCCGCGCCGCTCTATGGATATGCCCATGTGATGTGTGCCGAGCTAAGCCAGAATAGCCATAAATAAAGCCGGGGCTAACAAATAAGCAGGCAAATAACTAAACAAGCGGCAGCAAAGCGGCAAACAAACAGTCGTCGGGGTCAAAGTGCTTAGTCAGGCTAAGAGACCAAAAACTGACAGAATTGTGTCGAGACAATCGCTCTGATTGGGACCACCGGAAGGCGCTGAGGTAAGCGGGGGCACCGTCACCTGTTGAAATGCGGATTTTTGGGGCCCGAGTTCTTAATGCAATTATTCATACGCACACGGACAGGGGCGGTCGCGGGCACTCGGTGACGAGTGGCAATCACGGGAATAAAGCAATCGCACAATTTAATTGCAGGCATTGTATTTGTTGGTCGCACAGCGTCATGCCTCTTGCTGCATATTAAATGGTGGAATTGCAATCATTCAGCTGCATAATTAATATAAAATAAAGCTATGCGATTTTCGCAATCACTTCGAATTGTTTTCCTTTTTTTGCCCATTTGATTTTGTTGCTCTTTCTGCTGCTGAGTTATTTTTTGTGTTTTTTTTCGCTGCTGCCTTGTTTTTTTTAACAATTAATTAAAAATATGTATGATGTATTTTCGCACTTCAATTGCCTGCCACATCCTATTTGAATTCGTTAGGCTCACGGCTCTTCCATGCTTCTTTTTTTCGAATGCCATAAATTTCCCGGTCCGGCTTTGGGCCTGGCAAATTGCAAAAGGTTTAAATCGTTGTGTAAAATGAAGTTTATATAGAAAACAATTATGCGGCAGTTGCAAAAACAGTGCGGATCTGACTGCAAATCCAGGGGAAAAAACAAAACGTTCAGTGTGACAATCACAGTTCGTTTACTCGCATAATATGCCAACTGCAGCTTAACCGATTGATATCCGAATGAAATATGCATGCCTCCGATAGTGATTTGGCGCAGCGTTTAATTAATTCTTTAATAAAATTGATTTGTAAAAGTTATAAATCTAAGTGGCATTTCATTGCCCAAAATCTCCTTAAATTTAGAGATTTACCGATGCAAAATGCAGGTGCTGAAAATTGGTTTTAAACGTTGATATATGCATGCGAGTTATGCATGCAGGTCTCCTTGTTTTTTTATTCACACACATCATTCAAAAGCCCACATCTGCATGTACGAGTATATCGGCAACTTTAATTTCCATACTGCGGCCAGCAGCCGGAGCTTAAAAATGAAAGACATATCAATAAATAAGCATGACCCGCCCGCGGAGCCAACTCCTCCAGCACATGCATTTATTTATGTACACCATCCACACACACAGCGCACAACACGCATATTGGCATGGGCATACATAAATAAGTCAGCGCACATAATAGTTAAATAATTAAAGACGCACGAAAGCCACAGCAATCACACGGCATAATAGTTAAAGACATTCATATTTATATTTATCGGGTTGCAGTCCAGTGGCCAGCGCTTAATGCTTGGCCTGGTTCGGGGTCATAATTCAGGACTCCCAGGACTACCAGGACTGCCCCCATTCAAATGCAATAAAATCATTTAAGGCCCAGGCAACTCTATTAAGTTTCGATTGTTGTTCGAAATTCCAATTTCAATTGCAAAACCCCAACTGAAAGGGCATATCCCATGTATTTGGGGGCGTGTGTGGGCGTGGCTGTTGTGGTAATTGTTTTAAAGCATTCATACATAAATTTGGCTAATTAAACATGACCACACGAAACACTCCGCCCGCACCACGCACGTCCAGCTCATTGGAAAATGGTAATATGAAAATATTCCCTAATATTGGCATAATGTAAATACAACACAGGACGATGGGCCAGTGGGCAGGGATAATGGACACCAACAGGCCGAACTATGCATATGCCGAGCAGGGGAGCATAATTCATAACAATAAAATGAGTATGTACGCAGTTGGTCCAGGGCACGCACTGTGGAGCTGCAATTGCCCGGCATGGCAACGATAGGCTCTCGGCAATTACCTGAATCTGATGTCGCCACTGTCCCGGCTCTTCCTGTTCCTGATGTTGATATACGAGCCGGTCGGAAAGCTTTGAACGGTTTAGCTCATTCACCACATAGGCTCCAGGAATTCATAATTAATTGCCGACATTTAATTAGAAATTGCATTGACTGGGTGGGAAAGTAATAGTCTCGGTATGCTGACTTCCATTACTCATATTTAGTTTTCCGAAAAGCCATTGTGGGTACAAAATGTATGCGGTGTTATAAGCTGAGATAATCGAGATAATCGTCATCGGATCGAGCAACAGAAAGCAGAGGGATTCTCCAATTCTGCCACTTTTTATCATTTTTTGTAGGTACTGAAATTACCATTTTCCATGGCTTTCGAATGCTTTGGCACTTCTTTCCTTGCGAGTGAGTCCCTTTCCTAATAAATATGAATTAGTTCGTTTCAGGTAATTGGCAGTCGAACCTTATCCATTTCACGGTTCATTTTCTTCTCTCTTGGCATCGCACACAACCCAGTTTTAATGGCATTTCCCGGCACCCCGACCCGGAAAATTCGTACTTTTCGCTCATTTCTCCAACTATTGACTAATTAAAAAAATAAAGAAGGAAAGCAAACGAGCGGAGGGATTCTAGATGCCATAATAAGCAACTATTTCTGATTCTCCTTCCCTTTTCGGTCACTGACTGCCAGCTACTAGTTACCAGTTACCATCCACCGGTTCGTCCTTCGGCCCTTGTGTGTTTGCTCAATGTTAAAATTTCTGGCTAAATGGCAAAAGCAAAACAAGAATGGAATGTTGTCCATACTTCGTACCCGAAAACAGAAACGAATGAAAAAAGAGGAGCCGCAGTAGATTTCTCGTATTTTTCCAAATGACCCAATAAATTTGAGCTCATTATGACGCCAAGCCACGCTCTTGGCCGCTGCTGCTTGCCTCATTGTTTGTGGCCAAGTTGAAATGGCAAAAAAATCAACACTGAAACAGTGAAACACTAAAAAGAAAACAGAAATTGTGGAGGCAGCGAGTAAGTAAAATAAATGTGGCAGCAATCGTAGCGAGAGGGAGAATAAAAATGAGCCACCAGGTAATTGCTGTAAGGGGCCACTGCCACACAGCAATGAGCGTTGCCTGGCGCATAATGAGCGTGAAAATAGTGAAAATATGAAAGCGTCTTCGGGGCGGCCCAAGGGTCAAGGGCCAGGGGTCAACGGGGCGGGGAAGTGGCGCGTTGAATTACGGGCGGGCGCAATCTTTGATTTGCTAATGGCCGATTCTGCCAGCAGCGCAGAAAAGTATGCTACGATTTTTATAATTCCTCAAGTTGAGGTAGAAGCAAGAGAATTAACCTTATTCTGGGGTTCTGGAAGACCAGAAAGGGGTCTAGGATGTGCATGATTAAATAAGCAAATAGTAAAATAGTACAGGAGATGAAATTCAACATGGGTATTGTTCTACCCAACCTATGAATGGAACAAAAACTATATAAATGTATCACGTACATATAGCATTCAAAGTTTGCCCAACGACTTGTTCGACATTCCTTTTGTTATTTATGAAGCAGAGCAATGTTTTGATGGAAATTATAATATCCATCGCATACGCTGGCATTTAAAATGTATTAATAACCTCTTGCCCGAGGTGAACTTTGTTTGGCATTTCGGACATCCCAGAGCTATTGTTTTCCCCCCACCTATATGGATGTCATTTTCATTAATTATTATGTGTGGTACTATATATATTAATTAATAATTCCGGTACTATATATCAGGAATGTTTTGTGGGTGCAAACTACCAGGCTTGGTGCTTTGGAAATTTGGTTTCCGTTGCCTGCTTGTGAATTCACTCTGTATTTGACGCTTGATTTCACCGTATTCGGCCCTAGCTTCAAATTATGCCGCAATTTTGGTTAGCCAGCCTGCGCTTGACCGAAATCCTTGCTTAGGCGCTTTATTACGGCTAATTAGGATGCCGTTGCAACATTAGCAGTAACAGTTGCAGCAGCGGTTGCAGCAGCAGTAGCAGCAGCAGCGGGAGCAGGAGCAGCTGCAGCTATGTTAGCACTGAATTTTGGAGGCAGGAATTTGCCGGAATGCCAAGGCCTATGCACGCATCAACCTAGGGCCCACATGCGGCGCATGTTTAGCCATTCGAGTGTGCACATTTGAATAATTAATTTGTGCAGTGGTAATTTACACGTTGGTTGACTGGCTTTTTGGTCGGCATTCGGTTGTGCGGCTGTGAATCGCTCTCGGGCCCGTGGCTACACGTTATTTGATTATTTTGCTGGGCCAATTGCATTCGCTTTTGGGGCCTTTGGATGGTGGCGCGCGGTGGCGTTGGTGTTTCGTCATGACATGGCATATTTATGACAATGGTAATTAAATTTAATTGTTGCACTTCTCCGGCCACGCCCCGCACGGATCGTTGCGGTCATTGGGCCATAACTTAGCCCACTAACGTCCCGCGCGCACGCATCCATCCCCGCATTGTGGTTTGTTCTTTATTTTTATCCTTTAATTTCTGGCAGCCTGTCAACGGCCTTTGGCTCATTTTTTCGCGGCACTTGCTCGCTGGTCCTTGCTGGCCTTACTGTCGCGCTTGTCCATTACTTTGGCTGCTTTGCGTGCGACCGCTGATATGATAAGGTTAGTTAGTGCCAGCGACTAACCAATCCACCCCAAAGGACGGCCGGTTGTCGGCTTAATTGCAATGCTAAACGCTAAATCATAGCCTCACGTGCACCACGTAATTAGCTTAAATTGTAAGCTGTTGTGCATGTACTCGTGTGTGTATGTACTCGTACGTGCTTGTAATTAGCCGACGGGTCAACTGCACTTCCCACAATATTTCTTTGTTTCATTTCACTTCACTCGTGTTGATTGCTCCAATTGTGAAATATTTGCACACACTAGATAAATACATTAATTAGCGCTATTTGTAAAACAAGAGAACAACTATTGTATTTATTTATAACACATTAAAAGTTGAAAGTAAAGTGTTATTTCATTTGTTCTCGTTGATTACATTGCGAGTGTATTTTACAGGAAATAAATTTAATTTCAACTCAACGTTGTTTTTTTTATAAATCATACTAAAGTATGTTTGTAAATAACATTCCTTTGCAATTAATCCACAAAAGATCCGTTATACTTATACAAGATTGTTTTCTATGATATTTTTGGCAAAAGTAATAAAACAAATGCGTGCCAAGGAAAGGAAATAAATGAAAAAAGCACTCAAAGTAAATTGAAAACTCAAAAGTAACTAGACTTTACAAAAATGATATATTCCATTAAATTGATTGGGAAATCAAAAGCATTTGTGTTGACATTTGTGGTCTTCGCATTCAAATGCCTAATTCCTTTCTGCAAGCAATCACTCCATTTCAATTTAGTAACTTGGCCTAAACTCTAAGCTAACTGAAATGATGGCCAACAAAAAGGGATCTAGAATTAGGAGTTGGAATGCTTGTTACATATGAAAGCGACAAAATATTCCATACTCGATATTATTAATTCAATCAAATTGCAGCTCAGTTATAAATACATTCCGCCTAAGCCAATTGCGTTTGCACTTCTAAATTTATTTGCTGCAAATGTCAATCTGTGCGAATTCGATTATATTAGCTTTGCTAATTATCGAAATTTAACTTATTTATTGTGCTGGTGCAGTCAGTGTGGAATTGTCTTGACTGGAATCTCAAATAAATAAACAAGTCGACATTAAATGCGGGTTAATTAAGTGAGCAAATCGAATTATAAATTTACCATTGGCACATGCATACATGCAATTGTAGTGGCCGAAATCCTCGCAGGGCCTAAAGGATTTTCGTTTGTTGTTCATTTAGAAACCCGGAATCTAAAAGGGGTGGGGCGGGGAGGCATGCAAATAAAAACGACAACACTTCCCTTGTTATTATTTTTATTTTGGGTTGTGTCTCCTGCCCGCAGGAACCCAAATAATTAAATCCAAAAACAGAAAGGCCCCCGCCAACAAAAAGAAGGCCAAAAGCCAAAAAGGAGTCCGACGAGCGGCAAAGGAAATGCCCAAGAAAGAAACAGTCAACACGGCCGAGGCGGAGCGATTGCAAGGACAAGTGAAATGGAAAGTGAGGAAATGCCCGCCAGCAGTTTTTGACAGTATCCTTGACTTTTGTTGCCTTTCGCACGGCGCTTTTTAAGACCCACCCACGCCGGGGCCGCCGCTCTCGATGGTAATGAAAAACGCGCCCTTTGCGGGCTCCCTTAATGGGCGCGGGCGCTTTGCCAGGAATGGCATGGGCTATGGCACGGGAGGCATCCTTGTCGTGGGCCCCGGTGTCCCAGTTTGTTAATGTTGCTCTTGTTGTTGGTGCTGCCGCCGCCGCCGACGCCGCATACCTTGTTGTGCCTTTTATTTTCGCCCAGCGCCGGCAAAACTTTTTGAGTAAATGTCTTTGTCAGCAGGTGTAGGCAGGCCTTCCTGCCGTGCTCGGTGTCCTTTGCTGCTGGGGCAGGGGAGCGACTCCTTGCAGTTTCATTACCCCAAAACAAGAGATTTTTGTTTAAACTTGTTCGGGAGGGAAAACTGGGTGAAGAAAAAAATGGAAAATAAAAATACTTTGCATCATTTATGCGGTCTTTTGCCGTTTGAGTTGAGCTTTTTTCTTGCTGCTTCGGCATTGGCTTTGCCAGCTCCTGCGGCTGTGCTTCTAATGCCAAAAGTTGCTTTTGCCCTTTGGCTCTTTGGCCCGGCGCCGCCGACCTGTTAAATGTGTTTATTCGGAACACTTGAATTATTTAGACACATTTGACTGGCATTGACTTTGATTAGGCCATACATATTCCATGCATTCATAAAACCTGCTGCTTAGACAGATTTTTAGACAGCGTTTTACGGCCGAGGTGCCAGTTTCGGTGGCGGTGGCGGTGGCGGAGCGGGTGCTGCGGCTGCTGCTCCTTGTTGAGGTTTTCGGCTCGTTGGCCAACGGAGTCAGCATAAAATTTAGCACGCAATTACCAGGCAGCCAGATAAGTCGATAAGCTGCTGATGAAATGGAATGGCCCGGGGCCCGGGGCTCATTAAAATGCAACGAAATGTCACCTATCTGAAATTGAGGCGCAATCTTAACGGACCTAACAGCCAATTATAGCTGCCGGGACACAGCGTAAATTCCACGATAAACATCCTGCAGGATGTTTGGCAGGGCCGTGTATCAACAGAAGAAATAGCCACAATAGGAGTCGGCTAAATTAGAGTGCAAGCTTGTTAACGACAAAAGATGGCTCGTCCAACAAAATCCGAATGCTAGACCGAGGGGATATATGTACTACCTACACAACCTACACACATACGCGGGTCATTCGGGGTCATTGGTCCTGCTAAGACGTTTGCATAATATGAGAAAGATTTCCCATTGCTTTCGGTGGGCGGATGCCCAAGCAAAGTCATATTAAATGGCAAAAGATGGAGGACTCCCTTTGGTTAACTGCAGAGCATAAGCCCCGGCATAGAAAGCGATAAAAATGGCTTGGCTATTGTGTATTGCTGCTGCTCTGCTGCTGCGCTGCTGCTGCGCTGCTGGTGCTCCCTGCTTGTGCACCATATTGCCAAGTGTTCCATTCATTCGGTCTCGCATTGTCTGGGGCCCATGCGTAAAGTGAACAAAAATTGTGGGAAAATTACATTTCGAGGAGCCATAGAGCGGGAATGGATGGTATGGAGGGCTGGATGGGATGGCGGAGCGAGTCCAGAAATCCCGACTTAGCCTATTAGCATTCATATTAAAACGAAAGTGGAGCCATATTGCGTATACGCAGCCATGTACTCGGCTCAGTGTGTACATTGACAGAATGTGCGTAATTCCAGGACCCAGGGCCCAGCACCCAGGACCCACATCCCCTTGTGCTTTCTTCGGTTGGGAATCTGCTGCTTTTGCTGTTACTGTTGTTCTTTTTGTTATCCTTGCTGCTGGCAGGCAGTCAGCACTTGGGCAGATTTTAGGATTAACGTGAGCTCATCTGCCCAGAGCCCTGAGGATGGGGAAAAGTTAATTCCTTTTTGAGTAATACGCGCTGTCCCTTGAATAGGCACGAAAATTGCATTCTTTTGCTACCAAATTTTATGTCATCCCAGAAAACTAAGCTGGATAGCTAAGCTAGGACATTCGCTTTTATTAAATCCCAAAAATCACTTTGCAGTCAACTTGTTTAATGCTTTTTTTTATGGAGTAAGGGAAACAGAAATCTCTGGAATAGTTTACATATGCAAACGGTAGTTCATGGCTTAATTTTGGGTAATTGACTTTTAAAAAAATGTGTTTAAAGAATCACTAAAATAAGCTTAATTAATTTACCTCAATCGGCGATTCAGCTACAACTTTTGAAGCTTCTCATGAGGGCACTTTTAGACTTAGTCAGTTGACGCAACTCGGGCCAAAAGATCAGCCGTGTCTGGTGGAAATTGCTTAATCGGCCAGACTTTGTTCATGGCCTAAAGCCGCCACAGACATTGGCGAAGCCGGCCTCAATTTTGGCATATCAATGCCGAGAGCGGAGAGTGGCACTTGGCCCGGTCACTGGGTTGTTTGCGTGTTTTGCTTAGGTGTTGTCGCTTATGTGGCCTGCCCAGGACACTTAAGGGCACTTTAGATGCGGCAGAGGAAAGAGCGGTGGGAAAAGGTGCGAGCATATGGTTACACAAGGATACAAAGTGGTCAGCGTAGCCATTACAGCGTCAAAAGTGCTTATCTACACAGTTGTCCGGTTGTGGTTGTGCTGCTTGTTGTGTTGCGGGTGTTGGCTGTTGCTGTTGCTGTTGGCGTTGCCATTGCTTTTGTTGTGTGGGTCTGAAGCTAAATAATGCGCTTAATAGCGCTCACCCACCTCCAGAGCCAGGACCAAGCAAACAGAGCGCGCGCGGAGCCCTCGAACAGGACATCACGCTCAGAGTTTTTGCCATTTGTGCCGTGCTTTTGTCTTTCAGCCAGCCGGCCATTAGGCAGGCAAACACAATCGCCCACATCTGTACACGTCATCTCTACGCTCCCATGCAGCCGAGTCACGTTTGCCGAGGCTTGTGCTGCTCCTCGATTAGCATATCAATATGCAACGCACCCGGCTCTATCCGCAGCCCATCCTGCTGGGCTCCGCCGAGGCTCTATTCAGAGCCACGCACAAGTGACACATCGTTATGCGGCCTGATAAACACGGGCTCCACCTACCAACAATACTTGGCTCTATCGCCCCGATGGCAACAAACACCCACATTGCGCATACGGCACGTTGTCAACGTCAAGTGCTTGAGTGCGACAAGAAACTTAATGAAATGAACGAATTGAATAGTTCGAAGGAAGGCAGGCAGGCAGGCAGTCTAGCAGTTGGCCCGGATATTGGGTTTTATTTTATTACATTTTCCCGGCTTTACTTTACTTTACTCTCACTTGTGCCTTACTTATTTCTACTATCGCCAGCCCCTGCCCCTGTCCCAGTGCCATCCCGGCCCGATTCTGATTCCGATTCCGGCACAACACATGCCGCCATTTCGCAGCATAATATCAAATTACAATGACTACCCATGTGGATCACTGCTGGGTGGGTGTGCGGGGCAGGTTTAGCCCACATTTACTGCCACGAAACACCCAACCAGGCAGTGCACACCTTGCTGTTACTTAGTTGTGTGTGTTTGTAAACTACTTAATGGTGTGTAAATTTGCCGACGCGCTTCGACGCTGTTCGGTTTCAATTTTGCGGCTGAGAAAAATTAATTTTGCTGCTAGCTTTGTTCCTTCCAGCACGGCACAGCACAGCACACACACGCAGAGTGCATGGCAATTTTCCGTGCGTATGCGTAATGGATTTGTGCAATTAAAGTGAAAACAAGGGCATTACCCAAACACACAGCCAGGCAGACGAAATTTGATCAATCCCCAAACAGATAGTCGTCGGTTGGGTAGCCAGAAAATCACTCAGTGAGTCGGTTTCCTAACCTGTTGGCTTAGTTTGAAAAGTTGCCTCAGAAAACGAACCCCCCCATCCGCCGTTGCCACCGTCCTTCCTGCATTATTAGCAAGTTTGGCTCACTCCCCCCCCTGGTGGATGGCTGGAGGGGGGAATTCAATTTTAGACTGACACAGGAATTACATGCAATCCATGTTGACTCTGGCAGCGGCAGAACTCAGCCCGAGCAGACAATACAAAAGCCGATGGCTGCCGGGAGGGTATCTCTCTTGCTGCCTCGATGCCAAAAAACTGTTTACGTACCAAATAAATTTGCCATTAGATGAAGGGGAGAATTTACACGACTTCAGTCGGTCCAGGGCACATAAACAATGCAGCTGCAAGTGGGCCAAGGAGAGGCAGGATATCCTCCTGCTGCAGCAAGGACACAAAAGCAGGAACCAAGCGAGGAGGCAACAAAAAAAATAGGAAAAGCAGAGCAGCAACGATGTTTGTGTCGATAACGGTTGGCGAAAATTTACGACGAGCATACATTGAAATTGTCACATGAAATCGAAAAACAGCAGCACCAGGATACACCTGACTGGGGGAGCCAACAACTTTGCAACCTTCAGGCTGCGGCTAATGAAATCTCTTCTGCTCGGCAGGAAGAAAGGAACCTTCGCAGAGAATCCTCTTCGAGTTGCCTGTCGAAAATTGAATTCCCTGCATCGGAGCTTCGGAGGAGGCATTACCCCATTGACCATAAATTATCACTTGCAGCGTGCAAGTGGCTCTCGGCAAAGCCCTTCGCTATTTCTCGTTGTGCAGCCTCAAATAAATACAAATCAAACATTGCCGGAATGCGCAGGGATTGCTACGGCTTAAGTCCATACACACATGGCACATGGCAGGAATATATTCGGTCCCCGGGACGCGCTGCAGAAGATCGTTTATAATCAGAAAAGCAGAAAATTTCATATTGCCTCAATGGCCGGGACATAAGCACACATTGGGATTCTTTTTGTGTGTCTGTGCAGAAATCTTTGAACTATGAAAAATTGATATTAGCTAAAAATACTTTCAGTCCTTGTGGTCGCCGCTGCCACCGCCGCATGGCCATGTCCTATCCTTTCCAGGCAGCCAGTCCTTTTGTGTGTCTCTCTTGTATGAAGTTCCTGTTTCTGGTATCCCTTTCTCGGGCAGCCGCCTTCATTGGCCCACTCGCCACGGCCACCGCCGCCAGTTGGAGTGTGTGCACAATGATTAGACGGACCCAGCGACGACACTGGCCACATTGTACAACTTGCCTCTGTTCCCACTGACCGCGCCTGCCCCTGCTCTTGGTCCTGCGGGACTGGCCCCAAAAAAACCCCCTTTTTTCGGTTTGCCTGTTTTGGTTGAACTTTATTTAATAAAGCAATTTGCGCTTGGCTGACATTAGTTACTGTTTGAGCCCTGGCCGCAGTGTCTGGCCCAGCACAGATAATTTGAGCGAGTTTGTTTGGTTGTGGGAGTGCTGACGTTGGCCCACCAATTGCCACAACTTGTTAGGCAATTAAATTTAATTTGCATGATAAAAACTAAATGATACGTAGACATCCCGGGCGGGTAAAAAGGAACACATAGAGTCCCTGACATCTGTCTGCCAGTGCCAGTCCCTTGATTAATTATGACGAATGGTCCCGGCCGGACACTTGGAAAGGCTGATCAATCAAGCGGGCTGGAGAACTATGCCGATCTATTTGCATTTTCGGACAAGGTAAAACGGAATTTGGGAACAGCAAGTCATCTCGCGAATCCCTGGAAATCACGCAGACCCAATCAAGGCAATTAGCTTAAAAGGTCGGCGGGTGGCGAAAAATTTAAAGAATTTTAGCGCCACAGCGCGTTCAAATTGAATGCGGATGGCGCCCCACCTGCCACCTGCCACCGGCCAGCCCTGCACCTTTCTGCATAACAAATCAAGGGAGGAAGCACCTACCTCTTTTTTTGTGGTACGTTGCCTGCAACATCCGCAACGGTAACGCCTGCGGCTCTACACTTTTCGGCTTGCGCGCATTTTTGCCGCTTTTGTTGGCGTGTGCGTTTTGCCAAACTGTCAATCAATAGAATTGTTCGGCCCTATTTTTTGTAGCTCCGTGTGGTCTTTTTTGTTTCCCAGGACCGCAGAACGTAGGCCCCGATCCTGCACGAGCCGGCAACCGAATGGAATCGAATACAATCGTTTCGCATACAATGTTGTGCCATTGCATGCGGCATGTGGCAGCTTTGGGGCTCGAGCGGCAGCACCAAGCCGTCAAAGTCACCGTGCATCATGTGGCGACATGGCGTGCAAGCGCGCTGGGGCGACCGGAGTGTGGCAATGTTATTTTTCGCTTTGTGGCTACGCTTTGGCCGTTACGACATTTGCACACTGCACCGACTACTGCCGGCGAGCAGAAAAAAAGAAAATACTCAAACGGGCTGGGGGAAAAACTGGCCAACAAGTGCCGTTGATCTACGGGGGTTCAGGGCCGGGGACAGTTGGCCAGGCTGTGTGTCAAAATTTAAGCTTAAAGTGGCGGCCACTTCGGGTGGTAATCTGCACGAAACAAAGATTTCCAGGATCAAGTCATTAACAAAGAATTATGTAAAGTAGCTTGCCAAAAGCAATCCAATAGAGTCTTTAAAAATGGTCCTTAGAAATTCAAGTTTCAACTAATTTAAAGTTTTTAAATAAGTGTATTTTTCGGCAGTTTTTCTTCGGATTTTTCGTCTGTATGCAGGCAAGTATTTTGTCGCTTTTTGAGCCATCAAACTGCTCGTTAACGCTTCGACGAAGGAGTCACTACCGATAGAGAGCCCGAGGACGAGATAGGAAAGGAGTCGCAGGATACAGGAAGACGAGGAGGAAAGAGCGCCTTAAGGCCGCTGGCTGCGTTCTGCATGCGGCTTTGATTTTTGTCTTTGTGTTCACGTTCTGGGCCATGCACGCTGTTTGGGCCCGAAAGGCAAAATCAATATATCCTTGTGGCTTGACGGTATTTTTTTGGCTGAGTTCTCGGCCGTGATTTGCCTTTGCTGCTGCCACTGCCACTGCTTTGCCTTCCCTTTGCCCTGTCCTGCCCTGTTCTGCCCTGCCTTTTCGTAGCCACTTTCCCCCGGAAGTGGCCCGTCTGGTTGCTTAGGCATGCAGGCATTCGCCAGGCATTCAACCACTCAGCCACCCTCGACCCCACATGCACTTCAGCGCTCCGCCTTCAGCCTTCTGGCTGCCTCTTTCTCTAGTTGACTGGGTTTTTGTGTGAATCGGCCGTGATTACGTCTAATAGCTGTCCAAGTCGATCGATGTTCCCTGTACTTGACAGCTGAGCCGCACCAGGCCCGGATTTGAGTGCCGCCATCGGGTTCGTTTAGGGCCTGATCTTTGGCATTTCAGACTCGTTCCGTTCGTTTCGTTCGCTGCGGCTCTGATGCATAATAAATGAGCCGCTGGCACTTTCGCCTAATCATATAATAATAACTTAAGTAATGGCCAGCATAAATAAATGAATCACTAATGAGCTGAAACGGTTTCCTTGCCGCGTTCGGCGCAATTTTCGCAACCACAGAAACGAGCTGCGACGCACTAAAAATGCGCCATTTACGACAATCAAAATGATTAAGTGCGTTCCGCGCGCTTGCCACACTCGCTGCGAATGTTGCGTATACGCAGCGTTGGCCCGGCCCATAAAGATCCCAACAATCCAGCAGAAAATTCGGAAATAAAAAGCACAGGCAAGCCGGGGAAGAAATATGTTTGCCGTTTGCCGCTTACCGATTGCCGCTGGCCTTGGCTTAAAGCAATTTAAAGTGCGCCGAATACTTTTGGTCGCGGAGCGGAGGCAATTTCGTTAATATTTCCGAGGCGTTCGCGCACAGCACAAGAAAGTTAAAAATACGCTTTAACTGCTCCAACAAGTCCCCGGGGAGTGATTAAAATATAATAAATTTCAGTTGCAAAACGAGGCAAGACAGCGGCAGAGGCGAAGGCAAAAGCAGAAGCGGCATAAGCCCGAAAGGAGATTAAGTGGTTGGCCAGCATAAAAACCGCACATGCAAACCGCCCAAGACCACGGCCACGGCTCCACAGACACGCCCACTCATATGGACTTTGCTTTATATGAAAACGAGTCGTTAGTTGTCCGTAGTCCATGTCCGGGTGCGGATTTTTTGGGTACGGACAGGCAGGCCGGCAGGCAGACCGGCAGACAGGCAGGCAGGCAAGCGGGTGAGCCCACAAAAGTGTGAACATAATTTAACATGCAGCGGCGCGCCAGTTTCGGGTTTTTCGGTTTAGACAATGTTCAAGGATTGCCTCTTTTTGGGCCCCTGCGAGGAGGGGGCAGTCACTTCCTCTTTGAGCCGGGGCATTTGAGTGTTTTGAAGCCTTATGCGAATTTGATTTGCGGCATTTTAATTTATGAACATGTGAAAGAGCCGCCGTCGAGTTGCCAAACATTTTGGCAAAACATTTCCGGAAACAAGTTGCGGTTGTCGAGGGGCAGGAGCAGGAGCCCTTAAAATTTCGGACCAGCTTGTCGGGGAGAGAAGACAGACGCCTTTCATGGGGCCCCAGCTGATGTTTTTTTATGCTGAATGGCAAATCAAGCATCTGCCTTTATGTGCTTTAATTTTCGCCTTATTTTGTATATTTTTTGTGTTGCTCGACTTGAGAAATTTTGGTTTTCTGGCTTCTGTCTTTTTGTTTTCCCTTGGCTTTTTTTTCTTGGGTTTATTTATCCAGGAGGCGCAGCATGGATGTCTATGCATGTGGGCGTTTTGTCGGGTTATCAGTGCTCGCATAAATCTTTTATCAACCCGTCGCAGCTGTGGGCTTGAGGGTGTTGTGCCCCCTGTTGCTGCCACTGCTGTTGCCGCTGCCGCTGCTGCTGCTGCTTCCTAATGAATACGCACAAAGTTGCTAATGAAGCAGCGAAGTGGGAGGGCGCATAAGAAGAAGTTTTGGCCATACGCATATGAATATACATAGTACAGGCTAAAAGGCGGCTGTCTGGCGTATATGGGGGCGTGAGCCGTAGCTGATCTCATGCATATGCGACAGATAGAATAATTATACACTTGGGACTGGGAATGGGATTAGAATGGGTGGTTAAACCATCGAGGGCGTCGAAAGTTTGTCGTGGAACTCGGGGCCAAGGGAGCAGGAGGGTGCGAGAAATGCTAATGTGATAAATCTGCATACAATATTTAATATAGCAAGTAAATCTGCTTCGAGTCCCACACGAGAGATGTATTTATTCCAAGAAATTTGTCTGGGTTTTAAATATTACTTGGGCATTGATCTACTCAAAAATACTCGCATCCGCTTGATTTACCAGCTCAAAACTTTGTTTAATTAAATCTCAATTGTGGCAACTTTTTGCTTGTGAAACTAGTTCCCCTCATAATTGCCTGATTTTCTGTAGCTTTTCTCTTTTTTCAATCAACTTTTCTCAAAGCTAGGAAAAAAGGAAGCCGCACAAAATAAAGGCGAATCAACGGAGTGAAGGAATCGGGAGCACAAGTTGGCCATTGTGGTCCTTCCAGGGTCCACCGGCGGCCTGTGAGCCAAGTTGGAAAGGGTTCCGAGCGGACGGGAGGAGGTCTGCTAATGGTAAATAACGATAAATAGGAAAAAGTAGAAAAGAGCTTCTTGGCCAAAGGCAAAGTCAATGACGCACTTGCCGGACTCTTCAGGCAGCGGCAACCTCATTGGAAGCTGCAACAAAAGTGAATTCTAGTGTGCTTAAAGCGTAAAATTGTTTGTTATAAAATTCAATTGCTGCAGCCGCTGCTGCTGCTGCTGTTCTTGGCCAAATGCAATCAGCTGCATAAGAAATGCCAAAGCTGCAGTGGAAACTACAAAAAAAGTAACTTTTCCCCAACTTAAGTTGGCTACTTTTGTCTTGCACTGAGATTTGCCGGGCATAAAATATAAGCATATCGGGGCCTTGGAACAAACTTATATTCTTTTCCTCCGCATATCTGAGTGGACGCCACGCAAGGCCACCAAAAGAAGCCCAGAGAAGGAGTCCAACCAAGACTGGGTAAACAAATTGCGAGCTGGAAAGGCGAGATCTCATCTAATCAGGAAAAATTTGTATGTCCCCGATGTTGATTACGCCGAGGCAGTAGGCAAAAAATATGCCATAAATGCTGGTTGCGAATGTGCTTGTTCGTTCCATCACAGTGTCATATGGCATATTACCTTTTATGGGGAGTACTTTGTGGATGTTGCCTTTTGTTTTTGGTTTTTTTTTCTCGAAAAAACTTGCTGCAGACGCACACACGCAATCCACTCGAAGCCAGAAGCCCACCCGCTGGCGTCATAAAAGTGCGTAACAAGCGGCAACAGGTTGCCTGGAGGTAGTTATACGAACACTGCTCAACCACCTCACTGGCTCGGGGTATCCTCCGACGTCCTGTGTCTCTGCGTCCTCGTTTGCCAACAAATTGCGCATATCAAATTTACGGAATTGTCGCCGCTTGCTTTTCCACCTCGCCCCTTTTGCGGCCCGGAGATACACTAGGAAAATTCCAATTTTAGTTACCGCAACTGGGGATTATGTTGTACAATTTTAGTGCAAATATCCGGAACACTTAACTCTGTGTTGGTTAACTTAATTAAAAGAATTTAGCTAGCATTTTTAGTTACCAACTTTTGCAATTTCAAAAATAAAATATTGCATTATTTCATTTAAAAACTGGTATAAGGAACTCTGTGTTGTAGTAGACGATAACTTGGCACATGACTAGATTTTAGATATCAACTGTAAGCAACAATATTTTTATCTCTTGGTCCAACCATTTCAAAGATATAGACCAATATGCAGCAGAAAATACAGTTTTTTGCAAATTGCAAAGGCGGAAAGGAGCGTGCCTAAAGCGTGCGGGCTAGATCCACTCTGATTAAGAATATATAGGTATATACTTTATAGGGTCGGAAACGCTTCCTTTTCTCAGTTACATACAAACATAATATACCACTTTTACCCTAAGGTATATGGTATAACAATTAAACACAAAAGATATATGACTAGATAATACAAATTACAGCAAGTCAAATATGTGCATTTGATTTTAAAAGTGTGGGCCACACCTTTCAGTCATATTCCTTGATTTATTTTTATTATAAACCCTTAATTTTAATCCTTTTTGGGCACAGTGTAGCTTGATTTTACGCCAAGCCTTGAGAAACTAATAGATTTCGTTGTCAAGGCACTCCAACCCATACCACATCATACCACAGCACACCACACCATCCCACCCGACTCCAGCGTGTGTGCTGTTTATGACCAAAGTGTTTGGTAATGGCTCAAATGGTAGGCGTTGTCAAAGACTGTTGACTGTAGTCGGCTAATGCCGCAGTACTGGGGCCGTTGTCTATATACTTTTTTATAAGCGTTTCGCGTGACAGGAGCCGGGAATCCGTTGGCGGGGCCTGCATTTACATATCCGCGACATTAGAGCCGCCATATTAATGATTTTATAGTGTAATAACGCGTTATCACGCCGTCACTCACCCTCGTTTAGCCATAGATATGGCTAATTCATTTGTTTTTAGCTGGTGTCTCTTATTTTTTCCTCATTTTCCCCCCATTTGCGTTCTATTTTCCCGACTGGCATGTTCTGTCAGTTTGCATTTTGATTGAGTTGTTTTCACATAATTCATGAGGACAGGCGGCCAGCGAAGCGTGTTTGCAAAATGCAAAATTATATGGATATGGATGTGGATTGATATGGATTGGATTGTTATATTCTGGGCACGGGGCACGGGGCACGGGGCCCGGCAAAAACGCCATCAACTTTGTGTATTTAGGATGGATGTGGAGTTAGGCCAATGTCTGGGCATTAATAAACATTTGATATATGATTTGTTGCGCTGCATTATGCAAATTAGTGCTGTGCATAAATTGCGCAAATTATTTGCTGTCTGCCGACTTAATTAAATGAAAAACTCAAATTTTTCCGTGCACCAGACAGCGGCGAAAAGAAAACAAAGGCCCAATGCAAAGCGGAGGCCATCCGGCAATCATAATAAATGAATAGGCCTTAATTAGTTCAATCAGTTGCTGCATAAAAGGACAAAATTCGATAAATCAATACAAAGTGGTTGTCCAAATATTTATATGTATTCGGCGTTGTCGAAAGTGTTATGAGAACACTTTCAGCCGTCGAATTTGGAGGGGGGATATGGTCAATTCCACAATTACTGTGGTGTCCTATGAATAGACTCGTTATTACAAATAAATGCCAACGTCACTATCCCTTCAAATCTGTGAGGAAAATTGGCTATAGTTGGGTGGGAATAATTAACCCAACCAAAATAAAGGTTTATGCCATTTTTTTTATGAAATTTCCGGAAGAGATTATAAAACTGTGTGGTATCTAGACTATGGGGCGGAATAAACATCCTTTCACGGCATCCCGCGTCCCCGGTTGAACTTTCTCTTTTTGTGCCGTGGTCGCCAGGCTACGGTTGTCTGGATGGTTGCCTAATTCTTTTGGCTCCATTCAGTTGAGTTCGCTAATTGCTATAACTTCCACTTTCTGTCGGCTTGCCTGTCAATGTGTATACGTTGATTGCGCTGAAATAAATGAGTTTTCATGCTAACCGAGCAAAAGTTGTGCCAATTATACTGACCAAGTCCCCGGGCTGAGCTTATACCCAGCTGGTTCGCCCGCTCGCTCCGTTTGTCCTTTGCGAAAGTTTTGGCTTTTGTCTAATTTATATAATGCCATTGCCATTTAGCATAAGAACCAAATGAATTGCTTTACAAATTGAATGCAAATTTCCCGCTCATCATTATAATCATTCAGGCAAACAAAAAGCGAAAACAGGGAAGTGCGCACCGGATTCCATGATTTCTCTCGAACAAGATGGATTTTGTGGCGGCCAAGGGAAGGCCTCTTCGCATCTACCACCATTTTATGCGCACTCGTTGCGCCAACATTTTGTGTAGTGCGATTTTATCATTTTGTGAATAAGTTAAGCCCGGGTTTTTGAGCGGCGGCGGGATTATTACGAAACATTTCTCCGTTTCTCGCTTTTAATCAGAATCTCGACGGCCACGATGATAAATGTTCCTGGGAATCATCGGCTGAGGTTTGGGGGGGTGCCAAAGCAGGTCGGGGTCGAGGTAAAGAAATATTCATAATTCAATGCTTAAACCGCAATTCATGCTCTGTTTTTTGGCTCCCCTTCAGCTGCTGCGGCTGCTCCTGCTGCTGCTCCTGCTGCTGCTCCTGCTGCTGCTCCTGCTGCTGTAGCTGCCAGTTTAGTTTTTGCTTGCTTTTTTGCCCGGCAGCCTGGCAGCCATTCACATTAATATCGCTCTGCAGTCGCTGCTGCTGCAGCTTACCTGGGGTAAACCCTAAAAACGCTTTTGCATTTTCATAAATGTTTGGCTTTTGCTGGAAATACACTCGACTCATGCCATGGCCCTCCCCACGGCCGATCTGCATATTTCACTCGACCCGCTGGCCGGCTTTGGCTTTCCTTGGTTTCCTTGTTTTCCACACTGCGGCCTGGCATTTCCCCCGCCTGCATCCGTCGTCCCGGGCGCGGTGGTGCAATAAAATTGAAATTAATTTTTAGTGATTGCGGATGCGGCGCATCAGCTCCGGTTTTGCGGGCCGTCTGATTAAATTGTACACTTTCTTGGGGCGGCCAAACAGCACTCACAAACTCATTATAATTCCTTCGTTATTTATTAACCAAAATTTTACCGCTCTTGTGTCGTTTTTAGGCCACATGCACTTGTCGTCGCCATTGTCGCATCGATAGCAATTAAAAGCGACGTCAGCCAAAGCAAATAGCCATCAGGTAATTAAATTTTCGTTTATTTATTTATTTTTTGTATCAATTATTACACTCGACAATTTTCGAAAATAATGAAGAGGCCAAAATGAAATGGGTATCGAGTTTGGCTTAAAACCTACCACAAAATGTTGTATCTACATGCGTGCGCCTGTGTTTGTTGGTTGTCATTTCAGTTGCGAGTGTGTGTGCCTGACAAATGAGGGGCGGGGCGGGGCGGTGGTGGGTGGAATATTAACATGCAGGCATATTAAGTGTCGGAAATCCATCAGGCGGAGTGTGAGGTGTGTATCTGGATGTGAAGTGCTCAAAAGTGAATATTCATGTCAATGTCTCGTTTGTCATTGAGCGCAATCAAACTGAAACTAAACAGAGCTGTCAGCTTACAAGAGAATATCATTTCATGAACTCGCTTGGTTGACAGCCTCGCTCATAAGCCGGAATTTAATTTTCAGTCACAATAAAAACCCAATAACTCTAAATTAAAAATATTCAATAATAAATCCATAAGCTACAATAGCGTTCTATGAGATTTTTTCCCCAATTAGCCCAATTAGGAGGCCACAAATCTTGTGCCGCAAACCTTCGAGACAGGTCCTGGACCTGGGCATTGGGGACCAGTTTCCGGAACCCGAAACGGGCTAATAAATGTCGACTGGCTGGGCCAGCAGCTTTTGGACGCTTGCCATTATTCATGCCCAGGAAATTGAAATGTTATGTGGCCTCAAAAAGTAACCCCCCAAAAACGATGTTGGCCAAAAAGCGTTTTAAACTCTTTGGCCCCGAAATAAATGGCCGCAAGTGTCGCTGGCTTATGGCTGCTTAAATTGCTTCTTTCTTATTGGTTTTTAGTTTCCAAACTCTGGGATTTTCGGCTTTAAACGGAGGCAGCTGCCGAGTTGGCCGAGTTTTCATCTCGTTGTTTGCACTGCCGACCAAGAAGGTCCTGGGAGCCGCCTGATTGGCCAGCTGCGCGCTACTGACCTTTGTCTTTCGTGTCCTTGTTGCTCTTGTTATTTCGGCTAATTGAAATCGCTTGCCTGGCAATTTAATTATGATTGCTGTTCAGCTTTTGATCTTTTGTCAATTTTGCAAGTGACTGCCCCACTACCCGCCCTGAGCTTGTCACGGTTGTAATTAATACCAAGGCCAACACAGACACAGTCAGTCTCTTTTGAGGCATAAATAGTGGCTCAAGTGTTTGCTGTAAGTGCACAAAAAATCCATTGGCAAATATTTGTTCGAGTGACTTGCACTCGGCTTAATCCTGAAAAGGACTCGGCTCTCATTTGTGCGGCAATTAGTTAAATCTATGCAAATATTTTTATCCCTTGAACAGCCAGCAACAACAGCTGCCAGCCAAACAATCAATCAATCCACCCAGCAATCAATCAATCAATCGATTGCTCAAGGGGGAGCGGCGGAAAAAGCAATGAAATTTGGTCAAACATGAAATACAAACAGAAACGCAAACAAGAGCGAAACGTTGCTAAAGTGCAATTAAGGTTGGAAACTCAAGAGACGCTTAGACCGGACCAATTGAAAGTGGAGTCCAATTACTTGACTCTGGACAATGTACACTCGATTCTGCTATTGTATGAAAAGCGATCCGATGCTGCTAAAAGAAGGCAAGTGCATTGACTTTAGCTGGAAGTGAAAAAAGGCAGCCCCCGCCGCCCCGAACCATGTCATTAATTTATTTCCCTCTCGATACACTGAGGGAATTACCCCGAAAGATGGAATATCCGCTCAACGTTTTAGGTTCTTTAGGTTATCACGATGTCGCAGTGTAAATGAATGCATTACTCAAGGCAAGCAGACGGTTTTGCTTAAGTAGTGCAATTACAATTCATGACAATCGCTTTAATTAGGGCCGCAGGAAATTATGAATGTTCTGGGGCAAGGAAACTAATGTCAAATGTCAGCTGCGGCCCTTGGGGAAAACTATTTACCATCTTCCTCCATTCATTTTCTTGTTTCTTTTCCCCTGTTTTGCCCGGTTTTTCCGCTCACCTTTGTTGCAATGTGTTTTACAGTTTTCCAGTTGATTTAGCACGCCGCAATGTTTTTATTAGTTGTGAAATATTTTCCGCTTTCGCTATTCCGCTCCAGCTATTCCGCTTTTCCCGTGTTTTCCTCTCTGCCCGGCACTGACCCATGGTTTTTCCTTTTTCCCGGCATTCCCGCCATCTCTTTGTGGTGCAATTAGTTGTTGTTTTGTGGTTATTTATTTAATTTCACAGCGCTCCCCCTCCGGCTCACACCGACAATGCATTAATGCCGATGCCGTTTGTTGGTTTTTGATGGCATTTCATGGTGCGCTGTGCTAATTATGCTTAGCATTTGTTCATTAATCAAATTAGATTCCAGCCGGGGCAGCATTTGCCATTTACCATTTACCATTTAGCATTTTGCGCAGCCATTTCAGCAACTTTCCTCACGGCCTGCCGGCTGTTCCTGTTGCTCTCATAATTCCCGGGGTTTGCCTGGATTTTTGAATGCCGGGCCGTCTGAGGCGTCGTCTGAGGAGGATGGCTTGGCACTTAATTAAAAGATTACTTGTTAAAACTTTTTGGCAGAAAACTTAATGCGAACATTGCTTTCCGGCTCGCAGGGAGGGGAGGGAAGGGGCGGCAGTGGCAGCGGCAGCTCTACGCTCCATGTTTGCGAAAGAACTTTAAATAAATAAAAGGAAATTGCAAAGCAAACACATTTGGGTACAAACACAGAGAGACGACCTACACTTTCGAACACTCACTCCTGCACATTGTAGACAAAATGGCAAACGTTGAACTTTGATGATTTATAGCCGTGGGGATGGGGGCACGGAGGTATGGGGTGGTGCGGCATGTAGTGGGTCCGTGGCATGAACGTTTGCTCAACAGCATTCTTTGTAGCCACTCGAACACACAAGCACTAAACTCTCAGTTAGCTACACTCTGCTACAGAGTTTCACATTTAATTTACTACGTGTCACGCATACGCTTGGAGCTTGACAAATGCTGGACCCGGAAAAGCGGAGAGAGTGGGCGAAAGGGGAGGGCGAGTGGCTGGAAAAGCTGTGCGGAAAAATCTCGAACAAAAATCACACTACATTCAAACAGAAGTTGACTAGGTAAGATGGTCGATTAGGAACACATTTTTTGTTTTCTTAGCCACAGCACACGGCGCACAGTGATTGGCTGTTCAACAAATAAACTTGACGTAAATCATTTTAATATGCATCGTAAATTTATACTGCAAAAATGGAATTTTAAAATAAAGCTAAAGGGCTTAAAGGGTTATTGTTATTAGCCGAAACTAGAGCTGCAGAAAGTGGCGTTCGACTGAATTGTTAATCACACAAATTTAAAAGCCTTGAAGCGGCGAATGGATTAGCTGGCACACCGGTCGTATGAGTGATTTTTACCAAACAAAATTGAAGTGCTTGGTTAGCGGGCAATCAAAAGCACCACAGCCCTGATTCTCCACCCATTAAAGAGATCAAGCTATTGGGGCTTGGCAGTTTTTGCCTCTGTGTATCTAAGCCAAGCCCCTGCTCTGTGGCTTTATTTGAAGTCTTTGATTATGTTTTGAGAGTGAGCCGCAAATTACGGTGAACGTAAACAAGCCTGAGCTCTCACTTCCGGTTCCAGTTTTAATGTACTTTTGTGCACTCTGAAAAGTTGTTTGCCCCCCCTCCGCAACTCTTTGGTTTCTTTTCAGGATGTCTGGGTCGGCTTGGGCAAACAAAATTCCAAAGTTTAATTTAACGTTAATAATGTTATTTGTGATTTTTATTTCCCCCTCCCTCGTGCTCTCTATTTTTTATTTGTTTTTTAAAACGTCGCATGTGTCGTGACGGCATGAAAATACATAAAAGGGGATAAATTAAAAATAAAAATATGTGGAACAAAAAATAGGAATGTGTGCACAGAGTTTTAGGTGGCTTCAAACTTTGAACTCAAAGCCACTCAGGCTCATTTAATTATCAAGTTTACTTTGCGCTCGAGTGTGTGGATTTAATTGGTTTTTGATAAAAGTCAGCTAAGCATGCTAATTAATGTGGCTTTGACTTTGAATGCATGTGCAGCCTGATGGCATGGGGAGGGATGGGATGGTTTGGGATTAACTTCTTCCTGCCGCCTGCTTTTGAGGAGATCGTCCACCTAATCGGATGTGAGGAACTGCCAACAGCGGAATGAAAAGCGTACAAATACTCCCGCTTCTCAAGCTCAAACATAAGCGAATAACTTTTCACACTCCTGGATTTCGTCCTTCGCGCGCAACGCAATGCTATCCAACAACTCAACGGAACTCAGCTTAAATAAATAAATTGTTTGGCTGCACCAAGGATACGGATACGTACACGTATACTATGTATACGTATAAGCACTGTGGCAGCATGTCAACACAATAAATGCGAATGAAAATTGCAGCAAAGTTTCCCTATTTTTGGCACATGATTCTCCAAGGGGTGGCGGAATAACTTGCGTATCATGTAATGTACAAAAAATAAGACCCCCGTGACCAAGTTGCAACAGCAAAAGCAACAGCAACGGCAACGGCAACTGCAAAATAATTAAATTCCAACAAGCAAGTTATAGACCTCAAGACTTTTTGCTCGACTCCTTGCTGGGGTCTTACATCTCTAAATTCATGCAAAATGCGTTGCCCTCTCCCGTTCCTCGTTGAATGGATATCAAGGGAATACTGGAGGGTGGAAAGATATGTCTAAATGTTGCAACAAAATATTGTGGGCTGTGCCTAGTGCTGGGTATTGCGTAGTCCGTAGCGCCGAGATACGTTCTACTTTAGTGAGCTTGTTCTTGAAGGCCCTGAAAGTTATGCCCTCAACTTATTGCCGTTTTCCGCATTGCTTTTGTTTCGCCATGGCCTGTGTTTGCAGTTCGGTGGAGTTTCTTACGGCTTGTCAGTGGCTCGGTGGGTTGGTGGGTTGGTGGGTTGGCGGCTTGGTGGCTCGGCTCTGCTCTGCTCGGCGGCTCAGTGGAGCACTGGTGGGAATCATTTCGTTTGCTTCTGCTGCACTTTTCTTGCACATGCCGGAAGGAAATGAGCAAAAATGACAAAGTTAACGGATGTGCGCAAAACACAACGCACTACCACTACCCCCTTTCAACTCCGCCCTTTACAAGTTGTCCTGCCATTTGGGCCTGCCCAATGCACTTGCACAGGATCAGGATATGTGTGCGGAAAGTACAAAATTTTACATGCATTTGATTTATGTTTCGCCAGCTCTTTTCTCGGTATTTCTGCCACACCGCCTTGTCATTGGTCCAAGTCCCCTGACAGGAGCCCCGCCGCCCCAGCCTTCGGTCCTGTGCTGGAAAGTAAGCAAATCATAGCCTACATTTCCGCTGTTGTTTATTCGAGCACATTCCTCTTTCCCCTGGCCTGGCCTGGCTGCTTCTGTTTCTTATTTTTTCGCTCCGGCTCTGGGGACTTCACTTCACATCGCATCTTCGTTGAAAGTTTTTTTGTTTCGCTCACAGTTCTTTTTTTGCTGAGGGAAAGAGTGTCATGTTTGGCTAATATGCAATTGTCGGAACAAAGCTGGCAAAATTTATGCCACTCGGGGGAGTAACCCGTCCCGCAGAGGGCCCGGAAAAGTATCGATCAGCAGAAGGATTTCTAATAAATGAAGTGTTTTGACCAATCAACGCTCAACCAATACCCGCCAGGGTTTTTTCTCGGAAATCGAAGGGTTTGGGTACCTTTCGGAAAGTGTACAAATTAAATTATATTTGCTGCCCCTTTTCCGCTTGTTTCCTTTTTATACCCGGTTCTTAAAAAGATCAAGGGTATATTGAATTCGTACGGATGTATGTAACAGGGGGAAGGTAGCCGAGTCAATCTAGTCATGTCCGTATGAACGCCTAGATCTTGGACACTATAATAGTTGGAACGATATAGATATTCAATATGATGTGATACCAGTTCAGCACAAGTTTGTTTTAAAAATCGGATACCACCACCCGCACCCCCGCAATCCGCGAAATTCTGTGGCATCCACAATTTTTGCTCTAAAAGTACCAAATTCAGATATTCAATTGGCAAAGCCAATATCTATCTGTATTGTAAAATCATCCGGTTACGGCACAAATGTTTGCGCCCACAAGCTTCTCCATAGAAACATGCCGCGCACTTGACAAATTACGAAAATTTTTTGGGCACACAATTTCAATGATATTAGAATGTTCTAGGAATCAGGTGGATACTGAGAACCGGGTATTTATAGTCGAGACAAGCGAGTATAATCGTTTCTACTTGTTCCTGGTCGGTTTGGTTTGGCTTGACTTTGTTTTGTTTCCCCTTTGTTGGTTCACGTTTTGAAAATTTCATTTATCAACGGCATTTCCATTGCTCGACCCCAGTCCGAATTGCGCCGCCAACTCCCAGCCCGCCCCCGGCCATCCCGTGTCAACAGGCAATTATTATAAAAGCCTGGAGTGGGTCGGCGGCGACTCCTGCCTGCTGGTTACGGGATGGCCATGGCCTCTTGGGTCCTGGCCCCGCATTTCCTCCACCTTTGGGCAGCGCACACACTGGGCTAAATGCCTGGCCACTGAAAAATGTTGCTTTAAATTGCATGAAATCATCGCCACATTCCACAAGTAATGAAATTAGTGCAAACAAAGCAACAGCCACTGTAATGGCAGTCGCAGTGCGATGCCAACAAATGCGTGGCAGGGCAACGACTCGGCTATCGAGGCCAATTAGATTAGTATGGCCAAAACAAAACAACGCAGGGCAAAGCGGAGAAAATGCAAAAACCAAAAAGTTCACACAAAAAGAACAACTGAAAGCAATAAATGTAGCTGCCAAGTGGATAAACAGTCGGGCGACATAACCCTTTTAGTTCGACCTTTTCCACAGACATTTTCATTTGCGTACTCGAATGAAAAGGGGGAAAAACTTAAAGCTTTAGAGAGTCTCAATAAAACTTTTTTGGTGAATTTGAGGGAATTTAAAGATATGCAAATCAAGTTAAAAATTTAAATTTCCAACTCGTACTTTCAACTAGGCTAAACGAGAGCTAGCATTTTTCTCAGTGCCGGAAAATTTGTTTTTAGTGTCAACGAGTTTAACGAAATTTCTGGTCACCAAACATGTCCTGTCCATATCGAAGAATCAACTTTGTTCTCAATGTTCTGACGGCGGTGACTTAGATTGGCATCTTCGAGGTCCTTGGGTCGCTTGGTAATCCTGTTCCCTCTCCCCCCTCCCTCCCACAGGTTCTGGAGATTGTGGCCAGCGGGTATCTGACGTATCTGTGGTCCACGCCCTGTTTCCAGGGCCAGGAGTTTACGATTGCGACGGCCCTATGCATGTTCGTCCTGCCGGTGTTGGGTCTCCAAAGCGTGGTGTTTGCCCTTTTTCGCCTGTACTGCTGCACCGTGGGGCTCGATCCAATTGTGGGTATTCTATTGGCCAGTTAAATGTGAAAATGTGCCACCTCATTCTGCCCCTCTGCGCAGGCGATCGTGTTCAATTGGGTTGGCGGCATTGGAGCGGTCTTCAGCTCTTTCCACCTGCTCATGGTGGTGATTTTATATCAATGCCAGAACGAGTTCGAGTACATGTTCTATATTGTCGGAGTCTGTGGCCTTGCGGCCGGAATCATGCACTTCGCGAACGGCTGCTTGTGCAATTATCACATTCCCAGCTGCGAGAGGTATCTATACACTCACACCTTGGCCCATCGGGCGATTGATTAAAATCCGAGTGTCTTTTTCATCCCCAGGATGTTCCTGAAGCCGTCAAAGCGACAAAGGGCCAAAGCCAGACAGTAGACGCACAAGGGGATTATCTCATACTTTATACAATTTTCTACACTAATAAATTTTAGGTTTATCTGAATATCTTGAGTAGTTAAAGCTGGCAATTTAATTAATTTAAAAGCAAGCCAGTAACATCGATAGAATGCAGGGTGGGCAGTCAAGTAAATATTATCATTTTCAAATTGTTATAATTTGGCAGCGGATTAATTTGGAAACAATTTAAATTGACTTTAACTCGTCTATGGCTGAGACAGCCGGACGGTGTGAGCGAAAACAGTTTAAGTATACAAGCCGGACGGCAGGCGGTGGGCAGGTCCTGGGCCCGGGTCCTTGCAGACAAACCCAAACCAAGCGAAAACTAAACACAGTCCTTTGTGCCGATTGTTTGTTATTGTTATTTGTTATCGTTTCTCAAGGCGGCGGGGTGATTTGGCCGGCCCTCCGTCTGGCCAAGGGCCATAATCAATATTATTTGGCGACCTTTGCGTGTTAATAGCTTAAATGCCTAAGCCCCTGTCGACAGCATTCACAATGGCATATGGATTGCTTGGATATTTCCACGGGCGTCGCAGCCCTAGCCATATTGCTGGGGGCTCCGTGCGGCGAGAAATCAATAAATAGCTTTTCCACTGCTCCGAGGAGTCAAACATTGACTGCTTCCCCGTAATGAAAGCACTTAGAAGGCAGGACTCACACTTCAATCAATGTCGTGCGACAAACATGGAATTTTATTCAGCAATGTGCATATTCATAAGCATAAGAGATTTGCGTTATGCAATGGCAATCAAACGGAGGAACACCCTCCACTCCACTCTTTTCCGCCCAAACCGCCCAACCGCCCAATCACTAATACAAGCAATCAAAAGCGCTCCCGGCCAAATGAATTGCGAACGAATTCTGCAACTGCTGTCATGTAAATCTTTGCGATGCAGATGACGATGATGATGATTCTGACTCTGACTCTGATTCTGATTTTGTTGATGATACTGTGTACTGAGTGTGTGTCACTCAATTTCTGGCGTCGCTTTTGCTGCCGCTGCCGCCGCCGCTGCTGATGAATGCAAACTAGCTGACAGCCCCACACCCAGAGCGACAGATCCGTGATGGTGGTGCACAGATTGGAATATAAATACGCACATATACATGTATATCCCGGGCTCCCGGGATGCCGGAGATATTGCAATTGTCGGGCGCCGTTCACCGTTCACCGTTCACTGTTCGCGTTCGTTTCATTTGATGACTTTGATGCGCCTGGGAAAAGCGCATAAATGTTAAAGCAATATACCAGAGCGCCAACCACCTTTGCAGCTTTCCACCTCTCCGCCTCTATGGCCCAGCGATTCAGCGGAAAGCCCGGGAAATGCTGGTAAAAGATTTTACGGCCCCGAAGACCATAATTGAGCTTCCATCGCATCGCATCGCACATCCATTTTGGCGCAGTTAATTAAATACTTGCTTGCCGGCTTGATTAACTGCTCCACCGCTCACCTGGATGATTGGAGCACTTGGCGGCTTAATTAGAGTAGTGCCGTTGTCATAAATAGGAGAACAGCTCGGTCTGATGGGGGATTTTCAGCGCCCGGTGCCTGGATGCCTGGGTGCTGGGCGGTTGGAGTTAAGGGACATTTGTCATGGCTGTCGGGAAGGGCAAATGAGAGAAAGTGGTGTTGGCTAAAACAAATGACAAAAGCAGAAGCAGCAGTAGCAGCAGCAGCAATTCTGCTGTACAACAAATGTAAAAATATTTGGCACTTCAAAGTGCTGCCAGACAAATACGACAAACGTTGAAGAGTCATTTACCAGGAGTGGCAAATGCAACAATAGTGGAACTATAGTATGTGTGTAGTGGCAGTGCGGCACGAAGTTAGTCGCGTGGGTTCGTTGAAAAATGGCTGCAAATGGGCCGCTGCAAGAGGAGACAAAACGGAAAACGCAGACAGCATTCCGCATACGCCGTGTGTGCTTCGTGTCCTCGTCGTTTGGCGACAAACAAAGAGCTGCTGTGCTGTGCTGGGCTGCGCTGCGCTGCTCCTGCTGCCTGATGAGCAGGCAATCGGAATGAAACCAAGCACTAGAAGTGACTAACAGGAGGAGCAAAAGAGTGACTGCCTGACTGACTGGCTGTCAGTCAGTCAGTCAGCCGACATGATCTCCCGGCTCGAGAGGCAGCATGGGGAATGGGATGGAGTGGAGTGTAGTGGAAATGGATATGGAAAAAGGAGATGCCGGGAAAGGGCAGAGATATCGTGCTAGCGTTGACGACAATTGCACAATTCATAATGGCAAAGAGGACACCAGGCCAGCGCAGCGCACATTCAAGCGGATGTGTGTTAACAATTTAGAGAGCGAGCGGCAAGGAGATCGTCATTAAACTGCAGAAACTGTTGCATGCAACAAGAGGGGGCATTTGGGAAAGTAATCGGAGAAGGGGGGCTTTATATAAAAAAGCCTAGCATTGCAAATGCAATTATTATTTCAGAATTTTACTTACATTTGCTGACTGGAAACTTAGATATCTTCTTTAAAATGTCATTCGTTTTTGGCGCTCAGCTTTCTTAAGATTTACTTTATAGAGTTTCAAGATTCTTGGCTTGGTGTATGCTCTTCATTCTTAGTTATCCTGTCTAGGGAATGGCTTTCATTTCCTGCCGATCCTGTCTAATTTTGCTTAAAAAATAGTGGATGAAATTATGAAAGACCTAAACTTTCCTGACAGTGCAAAGGCCGTGCATTGCCATGCATAGATAGCGGCCATTGTTCACTTGTTTATTCTCTCACACTGCTCACAACACTTTCACTAATGTGTGGGCGGGTGGGGTGACGAGTGCGTTAGCCGGCCTGGAGATTGCATATTGCATTCCTCGTGAACTGACACAGAAACTGGCAATGGAACCGGGAACGGCAACGGGCCCGGCAGGACCTCAGCCCAGTGCTGTAAATGATTGCGGTAATAAGCATTATGCAGGCACTACTGGGCTGGCATGTCCGTCACTCAGCTGGTTAGACGGTCAGACGATGTGACGGACAGACAAACGGAGCCAGGGAAACAGACAGGCGGACATCCAGTCGGAGTTGCGTTCTCCCTGCTTCCGTGATGCCCGGCACTCGTCACTCGTCAGCGTCAAATTAGGTTGGACACTGGGCATAAGCCTTGAAACCTTTGGCCCCGGCCAGTGACAGCAGCTCAACTATTTGCTTTGATGGCAGCTCCTGCTGTTCCCACTGCTCCTGTTCCAGCTCCTGCTCCTGCTCTTGCTCCCGGTTGCGTTTGATTAAAATCGTAAATTGGTTTGGTCAGCGAAAGGTAAATAAATTGCGGCCAAGATTATCTTTGTGTTTGCATTCCAGATGTGGCTGCTGCTTTGATGTGACCCAACCGTCTGTCTGGCCGCCGGAACTAGTTGGGTCTCCCTGAGATTAAGAAAGCCAACTCGAAGAATGCGCCTGCCAACCCCCAAAACACACGCACACTCGCTCGGCCATAAAGCAGCCAGCCAAGTGGATCTAATCGGCCCTTAAAGGGTTAACTTCTCGGTTCGGTTTGCTTTGGTTTTCCGTGCTGGACCCCGAAACTCGGGCGGCAGGCCTTTTACAATGATTGATATCGGCGATGCCAGTGAAGTGTTGGAGCCCATAAACAGAGCAATCGTCCGGGGGGAATAATAATTAATAAAATCGACGGCGGAGCCAGCCCCAATCCAAAGCTGTAATTGCTTGAAATTAGTTGGGTAAAGTTGCCAACAGAACAGGAGCAATTGCCAGGCCGGCAGAGCAGTTGCTTTGAGGCAGTGACCAGGACTAAGGGCAGCAAATAAAAAGGCCATAAAAGAGATCGTAAAAGCAGCATTAAAACCTCTGAGCAACAACTCAAATATTAGCTTAAATGCAATACACATTAAATTACTCGTAGCAACAATAAAAGCGTACAAATAAAACAGATTTTCTGCTAGTAAAACAATAAAAAAAGAGCAACAACACACATGCTGGACCAGCATCGACGGGCTGGCAAGGATATACTCGTACTCGTATTTGGAATTTTCGGCAGGACAAGAGCCTAAATCATCTCCGGCTGGATGCGAGAAAATGTGGGGCAGGCCAGGAGCAAGGCGCATCACAAATTGAGCAAAGATGAGTTTTTAATTCGATTTCCCGGACTGACTACGGAGACGGGCGTATCCCTAAGCAGGAACGTGTTTTCGGTTGCCTTTTTCCCGTTTCCTTTTTAGGGATATACACGTTCGTTCACATGGTGTATTTGGCAATAGCCGATGTCGGGCGAATATGTCAAGGCAAATTTGAAAGCGACGAAATTGTCAAGTGGCACGCGTTGAAATATGAGCGCCGAGTGCAAGATGTAGGGAAAATTGTATTTCGGGCGGGACAAGTGGCATCATAAACATATCGCTTCGGCCTCATTTTGAATTCTTGGGCCCTGTCCAGGTCCGAGGGTGAAATTCAATTTAGTAAAAGGGAAAGCATGCGGCGGGTGAAAAGGACATCCCCTGACAGCACACACAGCCCGGATTTTCTTCTTCTCATTTTTGGTCCTCAGTTTCTTCTTTTTCGCCTTATATTTTGGCAGCTTCTTGTTTATGCCACGAGTACCACTTTGTGTGGCAGCGAATTTCAAGTTTCCCCGTTTTTTTTGTTGGTTTTTTTGTTGGCCAACACGCGCTACGGTTATGGCTCCGACAACGTTTACGGTCACGGCTAAGGCTTCGGTTTTCCGTCGAGCTGTACGAGTATTTTGCGTAAAAGTTTAGTTAACAACATTTTTCGTTGTTGCTGTTGTTGGGGCGCCGAACCTGGAGTGGCCGGCCGCACAATGACGTTAATATTGTTCGTGATGAAGCCTGAAATGGAGACACAGCCCAGGCATCCTGATGATGATGATGAGCCCAGGGATGGGGCCTGGGATGGGACGTGTTCCTGGACGGAGTGAAACAAAATATGGGAAACTCTTAATTAAATTTGAGTTCATTTATAATAAGCGCTCGAGCTGGCAGCCAGCTGACAGCAGGATCTTACCAAACCGGCAAAATCTAAGGGGCTACACTCGCAAAACATGCCCATAAACTGGAGATTGAATTTTCCAAATTAGATATGACCAACTTCCGGTTAACATACATTATTTAATCACCTTTAAAGGCACTAACTTTGTCTTTAAGAAGTAGGTGCAAGTAAGTGCTTTACTCAACTTTTGGTGAATACATTTTGAGGAAAACTAATTGGTCAAAGTTTCATTTTGGAAACATGTTTCGCAGATGTCATAACTCGAAACACACATGATCTGGGGCTGATTGCAGCCGATAAACTTTGTAATTGTTTAATTTCCTGCATTTAAATTGCAAATATGAGTTTTGTGCCTTTGCCGGCCGGCCGGCGGCGTACTAAATTATGCCAAATGGCGAACACGCGTCTGCCACCCAAAAGGGTAGCTTCATTACGGCTCTTGCCAGGGGTGTGTGTGGGGCACCCGGAACCCCAAATCCTGGGGCCCAACCCACGAGCGGCACACAGTAGATTTAACCTAATTAAGAATGTTCAACAGGACACAATGCTTCGAATACAAATGAAATGCCTGCAAACTGGGAAAGTGGGTGTGTTTGGGGGGTGGGCAAAGGGGCGTGGCAGGGGCAGGAGGTCCCGGGATCTAAGCACCCCGACAGACTGCGCAAAATGAATGAGCTGCCGAGCAAATCTGCTGTCGTGTTTTCGCTTTTCAACGAAAGGTTGGCTGCAGGGTTACATGGCTTTTGTTGCTGCTGCCGATGCTGCTGCTGCTGCTGCTCCTGCTTACTTTTTTGCTGCTGCTTCTACTGCTGCTGGCGGCAAGACGAATGTTAATTCTATTTAAGCGCACCCGCACACATTTTCGGGAGGCTGGGAGACAAAGGCTGAGCACAAGCTGCCGCCCTTGGCATTCAAAGTCACAAAGATTGTCAGCGTTTTCGTTTTAATTCAAACAAATGTTACTAATGTTGTCATTGTTGTTGGCGCCTTCTCGGGCCTGGCCGGGCCGGGCTGCTTGTTGAATATTTTATCGTTTGACTTGACGCCTTGGCAACATTTGGCTCCATCATTTCACCCGCCAAAAATCCTTTCTCGTCACTCGCTAATGGGCTTAGGGTCCGGACAGAGGAGCCCCTGCCACTGTCTCGGCATCCGCATCCGCATCCGGCATCCCAACCACATTGAGTGGGAGAGCTGCCTGCGCCGTCGGTCTTCAATTTACAATTTGCATATTTGGCATTATTTTGATGGCTTGATTAAAATCCAGTTTATGCGAAATATGACGCAAAGCTCCGACCATGTGTCCACCGGGAATATGCTGCATATATATATATATACAGCGAAATATATGCGTAGTGCTGCGGTGCCCATCGAAGGTGTGAAAATATTTATGCAACTGCAAAATGTATTCTGTATTAAAAGTGCGAAAACAATGATAACGATGGGCTCGAAACATGCAACAACTGGCTGTGAAAATATTATCGTTATTGTTATTTTTATTGTTTTTACTTCTTCTGGCGCAGTTGCCGCTGCTGTGCGTGCTGTTTTTTGTATTGTATACCTTTTTTTCCTGCGACAGCCTCTTATTTATATCCGACTTTTTTGTTGTATTTACCTTGCCGTACCACCTGGTTTGTTTTACAAACTTCCACAAAAAACCCTGGAAACTCTGTTGGCGACAATTGTTTCAGCTCAGGTGCTCGGTTTGATTTTTTTGAGCTTTCCTTCTGCTCTGCATTGTCCTTGCCCGGGTTTCCTCCCTCGGCAACATTTGCTTAAACAGCGTCAGCCATTTGCACACCCTGGTCCTGGTACTGGTGTTAGTCCTGTTCCTGAAAGGATATCTTTCATCTTTAGCATGAATTTAGATTACTTTATAAGTGCAAATGGAGCTCGGTATCTTGAATCCAAAATCAAGTTCAAGGATGCTGTGAATTGCATCAATGAAAGCTCCTATTTAAAAGCTCGGATACATGGTTAAGTTCGCACCCCTTTGGGGATCATTTAAAGAATCCTAAGCCAAATATTTTGCACTTGACTAATTTCAATCGACCATTCGTTCTTAAGGGATATACTCCAGGAACTACTACTCAACTTTTGCTGGGCAAATATGAAATGCCAAAGCCTGGAAATTCCCAAAGATTGTTCATCTAAATGCGTACGAAATCCTCACCCCTTTTGGCAGCCAATCGTCCCTTTTTCAATTGAATGAAATCCAATTAGCTTTCTGCGTGCTTATCAAGGCGCTTACAGTTGCTCCCGGCAACGCTGCCCGTCGAATCCTTCGGAATAATACGCACGCCCTGGACACATGATGGACCGACCACCAGTCGGGATGAAATATACAAAAGGAAAAATAAAATAAAATACCACGAAAAAAGCAGAAGACGAGCTGTGAACATGTCTGTCGGCGAAACAATCCCGAAAATGGCGAATTTTTGCGCCATCATCCTCGACTTACAGGGTCCGGGAGTGAGCGCGCGTGGGTTGCGGGCCACTCCATGGCCTATCTAGAGGATGTGGCGTTGTCAGTGCAAGTGTCAGTGTCACTGCGACTTCACTGTATCACTGTTACAGTGTTTCACTGTTGCAGCCACCGACTGCGGCGCAAAGCCCCTACGTATGCGCTTCCTGTGGCGTATCTCTTCATGCTTCGTTTATTTAGTTTTGCGTGCAGTTTTTCTGCTTCATTTTTTGGGCGGAGCCGCGCTCATTGTTGCGCGATACAGGACAGCACTAAGCCGCACTGCCTTCTACCTTTTTTTTTTGCGGCCTTCCAGGCCAACACCGCCACCAACAACATTAGCAAGTCAAACAATTTTTGTTTGCCGAGCCAGCAGGCGGGCGGACGAGCGAGCAGCTGGTAGAAAAATCCGGGAGGCGGCGGGGAAAGCTGCAAAATAATTTGAAGCAAATTTTAATTAATGCCGGCAGCAGTGCCGGCGGATACAGACAGTCAAAAAAGGGAGTGGGCGTGGTCGGAGTTAACCGCATAGCAACATTTGGTCAGGACGAGGACGCGGACGAGGACGAGGACATCGTCAGCAGCCCACCAGACCGCAACACCGTGTAAATCCCTTTATCAAATTAATGAGCTCATTAAAATTCGTTTAGCAATTACAGTTTTAACAATTTCCGCCCCCTCGCCAGAGTCGCAGGCAACGTCAATATGCTGCTCTGCCACCAAAAACGTAACCGAAATGAGTGCCGGGATTCTGCTGAGCCCGCACAGAATCGCACAGGTGGCGCCAGGACTTCAGGAGTCCAGGACAAGGAGTCTGATGCCTGCACGTGCGCAGTGTCACCGGTATTTCGGAACTGTGCGACCGACCGCCCAACCGGCCTATATTATATCCATAAAAATCATAATAAACTCGAAGGCGGAATTTTTTGGCAGCCGCCAAGATTGTTATACACTCTTCGCTCTTCGGTTTGCGCTGCTCGTTGTTAATAGCGGAATCGTGTGGCCGGGAAATAAAAGGGCATAAAAATGCTTTAAAAGTAATAATAATTGCGTTTAGCCTTGTTTGCCGCCGGTGGCGGGGCGGGCGGAATTCCAGCGCCGCCGCTAGGTAACAGTTCCAGCTGCTCAATCGCGGGTGAAACAATAAAACGAAATAGCAATGTAATAATTTATGATGGCATCATTAAAAGCAGCAAACAGCCAGTGCGGAGCTCCGGTCCCTGCCCCGGCCCTGGCGTGAGCTGCAGAAACTTTTGCCATTCGAAAGTATTAGAAGCTGTTGCCATTTTTTGGGGATGGTGTTACGATTTCGACAGCTTTCGGCCATGCTCCACTGGGCTCTTTGGGCGCCCACGGCTGCAGCGTAATAAAAATGTTATTATTTCATTTTATTTATTATGCTTTTTACGGAATTTATGACGTGCGCATGTTTTGATTCATTTTTCAAAAACTGCTTTGTACTTTTCACCGAAAAGCGTTGGCCAATGCAAATCCCTCTCGCAAAGTCCCGGCCAAGTGAAAGTAAAAAGGGCAAAGGAACGTAAACACTTCAAGACCATGCGAGCCATCCGTACGGCGGATGATTAATTGGATATTGAGGCACAAATGCACATAAACCATAACTGACAAATTTCATTTTTATTTGGCATCCGGCCGGGGCGCCCCCGCCCAGAGCCGCCGAACCACGTTTCGCCGGCCTTGGTGCGTATTATCCTTTGTGGGATCCCTTTCATTGTTCCTTTGTTGCCCGAGGCTATTGATTTTTCATCCCTTTGCCGCGGTTGCTCCTGACATTCCGCTTCAGCGTGCTGCCGCTGCCCGGGTCTTTGTATTATTATTTTGCCATTTATTGTACATTATGCAGGCGACTAATATTGACATTATCTTTTTGTTCGCCCGCCCCGGCCGGTCCTGTTCCGTCCTCGGCTTCTTTTGTCGCTCTGTCACTTCAAATCAAAGGCGTAAATCCGTTTTTTATCTCGCTCCGGTTGGTTTCGCCGGTTCTCTGTTGGTTTTTGCAAAATCTGACTAAAAGTCAGAGCAATCAATAAATTCTGTAAATACTCAAACGAGAACAAGACCCTGGAAAAATGCATAAAGGCCAGAGAATGTTGATTGTTTCTCGTTTCGAGGGACCGGAGATTGCTCATTCACTTACTCAGCAACATCCTTTGGCATTCCTTCGCCACCCCTCTTTCTCGCCCATGTTTTTTTGCGCTCAACAATTTATGATATTTATTTGATGCCCTGACATATGGCCAGCGTTTTGTATGCTCATCTATTCAGCAATTCCCTGGCCATTGACCCCGCCCATTGCCTGGCCCATCGCCCGTTGCCCATCGTCCTGGCCCATTGTGGGTCATACATCAACCGGCTGAACGCTGCGTAGATTGCACTCGCAGACGGGGACTGCCTGTCTGCCATCCGTAACCGTCCGCATGTGTTGATGTCATCCGAGTCGGGAACCGGGAGTTGGGAGTTGGGAGTTGGTGCTGCAAAAAATTGCATTATTTGTTTTTCCACGCTGTTAGGTTAGGACTCGTCCACGACTCGCAAATGGGCGCTGCTCCTGCAGATCCAGCTGCTTTGTCCGGGGCTGCTGACATCGCATGACTATGCATTTCATTTGATATGACGCCGGTGCCACTCTGCGCCCTCATATTCGCACGAAATGATGAATTATTGTGCCAAAGGTGACTTTCATTATTCCCTTTGCATTTTTCATACCGCACACCCCAGATACGGAGCCCTGTTGCTTCGTATCTTTGCGGAAAATTGAATTCCAGATATCCGGACCCGGACCCGGCATCGAAGGGGGGGCACTGTGCGTTAGTGCGGCGTCACGTGGGCATTTCGGTCTTGCAAATTGATTGTATGGATTTAATATTAAGGATTAGACATCAAGGCCCAGCTGGGCACTCCATTGGGGTCATGCATCATTCGGGGGGCGGGCGGTTGTCGGGGCGGGCGTGTCTGGGAAAATAAATGAAATTGTGCCTTTGCCTGGCCAATATATCACATCAGTGAATTGCAAACAAAATGTATGGCTCTCTCGATTTCAACTTCATGAGCATAAATTGCATTTTGTGCAATTTTCCATTTCCATTTTGCCTTAAAAATGGAAAGCAGAGGAAACCCCTAACCGAACGGACCTCCTAGGTCATGATTTTTTCCAATGCATTCGTATGTTGTGCAGCCATTTCTGGGGCTTATTTTTATTATAGTTTATTCTACACTTTAGTTTTGTTGATATTTTTGTTGGTTCCGTGTTTTGCCAGCCTTTAGTCGCTTTGGCAATTTGCGGAGGGAATAGCCACAAAAGGCAATTTTCTCCGGCCTTCGGAGGCTGCATCTTTCAGACGGAAACTGCACGATCCCTCGCTCCTTCGATGTTTGCGGAAAATTGAATTTTTAAAAATTGTCCTGGCAAGCGACTAAGGCGGAAATATGAAGGCTCCCACTCAAAACTTCCACACGCTCCACTACGCTTTGCTAAGCCGAAAAAAAAATGGGAAAAATATATAAATAAAGCATGCACACATGTTGCTGGCTGCTGGTGCTGCTGCATCATAAGCTTAAGCTCTCAGCAAAATCGATCCAGCTGTGAGTTTTTCTTTTGCCAATTTTTCAGTTTGTTGTCTGCTCCGTCTCGCAGTTTATTGCATTTTCCCCGAACAACAGCCCCTGCCACGCCCACTTGCAGCATTTGCAGTCGGATTGTGTTTAATTCGTTGTCAGAAATATGGGACCATTGTCTGTTGCCGCTGCATTAGACTTCGCCTCTAATATTTTCAGCAATTTGTTAACCAACTTCCCTCGCATTTTCCCACCATTTTCCCTCCATTTTTTACGCTTTGCATTTTCTCGGCTGCAAGCGCCCCGCTGCAATCGTTGTTGCTCTGCATTTCTTTTTTTTTATACCATTTTTGTTGCCCTTTTTCAATTTATTCGCCATGCAGCACGCTCGCTTTTGTTGCATATTTCATTTGCCGCCTTTTAGTTATAACCATTGTTGTGCGCCATGTAAAATATTCAACATATTTGCAAGTTGATTTTGTTTTTATTTCCATTTGAGCAGCGTTGGCGGCAGAAACAATAAGAGAAGTGATAATAAAAAATGAATTTCGCATGCGGGTTAGAAAACTGCGAGTTTAGTTGGGTGGGATAAACAACTCCTGCTGTTGCAATAACAGTTTCCGTCGCTGCCACAGCATCCAGCCGTTAAAGTAAATATTATTGAAGGGCGATAACTTTTCCATCCCCCCAATCGATTATCATTCGTGGCTGGCTGCCTGCTGAGTCGGCAACAGGCATGCATTTTTTACAATTGCCCCTGCATGAGAGTTGATTGAAGAATTAAATTGCTGGATTTTGTTTGGCTCGTGTAAGCAAAAGCCTCATGAAAATAGGCAGGTAGCTGGGCAGTCCCAAGTTGTTGGCTCAAATTGTGTGGCAAAAGCAATTCGGACTGTCAATTCTGGGCCCTGGCAATGATTACTCAATTATGCCCCCAGTTCCGTTTCATTAAATACACTCTTGTGCAGTCTGGCCCTAAAAACAAAGTGCCAGCTCACCGCCCCCGCCCAGGCGGTGCAGTGGGGCTTTGAGATGCAGTTGCAAAAGTGCAACAGCCCGCCAGGCAACCAGGCAGCCAGGAGGCCAACTAGTGCCAAACGTGTGACCCACTCCCACCACTCTTCAGAGCCGTTAAGCCCCAGGCATGGCCCCAAACCCAAGCCCAAGCCGAGGCCCAAGCTCTTTCACTCCTTTTGCGCAAACACATGCACTTAAAATGCAAACGGGCGTAAAATTTTAATTGAGCCCTATACACACTCGGCCCCCATAAGTAGGCAGTGGTTTGTTTTTTGTTTTTTGTTTTCCCTGCCTCTGTGAGGACACTTAATGCGGCAGCAACCTTGAAAGGCAAATGGAAACCAATTTGCGAGAGCAGCAAGAACTATGGCAATAACGGCCAAAAGGACATCAATCAGTGGGCAATAGTTGGCACAAGGGCTTGATATCCTATGCCATATGTACAAACATACTATACGTGCATGCTAAATTGTTTTGCCATTGCAGGAGGGGCACTGCACAGTGGCAGCAGCTGCCATTGGCATTGTTTTTATGGCTGTCGTCACTGCACCACCACCGGATGCACATGCGTGTTCGTTGAGTGGGTGGTGTTGGGGGAAAAAAAAAGTGCGCATCAATTATTTATATTGAATATTTTGCCTTCGATTAGACTACTTTCATTTGCCATTCAGGGCTAACTTGGCAATGCATGACAAGTGGGCCAAGAACGAGGACAAGCGCTTTATGCCAGCGCGCAATCGGAATCGGTATCAGAATCTGAATCGTCCAAAGGACTCGGGCTGCGGGGGCGTGGCAGGGGGCTGTCCTAATGAAAGGCCGCATTGACAGCGAGGGGAGAACAGTGGAAATTGGAAAATGGGGCCGAGACTCGTCTCGACTTGGCAGCAGTCGTCACACTTTCCCTTTCACAAGCGGCAAATGCTTGTTATTGCGTTCTGCAAATATTTGCGGTGGGTGTTGGTGCCAGTGGTTCGAGTGGTTTGGTTTTGCGATAAAGGATAAAGGAACTTGTCGAGTCCTTGTAGCACCATATGTATAAACCGAGTTTGTATGTCTCCCTGCATAAATGTCATTTCGATACTTTGCACAAAGGATTCTTGCTTTCCCTTGTTTTTATACCATGTACCTTAAGGTACAAATGGTATATTAAGTTTGTGCAAAGTATGTAACAGGGAGAAGGAAGCGTTTCCGACCCTATAAAGTATATATATTCTTGANTTTCACAAGCGGCAAATGCTTGTTATTGCGTTCTGCAAATATTTGCGGTGGGTGTTGGTGCCAGTGGTTCGAGTGGTTTGGTTTTGCGATAAAGGATAAAGGAACTTGTCGAGTCCTTGTAGCACCATATGTATAAACCGAGTTTGTATGTCTCCCTGCATAAATGTCATTTCGATACTTTGCACAAAGGATTCTTGCTTTCCCTTGTTTTTTTGTTTGCATCGAGGACGAGCATTTTCCCTTTTATTTGCCTATGCTGGCGAGTGTGAGGTTGGGAGTGCGAGTGCGGGTGTCCTTGTCAGGTTCACGCATGAACTACTTCTTACTGGCCAGGATTTGGCAGCCCAGCAAGATGCTTAAATTGAATTTTGCGGTAAACGAGCAAGTTGCTTAGGTCAACGATCGACATTCGCCTCGCTCGAGTATGTTGCTTTGGATGAGAACTTTCTGTGATTACCGCCTCGGCTGCCTGTCTGCATTGCATTCAATTTGGCGGCGTATTAAGTTTTCAAGCTGCAGCTTGAAACTTGATAAATAAATTACTCGACAGTCGGACAGTCCGACAGTCCGGCCTTACACTTTGCACATTTCCCAGAATTATTGCAGTCAATTGACGCGCACTCCGCTCCGCCAGCGAAGGATGCGAACTGGAGACGATTCGCAGCGATTTGCAGTTTTTCTTCTGTTCAGTTGGTTTGCTTTCTTTTGCCCCCCTGCCCCTCGACCGGAGTTTTCTTATTCTTTCCCTCATTTTTTTTTTATTTCTTGCTAGCGCATTGCAAGAAAATATTTTCATTTCCGAGGGGACGGAGGCAAACATTCGGTTCATTTTCCGAGAGGGCAGGGGAACGTTGCAGGTCACACGGACCGGGGACGGATGGATTCCAAGCTCTTTGCAGCTTGCTGGCTCCCAACTTTATTGGCCCGGCAAAAGTTTTGTGCCGTCACTCGAGCCGGAGTCTGGCGATTTAAGTTTCCGCAGAGCAACAGCACCGGCCCGGAGTCCGGAGTCTGGGCTCCGTGTTCGAGTTCGGGTGAGGGCTCGGGTTGAGAGCTCAGGCCGGCTCAACCGACTGCCTGACTTTGACTGACGGCAGTCGTAGTCCATGCTAATGCCCGGACTGGGGCCAAATCCGGGGCCATTGGCCGAAGCTACCAACTAGCGGCTGCCAGGTCCCCGGGGCGATAGTGCCATTGATTTAACTAAAAGAATATTGATTTAATGCCATAATTCAGAGTCGGACCAAGCTAGAATGTGCCAACTGACTTTCAATCAATTTAACGCATAATTCCTGATGGATTTAAACGTAATTGATGATTGATTAACGTTGCCAGAGGGCAGCCCTTTACGAACCTCGGCCACTGCAAAAAACAAACTTAATTTGCTTAGTCAAAAGGTCCAACTTGTATTTAATTGTATTTAAACTATATACTAATTATTCTATGCAATTTTATTGTCGTTTCAGGTGCGTAAAACTATTTAAAGTGGGGGCAACACTTGGTAAGCCAATAAAAACGTTTTAGATTATTAAAAACATTAATTGTGATAACTTTAATTGCGGTGCGACCATAAATTTATTTGGTTTGGGGTTTTGGGGAATTTTCTACTGCGAATTATTTCGCATTCAAGTTGGTAGGTTTTTTTGGGCACGCAAAATCGGGCAACGGGGCGTATGCGTAACGCAGACCGAGTGAAGAGCACTTTTGGCAGTCATTTGTGCTTAATACCTTGTAATTTATTTTCGCTTAGCTTAATCGAACGCTCCGCGCTGGCCGCTTCGCTTACCTTTGCAGCTGATACCGCCTGCAATGGTCTTTTCATTAAGTTGCCTCCCATAAATCAATGTCACGGGTTCCGGGGGCCAGAAACAAGCAACACGGACCCGGAGCAGGAGCAGAAGCAGAAGATTCCGCAGATGAGGATAGGTAACTTCGGGAAGGATTTCCCGCTGATATGCCACTGCGGTCTACATCAAAGGCGACGTGGTCCCAGTATTTTTTAATTTTAATCAAATGCACGACCTGCTCCTGCCCGCTGCCTTTCGTTTGACTTGGCCATTTCAATTGCCGAGCAATTCCTTAATGGCTTGCTCACCCCTCCCTTCTGTATTTTCTCATTTTGCATTCGGAGCGCTGTCCTTAGATGTAAATAAAATGCATGGCACTGCCATTTCCTGTGAAAGCCAAAAGCATTTGATGTAACTCATTTCAGCTTATGCAGCGGCCACGTGACGACAACACTCTTCCCCCTTCCGGCCCCCCTCGTATTTGCTCTACTATTTGTATTTACCTGTCCCAGCCTTTCTTCTTTCCCTTCCTTTATGATGTTAAGCTCTCGTTCCGCATTTTTTCGCTGCTGTTGCAACGGCTTTTACATGCTTTTTCTTCCTCGCCAAAGCTGTGTGAAATCAATGGAAGCAGCTTCACTCAGCCGTCGCCACCCCGACAGTTGTTGGGCGGACAAGCTGCCCCTTGTCTGTGATTGCGCAAAGTGCGGCGTTGTCCTGCGAAAGCGTTTTATTTAAATGTGTACGCAAATATACGAGCATGTGGGGGGGAGTGCGGTGTGCCCAGGCCAGGCCAGGCACGATGGCATGGTGGCAGGTAAACCGTAACGCTTTAAATCTGCTTGTCCAACACTCGGGCTTCCTCCCTGCGCAGTCCCGTATTTGTGTCAGTTCCGTACAGATCGCTTACATTTGGCATAAAAAGGGCTGCCAACAAAAACAGCAACGGGCCCGGCAAAAACAAGCAGCAAGGAACATGTTAAAAACAGTTTTATGCACTGCCAGAACGAGCTGAAATAAAATAAATATGCTGGCCGACTGGGGGGATGGGGAGTTGGGGGATGGAGTGGGCGGGCAGCTGCTCCTGTTCCAGGACCCTTTGGCTCTGTGTCGTTGTGGTCCGGGAAAACGCAAAAGTGCCCACGCTTCAATGCGTGTATCTGTCGCACAGGCCGGTAATGCTTTAAAAAAAAAGTGATTTTTACAAGCCGCACATACAACCAACACTCCTGCAACATGCGGCGGTCATATGTTAAAAAACGAATAGGAAGAAAAATCAACCAGCCATCGTAAAGTACACAGAAAGCCAAACGGTTTTTTGCCTGAATAGTCAAGCAAGCTAAGCTGAGGCAAACTGAAACGCCACTGAACTGAACTGGACTGGACTGAACTGAACTGCCGATTTGCAATTTTCGGCTTTTCGGGTTAATGAATGTGCGAGCGAGTACAAGCTCCTCCTGCTCAACCCCTTTGGCAACTAGTTTTCCATGTTTGCTTATGCTCCTAGCTGGCTTGCTTGCCGGCCCCGCCTGCAATTGATGGTGATTGAATTTTTTGATTGATCGTTTGATTGATTGAACGAGTTGATTCCGGTCGATCCATCCACCTGCTTGGCGTTTGCATTGTGCCCCCGGCCAAAAGGTTAAAAACTAACTAATAAAAAACTAACCGCCGGGGCGAAAAGCTGAAATAAATAAAGCAAAAATAACAAGCCGTGAAGCGGCTTAATTGAAATGCGGCACCGTCGTTCATGCCGCGGAAACTCAACTCCGGCGGCCTAAAAACGGAAGCATTTTGGGCTGCGTGTGTGGTGGTGGTTGGGGTGTTGCTCCTTGGGGGAATTCTCGCAATTACGCTAAAAGCAATTCCCGAGAAAACTCCGCTCCTTTCTTCGCACTTTCCATTCTCCGGGGCCGCAAAGAGTTAGCCCAGACAGAACCCTTAGCCTTTGGCTCACAGGCAGGCCAACAAACAAACGAACACATTTGCCACCTCTACTAATACCGGCCCACAAATTTTTATTTAAAGCACTTTGCCGGGATCGTGTTTCTTTTGCTCCGCAAGCTCTCGTTTAGCTTTTTGTAATGCGTTCTAATGGATAGCAGGGGTATATTGTCTTTGCCTTGGCCGGAAAACAAACATGTTGTGTTTATTCAACGGAATCTAGAGTTGGGGGAACTCCTAATCGGAATTGGGTAAATAATCAAATCGGAATTACTAAAGAGTGGGGTCAGATATTAATCGTTACTCGCACTCAACTGCTGAACAGGAAATGAATAGTTTCCTAATTTATTCTTTATAATTTTCCCATGATTTTCGGTATTTGCTTTTAACAGGTACCTGGCAGGCGACTTCTTTGCTTTTCCCATCCGACTGACTGTCTGTATGTTTTGTACAATCAACTTAAACTAAGATTACAAGCGCCGCTCCGCTAAGCTGCTGAAAAATGTGTGCCAGCGACCGCAGCGGAGTCTGCTGGGTGGGCTGGCGGGCGGTGGTGTCGGGTGGCTGCCATCGCAGCGTATCCGCAAAACCACTCTCGGCAGACAGAGACATTCCCTGGAGGAGTACGCATGCTATTTGTATTTAAAATGGGATTTACCTGGGGTTTTGTCACTTCTTTTAGCGGAGCTTTTAATTTGATTTAATGCGTCTACGCGTGCCGTCCTCGCAGAACCAACCGCCAACCACTGCACCCTACTCCTTTGGCCAAAACTGAGTCGGTAGCTCTGGGCCCGCTCTTGTTGTTGGCCATTTGAGAGAATTAAGTTTTTGGCGCCTCCGAATGTAGGCAACGCACTACACCCTCGAAATGTGGGCGCCACAATGCCCCTGAGAATTGAGCGAGTGAAAACCTGTGTTGGCAAACTATGTACAAACTCAATTGCAAATGTAGTTGTTTCGGGAAAAATGCAAATTAATTTTCCGCAGGCTTTTCGCTGCGCTCCCCATTAAATATGAGCCTGGTGGAACCGCTCTGCATCTCTGCGGTTTGGCGGTGCCGGGTCTGGCATTGCCTTGGCCTCCATTTAGGTTTATGTAAATCTTGCCACCCCGACGCACCGCACCACCAACGCTGCTTGACTGCCTGCCTGGCTGCCTGCCTGCTGCCTGCCATCGCTGCACATCAAAGACAGACAAGAACATTTTCGCTCGCGGCTAGACTTTGAACTTGGGTCTCCGGGAGTGGGTCACGGGCTCGGGGTTCTGCTGGATTCTGGGCCCGGGATGGCACAATCCGGAGGAGTCTGCGAACAGTCTTTGCTCTCGGCTCAACCGCAATTAAAACAGATTTCTTGTTTACGATGTCCTTGGCGAATTTGCAAATCAATTCAATGCGTATTTTAAGCAATTAATTTTCCTGAATTTTAATTGACTTTGCCATCCGGCTGTGCCTGCCTGCCCGCCTGTTTATTTGCTTGTTTGTTGTTTCCCCTTAAATAGCTCTAGATGGCCCACAAAATTGGTAGAAGCTGCTCTTGTAATTTATATGTTTCCTTTGCGGTTTCTCGAAATTGATTTTAAAGCCAAGCCCAGTGCATGTGTACTCGGGTCAATCGTAATGGCTTTTCTGGTCTAATCCCTGCCCAAAGGTGATCGTTTTCTTTTCTTCTTACAACGTAAAATGTCGATTAATTAAACGGGACAACTTGTTTTGCATACTTCGAGAAATTGTTTATTTTAATTGCTCTGCCAAGTTCATTTGATTTACAAAGGTAACCACTGAGAAGGCCAGCTTGGCCACCTTCAAGAAATATGTTTTAGTACTTTGGTATCAAGTTTTAATTTACTTGCAACATTACCTGGATGTTCACCCCCGTGGATATGGGAAATATGGAGCCAGCCGTGAAGGCGACTGGCTTTTGCGAGTTGTGCAAGAAGAACATCAAGCTCCGTTTATACCGCCGACTGGTGTCTATCCAGTTCGAGTGGAATATGGCCATTTCCAGGAGCTGACAGTCCGACTTGAGTAAATCGCAGCAGTAGCAGAAGGGAAACGTCTGCACCATAATGCCGTTTATATAGGCCACGGTGGCCAGGGCTGTCCAAATGTCCGCAAAGAGGATGATGTTGATCAGGGACAGACCCAAGCAAATGCCAATCAACAGAAACTGCACGAAAATTGTGCGAGTTATGGCGGGACGAATCGTGTCAGCAAATCTAAAGGAACAATTGATCATGGGCAAAACTTGGTATATTTCATTCTGTATCCAACTTACTCGCGTATGAGCTTGTGATCTTTGATGCAGTTCATCAAATCCTTCAGATTTTCCTCGTCACTCTTCTCAGGATCCCGGCAAAGTCTTTCAACTCGTAGGCGCAAGAGCTTGATGTGTGCCCTCAGGATTAAACCATAGAGCAGGGGATAAATATCGCTCATCAGGGTTTGGACGACTGCAAAGTACATAAGCAATCCCTCGTGGACGACGGCCTTCCACAGGCTTGACTTGCTTTGCCGCCAATCCACGAACGGGTTGTAGATCCGCCAGGGCACTTTCCCGGACAGAGCCGATGAGAGAGCCGTGGATATGGTATAGCAGGTGTATATCATCTGATAGATCAGGTAGGCCAGATTACAGCGCACCACCCAACGGTGCACTTCAGTGCGCTCCTCCAGCGTGGTGCACCTCTGGTCCATGCGGCTCAGGATCTCCTTGGCCTTGTGGAACCTCGAAAGGTACAAGCGAAAGAAGAAAACTTTGAACGGCATTCCGACGGCATTGAAAAAGAGCTGCATCACCGTCAGCAACTCGCTGGCCCCAATGGTCTTGATGTCCAGGATGCAACTAATGATGATTCCAATCGGCAAGTATATCGCGCTCCACAAAAAAATAAACATGGATCCGATCCAATATAGAACCTTTAGGGGGCAAGAATACTTCCTCGGCATCCATCCAATCCACAGCATGGCCACTTCAAAGTAATGAAATGCCTCCGGAGAGGTCAGCAGATCCGTGGGAACGGGTTCTCGCAGATATTCAAACAACATTTGACCGCTTTTCACCTTTCCAAATTCAATTGTGATGGCTTGCTTTGTATTTTCGGTATTTATACCAACCGATGTGGGCCATCACAAATTCAGGGCCTTCGCTTTCGACTGCTTCCTGAAAAATTCAAATTTAATTGGCATCCTTATGCAATTATTTTCCATACACGACTACGCACAACAATCAATTATTTTGTAACCGTATGCTACGCAGTTAATGAATTCTTGATACTGTAGCCNCCCAATGGTCTTGATGTCCAGGATGCAACTGATAATGATTCCAATCGGCAAGTATATCGCGCTCCACAAAAAAATAAACATGGATCCGATCCAGTACAGAATCTTAAAAGGGCAGGAATACTTCTTGGGCATCCATCCAATCCACAGCATGGCCACCTCAAAGTAATGGAACGCCTCCGCAGAAGTCAGCAAATCCGTGGGAACGGGTTCTCGCAGATATTCAAACAACATTTGACCGCTTTTCACCTTCCCAAATTCAATTGTGATGGCTTGCTTTGAATTTTCGGTATTTATACCAACCGATGTGGGCCATCACCAATTCAGGGCCTTCGCTTTCGACTGCTTCCTGAAAAATTCAAATTTAATTGGCATCCTTATGCAATTATTTTCCATACACGACTACGCACAACAATCAATTATTTTGTAACCGTATGCTACGCAGTTAATGAATTCTTGATACTGTAGCCATTTGCAAGCCTTTCGAAGTTCGATTTCCTTTTGAAATTTCCCTGGAATAAGCCTGGAATAGTTGATAGTTTTCTTTTGTTTTATTTGTCTTTATTCAATTTATCAGCAATGTTCATTTGATTCACGAATGTGGCCACAGTAAACGCCAGTTTAGCCACCTTGAAATTATTAAATGTATTTATTTGCCCGTAAATCAAAGAACAACTTACACTGATATTTGTGCTGGTGGAAATTGGGAAAATAGAGCCTGCTATAAAGGCAATCGACTTCTGGGAGTTCTGCAAGAAGAATATCAAATACATTTTGTATTTGCGACTCGACCTGAGCCAGTCAGAGTGGAAAATGGCCATTGATAGTTGCTCGCAATCGCTTCGAATCTGGTCGCAGACATAGCAAAATGGAGACGTCTGGAACATAAGGCCCACAATATACACCAGAGTGGATAGCCCAGACCAGATATCCGCAAACAAATACAGATTAATCATGGACAGGCCCAGGAGAATGCCAATCAGCAGGAATTGAACGAAAATAGTGGAGGCTATCACAGGGCGAACCATGGCAGCGTATCTGGAATCACATAAATATGTTCAAGAATACTTGTTTTAAATATTGCAGAATTATACTACTCTTGGAGAAGCTTGTGATCCTTGATGCAGTTGACCAATTCCACTTGGTTATCCTCATCGCTTCTGTGGGGATCCCTGCAAAGGTTTTCGATTCTGAGCCTCACGATCTTGATGTGACCTCGCAGAATCATGCCATAGAGCAGCGGATATATGTCACTCATCATCGTGTGCATGGACGAGAAGAGTATGAGAGTGCCTTCGTGGATGGTAAAAATCCAGAAGCTCTTCCTGTTTTTTTGCCAATCAATGAAGGGATTGTAGATGCCGATCGGAACGCCTGACACAGCCGAGGACAGGAAACTAGTTATGGCAAAGCCGGTGTACATGGTGAGGAACAGCAGATAGGCCGAGTTGCAGTGCACCACCCAGCGATGCACCTCCACACGCTCCTCCAATCTGCCGCAGCGCTTATCCATCTGCCCCAAAATCCCTTTGGCCCCGTGGAAGCGCCACATATTGAGCCTGAAGTAGAGCACCTTGATGGGCGTTCCTATTCCGTTGAAAAACAACTGCAGCGTATTCAATAGTTCCCTGGGCGTTATAGTATCATAGTCCTTTGCCAGATTGATGATGATGCCAATGGGCAGGTAAACCACACACCAGGCCGCAATAAAGAAACCCATAGCTTTGTAAACTATTTTGTAAGACTTGGGCGTGCTCCATCCCATCCAGAACATGGCGTACTCGAAGTATTGAAAGGACTTGGCAGACTTCAGGAGATTATTTTCTGATGGTTTGCGCAGGGCCTGGAATAACATAGCTGAACCTATTACCCGTTGAGCCCCACAATTGAACTGTAAGGATTTGATGAATTCGACTCGTTTTTATAGCCGTGTATTTAAAGACAAAATTAGAAACTCTGGTTAGGAGGGCACAAAGGATATGCTCGTATAATATTTATGTTATCGGTTACCACTCCTCGCCCACGCATAATAATCAATTAACTCGTAACTATTGGTTATGCAACGTATATTTTTGTGTGACCACAACAAAGGCATGTTATTTGTTGAATTCCTAATATTGTAATCACCTACAAAGCACTGCCTGGCTTGAATTTCTTATTTGTTTGCCTTTCCACACGTCCGGCGGACCTATCATTAAATAGGCAACAGTTTTCCCACAATCGGCCATCCGGCTGTAAATGTCTTTGGTGCCATGATTAATATACATATGTATATGCAAGTATATGCTAAAAGCATATATAGTATACTTTTGCATGGAGTACATACAAGTATGCTCTCCAGCATTGCGTAGCCGACACGTGGGCCTCCCGTTTCACAGGCATTGTGTTGTCTGACTTGTCGGGATGTCGGCAGGCAGGGAGACGCGTGTATTCGAGTTAATTTATAGACTTATCAACACTTAATCACCGGAAAAATGGCATGGCGCATGTGTAAACCACACCAGCAGCGCTACGATTGCTGGTCCCGTGTCTTTGGCGGGATTCCACTGCCGGGGATGAAGTCAGAGCCGGGCCAAGAGGAGCCACTACCAGATACAGAAACAGATACTGATACAGCGGCTTAATAGTTGTTAGTTAGTTGTGCGTGCGAAGACCGGGCTGTTGCTCTCGGTAACACATTTGCCGTAATTTATACTTTATAGCCCCGGACAGATATGAAAAGTCTCGCATATGTATATGTACAGATGCCTCGTGCACGAGGCACGCATCACTATGGCGTACACCATATAGCATACAGCATAATATCTTGGGCTATATTTTTTCCAGCTGCTGTTCAACATGTTGACTTTTATGCCATTTTCTGCGGTTGCCAAGTCAACTGTGTGGTCAGACTCAGACCCAGATATTTATGCGTGCATATAAATAACAGCGTCTCTCCGCCGACTTTTCCACTGTTTGTATGTGACTCTGACTGGGGCTTATGTTATTAGATTTACGGTTTTGTGCGGTGGGTGATGCTGTTGCTGCCATTGCCATAAAAAGGCAGACATTCAAATAAACCGCAAAGAGTTGACTGCATAATTAAAGCATACGCGCGACGACCTTCGATCGTGCCGTCCCCGGGCCAAGGTTCATTAAACCGGGGCCATTTCTGCATCTGCCATATTTCCATCAGTCATCCGGCCAATAAGTTACAATTGGCCGGGACAATTGTATCCATAGTAGGCGGCGGTACATGGCCCCATATCCGACGTTTGCTGATTCCAAACACACTCGCCGCCTATGCCTAATGATTGCAACAACGTGACGCATCAACGTTTTCTATCTAGCACGCAGTTTCGTTGCGATTTTTTCACTCTGCTCAAGCTGATCCGAGTTGAGCTTTATTGCTGGCCATTTGGGCAAACATATACTCGCAGAGTGTGCCAGGGTCTGGGCCTGTGGTGGGTCTGTGCCATATGTGCGCCGCTTGATGAAGTATTGTTTCTGGATCATAAACTGATTTGCTTAAAAGCGTGTCCTGGTACTCAGCCCTACGTGCTCGGCATTTTGTTCTCTGCCGACAGCCCCCGATTTTCCGGCCTCGTATTGATTCGCTTTCCCGGAGGTGATGGTGATGGTGGGGGGCACCTTATTAAATTTGCTGGCGCCGCTCCTAAACGTGTGCTAATTGCTTTTGTGTCGAAAACCCCATATTACCCAGGGTCCAGTCCACTGAACCAGAAGAGCTGGGGCTCGGTTTAGCTTTCGCAGTCGCAGGTCCTGCTGCTGGTGCTGGCCATTAAAAATTGATTTATTTTTAATTATCAGTGACGTGCGGCGCAATAATAAATAAACGGGGAAATTTATTGCAACGTCAAAAGCGACGGCGACCTCAACAATGGCGTGCGTGGGCAAGGGATACTCCGGGGTGGGCCTGTGTGTGTGTGTACCCCTGCAGTTTCGTTGGAAATTTTCGAAAATATTTAGAATGCTGCCGGGGCCGAGCTGGGCTGGCGGCTGTGTTCGGAAGAGCCTACGTACAACAAGCCAGATAGCGGGTTGTTGGCATATTTTACAAACACTTTGCTAATGTTGGCGCTTGTCTAACATATTTTTAGTTGGCCCTGATGATGATGTTGCCGGGTGCGGTGGTGCTGGCATTATTATTATTATTGTTATTGCAGCTGTCGCTCATGTATGGCGAAAAGCTGCAAAAATTCTATTACCCGAGCCATTTGCCATTGTCGCGCCAGGCGGTTTGACAACCGCTCGACCGACCGACCAACAACATTGTCACCAGAAAATTTTGCTAATTTATTAACTAAGCCCACCGCCAACGCCAAATATTTGTCAGGCATTATTTCATTTCCATGCCGCCGCACTAGCAGTTTGTTAATGTGAGCCCTCAAAGGATCCTCTGCGTCCTGTGAAACACAACTCCCGGCCAGGCACACGCATCTCCCAGTGCAACCTGTTTAGACAATTGAATTTTTCGCAAATTCGAGATTTCTAATGCAATCTGTGGGGGCGGCAGGAGGCCACCCAATGCGTCAATGGGTAGTTTTTCAATTTGCACAGTCACAGGTCAGGACCGCACCCATTGTGGTTGGACCTGTTTGTGGCCTGACGCGTTTAATGAATTTTTCATGTCATCGGTGTTGTACTCGTGGCATTGGCCAGTGTGCCCACTTTCAATTATTTCCCTTCCCGATCCCCCGACCCGCAACCACGGCGCGTTCTCCACTTTCCATTCACAATGCTCAACTGTACTTACCGCATGGCCATTCAAATCAATTTTTGATTTGGCAGATTTGTATTTTTTATTCATAGCGCCAAGGAAAAACTGCGTTTTTGTTTGTGAAAAATTGTGAATTTATTTTCGCCCACGAAGGGCTGCAGTTTTTCATCCTCCAAGGGTATCAGAGTCATATGGAAAATGTGTAATTGGATTCGCATAGTATCCATTAAGTATTGAAAACATTTCCTATGCCTAACGAGAAATGGAATGCAACCAAATTTGGTATTTTGGGCTCGTAAAATAATATGCTTTTGCAGGGACACAAAATGCGACTTTTTATTGTGAAGAGGGAATAAATTCCGTGATTACTGGTAGCCCCAAAAGTCGAGACCATCATTTCGTTCGAGCGCTATTTATTCGAGACCCTTTCACTCGGTTTATCTGGTCCGGGATGGACATATATTTTATTCACATGCTGGGTTTTTTGCGCGATGCGGTAATTGATACGCTAAACTGCATAACGCAGATTATGACGTTAACATGGAAATGGGCAAATGAAACGCGGGCAATGAATGAATGAATGACTGGATGGCTGGTTGGCGGGAAAAAGCATGCGTGGTGCAACAAAGGAAACATTTAAATATTCAATAGATGAAAAAATGAGCACGATGATTACTGTTATTGTTATTATTATGATTGCATTTCGTATTAAATTTGCATGCTATCATGTAGTTATGCATTCTGTTGCATTTAATTATTCACATTATCTGCTAATTTTTTTATTCAATTCCGATTATTTTATGCACGTCCTTTTTTTGGGAATTAAATATACCGGAGGCTGTATAGGTAATTTTACTGCCGCTGCTCTCACTGCTCCCGTTGCTGCTGATGCTGCTGCGAGTGTAAAAACTTTGAAAAGCAATTTAAAATGAAATTTATGAATTGTGTGCACATAAAATGCAAAGGCAAAGCAGCTCAGAGCAGAGCAGCGCAGAGCAGAGCGAAGGCAAGGCAAGCAGAGCGTAGCAATGGCAATTGCTCCTTTTGCCAAAAGGTAATTAGAATTCATGACACGCTTTTGAAATATCACACATACGCAGTGTGGCCCCGCACTCTCTTGATTTACGATTTTCAAATACGCACCCGGCTCCGTCCAAGGACGGCGGCAGCAATGCAAAGTAATTTATGACAATGCCTTGGCCACAAAAACTGCGAATTGCAATCAAAGCCAAAAACGGCTAAGGCCCGGAGGCCAGAAGCTCATATAAATGTCAGGAAGCTAACGATAGATGCCATCCCATCCGACTGGGATACCGGGACGAGGCTCTGCAGATGCATTAGTCGGCCACTTGGATGGCTCTCCATCTCTCTGCACATATCCTTTTCTTATCCTTCTGCTCCCGACTCCCAAGACACTGCGGCCAGGACTCGGAAAACAAGAGCTCAACTCCAATGAGGCAACTGGCTGGGAAAAAAGTGTCACGCCGCTCGCTAGATGTACAACTTTTGCATATAAAATGGTTTTGCTATGTAGGTTGCGCCGGCTTTTTAATGGCGTGAACTCAGCGGCGCGTAAATAATAAAAAAAATACAGAGAAAATAAAGGCGAACGTTGAAACATCATGAGGCATCTTAATAAATTACTTTGGGGATTTGGGTGCACAATTTTTAATATTGCCAGGCCGGGCCGGTCCGCGCCGGGCTGGGGCCCAGACAGCCAACATCGCTGATGTAAGCCGCATTCATACGTATATTCACGCCCCCACAGAAGGAGGGAGGGGCATGGCCGGGTTAGAGGGTTGAGGGTTGGTAGGTGCACTCTACGACAGTTGCTTGACATTTCGAGTTTAATGAAATTTATGCAATTTTTCTTATTTGCCAAATGCACTGCGGCACTCGCAGCTCGCCCGCGGCGTCAGCAACACGCCAAAGTGCAATGCATCAAGCGGGTGGCTCGGCGACGGGTCTTCAGGCCAAAGGGGTGGCAGGGCAGACACGGATGGGGTTAAGCTGCTTAGATATAGACAGCCCTGACAGGGCGGCTACAAGAGCACTGGGCGAAATAGAAGCAGCTAAAATCGGGTATAATAGCAGTTTTATGCCAAGCGGCATTCGAGGTTCACTTTATAATCTTTATCGAGAAAAGAGGCAACTTTAATGTTCCCAAATCTTGAAGATGTTAAAAGCTATAGATCCAGACATCCCATCAACTTCCTGGGACACAATTTCGTAGTGTATTTGGGCATGGCACGCTGTTCGAATAAGTACGAATAAACTATTTGTGCAAACACTCATATTCAGGCAAAGTTTTCTATTGTTTCGCTGACAAGAAATAATTCAATTTAGGCCTGAAACTCAATACTTTCGGCTCGTTCCTGTTCTTGTGCATTCCAAGTTAGTTTGGCAACTCGTAACTTTCGAGACGGAGAGCGAAAATCGAAACTGCTGGAATTTAAACCCGAACAACGAGTCTGGGACTTGTTGCCAAAAGTTCATAAAGGTGGTGTCCGTGCCTAATGATGATTATTTCTAGTTCATTTTCATTTAGCGCCATTCTTTTGCCCACCGACAGGATGGTGGTGATGGGGCAGGGACAGGGACAGGGACAGGGCCTTGGACAACGACGAGGACGGGGACGAGGACGACGACATTATATTTTCATTGTTGGTCAGCCAAGCGCAAAGGCTTTGAGTTCGGGGGTTTTCCTCTGTTTTCTGGCTTATGCTTTCAACGGATTTTGGCTTGGTGGCCACACAAAATGAAACAAAATGTCGTCAGAGTGTCATTTGGCTTCGGAGGAGCAGGAATGAAAGGAATTGCAGCCTTACTTTCCCAGCGCTTGGATGGCAGGACGCCAGGGATATCAGCGGGCGTGAACGCGCCTAATGTGCTCCAAGCTGCTAAAGACTCGGCAGTCGAGTTAATGAAACCAATAAATTAATTTTAATGATTGCATACACAGACATACTATACAGCGCCGAGGATACACTGAAGCGTGCAGTTTGCTGCGTCAGGAGCTTTCTCCTCCATTGCCTCTATTGCCTCGATGGCCTCCCCCGGCTTTCTGGATTTTTCTCTTCTCTGTTTGCCCATCGCGCTCCTTGGGCGTGGCAGTCGCCATAAGTAATTGACAAAATCTTAATTAGTCCTTGGCATGTCCATTGAATGGCTTCTGTTGGTCGTCGAGTTTAATTAGCGTTAAATATTTGCAGCGTCTTGAGTTTAATCAAATTAAAAATGCCCTTTCCCGGCGACGGACAAAAATCAATTGCTGCACGCTACGAGTATACCGCCAATCAATTAGATGTTTAATCAAATTTTCATTAAACCTTCAAGCCGTTTCCGTTCGGGTCAATTAAAAAGCCTTCTCGCTTGTTGCCTGGAGTGTCAACTTAATCATCTTGGCGCATTATCTTCCATGTGCACGACTATAATATCCGGGCCACATGTATGAGTGCGATTGTGCGCTCGGGGTGTTGCTTGCATGGAAAACAAACCGTAATCAGTTGGAGAGCTGAGTGCGCTCAAGAATTTCCACTTGCACTTGCCAACTGGCACTTGGAGCTATAAACTGTGAAGAGCCCTTCCGGCTACCAGCAGCATCGGGCAACTGGGATACCAGGATGAAAAGGGCCAAGAGCAGGGGCAGCCTGGTCAGCTGCCCCATCGAGTGTCCTTGAAATCGAATACAGCAGCTGCTGCTGCTACTCCTGCACGGCTAAAAAAACAACCATCCAGGGGATATGTACAATTGCTTTAGTTATTTAAAAGGTGGGAATACATTTTATAAATATAAACTAAATAGATATAGGGCTTAAACCGAGGCTGTTTTGAAAAACTGCCTTTGAGTCACCCTTTTTTTCAAGGTGTACTGCTCGTTTAGTTTGAAACTATCCGGCGTTTCCAGCAGTGTGCGTATGTGCAGGACAAGCGCCCGGTTATCCACTTAGCCAGAGAGGTTCCACAAAAATTGTGCATAATTCAGAGTGCCAGTGCATCGACATTTATGCGTCTGCCCCGAAATTGCTTTAATTAAAGTTTGGCCCAAGGCAGGGCGTCCGGGGAGTGTGGGGGAGCTTGGCAACTGACATGAATTGTCCTGGCAACCTTTGGCCCGCTTATCGCATCGAGCTAACCCTGTGGGCCTGTTTCTGTTTCTGTTTGTGTTGTTGTTGCCTGCCTTGGCCCGGCCCTTTGCCGTTTTTCTGGCCGAATCTTCGATGGCCTGTCGTTGTCAAAGTGTCAAAGTGTAATCATGCTTTGTGCGAGCGGCTTAAATTAAATTAATTGACGGCCACTTGAAGTAAATTAAACAGGGCCACCGAATCGCTTTTATTTTTACACAGTAACCGTCGCTGTGGCATTTTCTCTTCCGGCTGTGCCATCCTCAATGTCCTGCCATTAAGGAGATTACAAAGGGTCAAAGGGATAGCCGCCGCTGCTGCCACTGCGATTGCTCATAATTGCGCGACGCCTGCGGCCGCCCATCGAATGCTTGTCCGTATTTTTTCTCCGCCTTTTTTTTATTTCTGTTCCGACATCGAGTCCTGTTGCTTGTCCTTGTTGCAAAAGTGTCATTTGCGTTCACCACACACACACACAGATGTATTTACAGAGACGAACAGAGCTACGGCTGAAGACATAGACACTGGAACCAAGCATTTGGATGGCAAACTAATTAAATTTTGCTGGCTGCGCTGGCGGATATGGGCAGCCAAATTGGCGCCGCAAATTGGTAATTACCCCCACTGAAGTGCATGTCAAACACGTAAAAAGGCGACAGAGAGCGGCAAAGAAGCTTGCTCGCAGGCTACCAGTTACCAGTTACCAGCTTCCATCTCCGGACAATGTGCAATTAGCCAGCGACAACTGAAACTGTGGCAGCAGCGGCAGCAACAAGGACAACTGCATCCCACTGCCCACATCCATGCCAACAGTGCGGCGATGACAATCAAGCAAACGATGCCATCGTCCACGCAAAGCAGCTGACGACGCGTGTCCCCAATGTCCTTGGTGTCCTGTTTGTGTAGGTGCAGTGTATACAGGGAGAACAAATTTACAAATTTTGGGGTTCTCTAAGGTTTTATAATCCCAACTCGAATTGGGGTAACAATAAACGAAAGGGTAACCACCAAGGTATTCTTGAAATTCCTCTCATTGTTTTGGCTTTGGATTGGCTTGATCTCCTACCAACTTTCCAACTCCCAATCATAGCAAACTTTCGCCCAGTGTAGCCCTACGTGTTTGTATACGAATGCCCTTTGGCAGCCTTGTGGGCGGGAGGCGTGGCCGGCTGCAGTTGAGCTGCCTAATTACTTGTAAGTTGGCGAATTTGCGGTATGGCGTTTTTGGGTGCCCGGCAACTAAATTGAATTTGACGTGCCGGCAAGCGGTCAATTGCTAACGAGCCGCACCACCAGCCTGCACCGCCAAGCGGCCAAACGGCCAAGTGGGCAGCACCACCGGATGGACAGAGGGACAGACAGACGAACGGATGACGTCGCGTGTCCGCCGTTTCCTGTTTCCTGTGGCCGCGCAGCTTGCTGATTGCCAGCGTGTAATTATTTTTTAAGCACTTTGTCTGCCTGCGAAATTAGACCTAACTAAGCCAATCTCTTTTATTTCATTTGAGTTCCTTTTTTTACTCTTATTATTATGTTTTTTTTTTGCCTGGTGTCCTGTTCCGTTGCATTTGAATAGAAAAAAAGCAGAGGATGTCGACACAAAAAAGGAGGGTCGGCCGGCAGATTTGGCTTTTGGGTCACACACGGCGGTGGCTCGGAATGGGAAATCCTTCGCGCGTATATCCTCTTGTTGTCTGGCTTTCATTTTTCGGCTGCTTTGTCCAATTAGTAACTGTTTCGGGGGCTACGATTTCATTTCTTTTATTGTGCTCGTTATCCTTTTTATTTTATTTTTTTGTGTCTCCTTTTCGGTTTTTTCTGGCCCGCCATCGCTGGTGCTGTCTGTTTCGGTTTCAGCTTGTGCAAATTTGATATCCTTGTTACAGCAAATTGTTGTACAATTATTTTGCCTTCGCCTTCGGTATCCGCTTGGGTGCCGGGTAGCAACCTCTTTAATTCGACCATCGTGCAAATCGAATCGAAAGATATTTATATGCGCCACAAAGCGTCATGGCACTTGCCCTGCCCGGCACTCCTCCTCTCCCTCCATCCTTGTCATTGTCCTGCGCCAGAGCCAGCGCCATCGCCATCGCCAATATTGTCGCCCCTTTCGATTATTTATGATCTTTACTTTGCAGCGAGTGCTCCCCACGGGCCTGTGGCCAAGTTTTAGTAGTCATCGTCCTCGGCTCGGTAATAAATTTATGCTTTTTTATTTCCCCCTGTCATAATTTTACCCTCAAATACACAAACATACAGAGAGCAGGCCAGTGTGGAGAGATGGAGAGTGGCGATAGGAAAATTCTTGGGAATTTTTCCCGGTCCACATACACATTCTCGAGTTTCCTTCTGCCTTCCCCCTTTCAGCCCTTTTCCTGCAGAGTTCCTTCCTGGTCTCCCCTCCCTGCTGGTGTCGTCTGTCTGAAAATTTTCCAATTGATAAATTATTTTATGGCAAATACACAAATTTTCTCATACGCACCCACCCCCTCCTTGGGATAGGCTGGGGCTCGGGGGGAGTGTGCGTGCGGTTGCCTTGGTTGTTGCTTTGCGGCTTGGTTTTCGATTCTCATTTTCGTGGGTTTTAGCTCCGGCAGATCCGGCAGATATCTGTGCGTCCTGCGCATAAACTCGTATTTTCGTATATTCTCGTATTGCTTTGGGTACGTAATATCCCAGTGAATTTTTGCGTATTTCCTGTGCTGGCCTCTTGGCCAAGCGGTCACTTATTGCTCTGCTGGCCTTCATCATCTTTGGTTGGTCCCTTTCGGCCGCTTTTGTCTCGGCCCCGAACACATAAAATCAATCATCTTTCTCCCAGGGCTCGCCCCGTTTTTTTGCCTTTTTCCAGCTTATCAATATTTTTTTTCGGCTGCCTTTCATCAAAATTTGTTGCTCTTGACTCTATCGTCGTGCTTTGTTACCTTACGGTATATCTTACGGCAGTCTCGGACAGAAGGAAAACAAATTCGAGTCGATTTATAAAGCATTTAAGTTGCTTTTCCTTTTCACTTTGCCGTGCGTGCGGTCGGGCCCTTATAAATATGCTACATTTATTTTAATAGAATTGTTTATGAGCCTCATATTGGCAGTGCAGGCATTCGGCCTCATTGTCCTCCATCCCTGCGGGCACCAGCCTGCGCAACTGCCAAAACATGTTAAGTAGAGAAATTGTACCATGCCGTATATATAGCATACAGATAAAGTAACAAAAAATACGCCAAAGGAAGGCTGGGTAAAAAAAGCATCCTGGCACACAGCGCACACCCTGTGACACTTTTGTACAAATAGCGGAAAAACCGCGCCAAATCAAAGACAACAAATCCAAAATGCGCACACAATATTTTGCGGGATTATTTCAGTTGGCTTCATGTCACTTCCCTCGAGGAGTTAGAGGGGCGAAGGAGGCTGCTGGGGGGCTGTTTTGGGTGCAGTGGAGTGGAGTCCTGTGCACTATCCTGCGGAGACTAAAAGTTCGGGCTACGATCCAAATTTCTGTTAATTTGGCAGCTTGTCCTGCGTTGGCATTTTGTTTTTGCCCGCCTGCCTGCCGTCGTTTATATTTTTTTACGCTCTGCTTGAGTTTTATTCGCCTGTGGAAAAAAGTCAAAGAAGAGCATTCCGAATATAGTATATCCTGGCATTGGTACACACGAAAAATGAAGATGTTTGCACTCGAGAGTGGTAATTTCGAAACTGAAATAGTTTTATCAATGAAAATATTGGGTTGCAATCAAGAATTTATTGCATATGACACTTTATTGGGCAAACAAAATGGTTTAATTGACGCATTCGACGATTTTCGAGTGCCATTTTGTGCTTATTGAAGGCTCTGGGCGCCGTGGTAATGGTTAATTTTTTCGGTGTACGGACATATCTCGTTTTGGGTCGCCTCTATTCTGTGTGCAGATATGCAAAACGCTGTGCGCACATAAATTTCAGTGCTGGGCCACGCTTATTTGCATAGGAATTATGTATTTGGGCACGGGGGCTTAGCTGCATTACACAGGACACCACCAGCACACACACAGAACACAGAACACCAAACACAAAAAACACACAGGACTCGTTCGCTCTCTACGTTCTCACTCTTTTTGTGGTCATGCAGAAAACTAACGCATATCGTTTTCCTTGTATTTTGCAGCTATAAATTTGCAACGCCCCAGGAAAATGCATTGCAGCAAAACAAGCAATTAAAGCAGTGCAGCGCAGCAACCACGAACCGAACCAGTGTGCATCCTTCCCGCCAGCCCGACAGCCCGACAGCCCGCCGGCCCGCCTGCCTGCTGTGCTAAAAACCTATTTTGAATAATTAAAATTCCGTAAGTGCTGCAGTCGAAGACGTTGGGGAAAGACGAAAGGCGGCGGCTCCGTTTCCTCGCAACACAATCTGCGGCCTGCAAATTCGTGTGCAGCAATGAAATAATTAATTCAATGCACCTGACTAAGCCGTCGAGCAGTGGAAGTAGCAGCAGTAGCAGCAGCAGCAGCAGAAGTAGCAGCAGAAGCAGCAACAGCACAAGTGCCACCAGTATTGCATATAAATTCGAGTGCCCCAACAGCAACAAAATGGCCACAGAAGCAAGGACAATTAGCCAGCCGAGACATATCCAGGATCGGAAGAATTTGAGGAGCCCGCAGTCCATCCTGCTCTTGGCCGTTTACATGGCCTCCCTGGGCTTCGGAAGCGGTAAGTTGTTTAGCCATCTGGGCCACATTCTTTTACATTTCTCAACTGGGTGCCTGATGCAGGCTCAGGCACGGGCACGGCAAGTCGGAATCTCTGGGGACCCTTGGCAATTGCAAATTCAATCGCGTGCAGGAAAGCCAAGTCAATCAACGGGCCGCGGCCGCAAAAGCCATTGAATTGACAAAGCCACAAATTGCGGAGTGAAACCGGAGGGGGACCTTGGGGAGGGCCTGATGGTTGGGCCGAGGAAACTGGGGGACTGGGAGATCACCCGATGACGGAGCTTTGTCGGCCGGCGAATTAATCTCACGGATGAATATTTCAAAGCGAAACTTGAGCAATTAATTTCGCTAATTGCTTTTCTTCGCCTCGTTTTTGTCTCTGGCCACGGAAGTCGAGGAGGCTTTTGCATTTAAATGCCCGCCAGTGGGTGCATTTCAAGGACCCCGGCAACTTTTGCCTGTGCATAAACTCAATCTGACATTTATGCGAATGTCCACGGAATCAAATAAGAGTAATGACATTGCCAGCAAAAAGCAGGACGACCGGTCCGGGGCCCGGGCCCCAGCGTCTTGGGATGCACCCGAGACCGGCCGGCCTGACAGTGCAATGTCCTTTGGCTACTCAAACATTCCAGTGGCTATTAGTATTCATATCTTGACTGAACTAAACTGAAAGCTTAAATTCCTCTGGCCATTCGCTCCTTCGTTCTTTTGTACGGCGGTGGCAGTTAGGGATTCGGTTTTTATCTGCCAACGTTTGCATGAATTTTCATTTCGTGCAAGAATTGTTGAAAAAGATGCAATTAAATTTTAGGGCCAGGGGTGTCGCACCATCAAGGGGTCCGAAAAGCGAGGGAAAAGCGGGCGAAATGGGCGAAAGGAAGTGATGGACGTGGTCATGGACCCGGCACTACGACTGCGAGTCAGATATAAAGTGCGCATACATATTTAGTGCAAAGAAAAAAGAGGATTGCTCCACGAATTTTTCCTTTTTCCGAGTCCCTGACAGTGTCTCAGTCTCAGTCTCCGAGTGCCCCCTCCGGCGCCGGTGCCGGTGCCGCCTCGTGCGGTTGCAGCTGCCGTCAGTGGCAAGAACGCATTATTAATTTATTTTTCAACTTGCTAGATGAATAAGCAAAGAGCAAAAATGCTTGCCGAATGCTTCTCTTGCTGCTTTGGATGCAGCGAAGCAAAATTTACCAATTTAAACGACGTCTCCGCCTGGGAAGTGGAAATGTTGGTTGTACATAGTGGACCCTCCTGCCGTCCCTCCCCCCTCCGCTTGGCCGTACTCCGCACATTCGAATCTCAACTGCACTCCATTGTCAGGTCATTTTGCATGCAGCTTTGGCATTTGGCGAGGGGCAACGTGTTTCGACCAACTTCAATCTGCTGTCCATCACTGTCTTCGATCGTGCTCGCTCCTCTCCGGCACCGCAAGGAAATAAAATCCAAAAGTGAATAATGAACCGCAAATAACTTTGTTCTGTCTAGCATTTCGGGCTTCCTGATGCGGCTCCTGCTCCTGCTCCCGTTGCCGCTGCCGTTGCTGTTACTGCGAGTGTCAGTAACAATTAGTGGAGCTTGTGTTCCAGTTAACCGACAGACCAGATTGCTTTTCCTTTTTTGTATTTTACAAATATTTGCATTTGCGGTTGTCCATCGGTTGCAGTCAATTCGTGGCTGGCTTTGGCTTTTCCAGCTTTTATCCCGCAATTCCCACAATTAATGAAGTGCAAAACGATTTGCGAATGGCCGGATAAAGTTATACCCTCCGCCCAGGGCCGGCCCTGTCTACTTCATCTTCATTAATGGCGAACATATATTGTGACATAAATCACACAATCAAATTATCTGCATCTAGCTGGGAGGGAGGGAGCATATTTTGTTTTTCGGTCTCAGATTTGGATCCAACTGTCGGACTCAACTAATCAATTTGACATAGGTACAGGTAGAACTTCTTGCCGCCCGACCGAACTTTGGCTCCAAAACTTTCGTGCTCGCATCTCGGGAAAGTTGATTCTGCTCCCTTGGTTCGGTTAGATAACACTTTTCACATACATGTGTCCCCCAGTCTTGGGCGGGCTGGGGGGTAAGTGAAATTTATTAACTGCATGGACCGCAAACTAAATGCAAATAAATCAGACATCGGCCGGGCGGGAGGATGCGAGGGGCTCTGCGAAACTTCGTTGGTTAAACAAAGCCGATGAGGCAGGATAACAGGGCCAGAAGCCGGCGGCAACTGAGCCGGAAAAGTTGCCAATGTTCGGGGAAAAACAAAAAACCGCAAAAAGGATATTGACGTGTGATGGGGGACGACGAGGACGAGAACGCTTTCGAGAGGCTCTCGAGGCAGCGCGCCTACGAGTTGATGGCATTCGAAGAGCCCGAGTGGGGAGGTCTTTCACCCCTCAACTTTCATCCATCAACCCCCCTTGGCCCCGCAACCCTTCTGGTTTTTCCCATTTCCCCGAGCTTAGGTGCGGCGGTGTCAAGTATTTGCACTTGAATTGCGCGCCAAGCAAAATTTACGCGCATTTGTTTGGGCGACTCCAGAGAATTTGTTCCTTGGCTTGCGTTTGCAGCTCAAGTGAAAATCGATCGACTCGATGCCTACATGTACACCGCAAAAAAGCCAAGGAAAACTGCAAAGGCTTATGGGGAGCTATGCCATTTAATAAGGAACAAATCTAAGTTATTAGTAATTAGAAAACCTAAGGGAAATTGCAATTCTACAATGATAAAATGACCTAAAAGACGTATTACTCTTTCAACTTATAGATCCTTTTGTATGCCAGTGATGTTCCGCTGCAAGTTGCACTAATTTAACCTAATTAAGATGCATTCACTGCCTTTAATCTGCGCCTTGAGTGGACCTCGCAAAGCAAACAAAATTTTTTCCATGTGTCTTATTTTGTGAGTGTGAACGTTGGCATTATTGCTCGGCTCCAATGTTTTCTTTTCCGCCTCCGTTTCGCATGGCTTTTTATTGGTTTCCCCCGACGCCATCGCCATCGCCACCGACTCCTCGTCCTCCTCCTTTTGTGTTGTTTGATTTTGCCGTTGTCCTGCTTCTGGTGTCATGAGCAAAGGAGCAGCATTTGAGCAAACAAACTAGACCTGCCAGAGCACACACTGACGCTCGTCCTGGGCACATATTGCTTCATCTGGCTACGTGAGCCCAGCCCGGCCCGGGACAGGCATCAAAACTGTCGACAACATCAACGTCAACGCCATCATCTCAGCCAGCCCCAGCTTGAGATCCACTTCCTCCATCCTTGGTGGCCCTACATGGTGCTCCCAGCTCCCAGCTCCGCCGCATCGCCATATTCCCCCTCGAGCTCGGCGTCATTATGGGCTTCGTCTGGCACTTCACAAAAATGCACACAAAATCCTCAACTTTATCTCGTCAATAACTTAAGTGCCAGCCCAGGCTCTCAGTTCCTGTGGCCGGCCCCCCCGTCGGTTTTAGCCGGTTTATTTTTGGCCCTCGATTCAACATGTTGGCACCGCCTGTGGCTTTCCCTGCCCACCTCCTGCCTTCCTGGCTGCTATTGGTAAAAATTTGCCTCGGCTCTGCTCGGCACGTTCTGCGGTTGCAGTGGCAAAAGGCTTGCAAATGATTATTTTATTGACAATTAAATCATAAACATAAAACCAAGCCGCACAAATCTACCAGAGGCCATTGGGGTTTGGGGGTTGGGCTGGGTGAGAGGTTGACATGCTGTAGGGAGTGAAATTTTATTGCCATGAATGTCAGGCAATGCTGCACATCAAAAAATTCCCAGGCACTTACGTTGGGGAGTTATTTGTGCCCCAGATATTGGCCATAAATATTTGTAGCGAAAATATAAGCTCTTCTCGATATTTTTTTACCATTTATGAGATTAAAATCTTGTCTCATAATCAGTTATGCTTCGATTTTGTTCGCTGTGCAACATTAGTCACAGAGCCCCAGCGACAGGACTCCCCCTTTTGTGTGTAAGCGATTCCGGTTTATTGCAGCCTTTAATGCCAGAGATGGAATCGCACTCAAATGCAGAGCACGGGCCCATGTGCCGCTTATGGGCCATCCACTGCATGTGTGGCTGGTGAAAATGCCAGAGCAGAAGGAGGACTTGTTGCCCGGACTGGGTCAGTATTTTTTTCGGCTTTTAGCCACTACCGAGCCAAAGCCACTGCAATCGGCAGGATAAGGGATAATGATTGCCATCGTCTAGGTGCTTTGCCATATTAAAAAGTTCCCCGACAAATGAAGAAATTGTGTTGGCTCGATTAACGTGTCTGCAAAGTTGATAGACTCGCTTTTTGAGGCACTTTTTTACTTTTCGCAGCTCGCTAACTGCCCCGATTGAATTCGAAGCGAGTGGTAATTTGAGGGGCAGCAGAAGCCACTTTGCCAGGTCCTGTAGCAGCGGACCATATTTAATTTGTGTGCAAATGCTCGGCAAACAAGTTTCTAATAAAATAAAGTGACTCCTCGCCGTCTGGCCTGCGTTAGGGAGGTCTCCGCTTGCCAGCCCGCCTGCCAGCCCGCCTGCCACCCGAAGAGGAACTTCATTAGAATCTCCGGGCGGCGGTGGCCCTTTCATTTTGTGCCTGGCTTAAACCAGAAAGCCATTTCATTACGCCACTCGCCTAATGCCGGCCAACGGCTGGGCAATTTTAATTTGCAGCGCATTGGCATTGGCTTTGTCAGCTCTTCAACGGAGCACTTCACGCAAATTGACATGGACTGGGCATCCAGTGATGCCGGGATGCTGTTTTTCCCAGCATTTCGGTTCAGGTTTGCTCACCACTCATCCCGGCCGCATATAAAATATGAAAACAGCCACAACACAAAAACATTGCTTAGTGCAGGTTGAGCTGCCGGACAAAAACAGTGGCAACAATGAGGATGCACTGCGGGCTGCCGCTTGTGGGGCTGTCCTCGGCAAGGGCCGGTGTCCCTACTCCTTCTTCCAGCAGCAGACACGCTGCCAAAGGAGGTTAAAATATTTTTGCAGCTTTATCTTCGGACAAGGAGAAAGGTTGTCGTAATGCAGCGCCGGGATTTAACTGACAGTGAGTGTGCAGCTCACAGGCCACTCACCCACTTTGGCCGCCCGGCTGGTCGTTTTGTTGGGCCAACAGATTGCCCGGCTCCCGGTTCGTCGTTGCCCCTGGGATGTGACCATTTTACGGCTGCCCAGCAGTGCCTGGGAACCTGCACTTTGCTGCAGCTGACGGAGCGAGTGAGCAGTGTGGCAGTGGCGCAGGGCCTGCTTTCCAGTGGGTGGGTCAGGCAGCAGCAAATGCTTCAAATTAATTTCACCGCATGGGCAAATCGCCGGGCATTGTTTGGCCCCGGCATCAGGAAGCCGTAAATCAGGGCCCGTGCACAAAGGAGAGCTCGTTGAGATCCCGGATCTGGAATCTGGAATCCGGAATCGGGGTAACTGAACACTGAACACTGGAGGCTGGCATCGGGCATCGGGCATCTGGGATCTGGGGCGCTGTTTCTCATTTGCGTGGCCTTGTTTGTTTTGCTCTCGCCCGCGCTTATCGGCGTCTAATCTCTTTATGATAAAATGTTTATATTGGCGACAATATCAAAAGCACTTTGGCCACACTGTGGGTGTGTTTGGCCCGAGTGTCCCGGTGGTTGCAATAAATTCAAAATGCCGGCCACAAACAACGAGCAGCGAAGCCCGGGAGGCCAAACTTTCCACATTGCCATATGAAAGATAAATTCACGGATAAGAACTTTGGCCGGGGCCGAAGCAGGAGCGGGAGCCGGAGCAGGAGCCGTAGCCGGAGCGCTGTGAAAAGCGGATTGTGTGTACAAGCTAATTTAAGTTCGACGCCAGCTGCCGCCCAGGCCGAGTGCGTTTTGGGTCCTGCGACTGCGACTGGGTCTGGGTCTGGATGGGAACCTGGTTGAAAGGAAAAGCAAAAGCCGTGGCCAGGACATCGCCGCAGCTGTTGTCCAACCGCACCAGGCGAAGCGACTTTATTATTATTATCCCCGACGCAAAGTGGCGATGGGCCGGCTCAAGCTGGCCAGGACCAAGGACCGAGTTTTCGCCGGCGACATTTGTCCAGCTGCTTCATTTCATATTCAGAAGATACTTTTTTCATCATTACGATTCGCGCAAAAGCAAGAAATCACAAAAGTGTGTGCGGCCATAGCCGGGAATTAGAGGGTCCTTCGACTATACCCTCCATCCTGCAAGGGAATTTCCATGGACAGCCAAAAAGAGCATGCAGCCTTCGGCAGGGCCAGGAAGCGCAGGACTCTTGTTTTAAGCACATCATTTTGTTGTGTGTTTTTTGTGCCCTCCCCCCGCAGTTATTTTCCATTTTTCTTTTTGCCGGCCAAGTTGCGACTGGTGGCAGTGGAAAATAAACGGGGAAAAAATATATGAAAACAAAGACATAAAAAACAGGGGACACAAAAGGCGGGCGCAAAGTTTTTCGGCCTCGCAGGCTGCTCAGGCTCAAGCTGAAGCTGGAAAACTGATGAAGTCCGACTTCGACTTTGGTTGACAGATGATAACGCTGGCGGGGCGAGTGGGCCGCAGGACTACCGCCTCATCAGCAGCTCATCAACGGAGCGTCTAAAATTTCACATTTTTTCGCAGCCCCCTGCCCGGGGCAACTTTTCTGCGCGTCTGCGTTTAAATGACTTTAAGAATACATAACAAAGTTTTTAAATTATTTCTTGAGCCAAGGCTAAAATGAAATTATAAAGGGATTTTCGCCAGCGGACTGCAGCTGACGTCCTGCTTCCCCTTTTCCCAGACCGTCCCTGCTTATTAACATTGGAAACTCATTAATATTGTATTCTCCCTGCTGCCTTTTTTATAAGGTCCTTCGCCCCGTCCCGGCCCGGCCCGGCTAGTTGGCTTAACTCGTTCATAAAAGTTTGGCAAATTTCATTGCATTAATTTGGCGCGCAGGTGTCAGCTCCGGTGTCAGGGCACAAACGCACAAAGTGTCAAATAAATCAAACAGTTTTGTGAGAGCACCGGGTCCGGTGTCCAGCTCCGGCAGTCGAGGGTTCTCCGGTGGTTGCCCGGGATGGGCGGGGCGCTGCTGGGCTTAATGAGTCGTGCCCGGTCATAGGAGGGATAGGATTTTGGCGGGCAAGCGTGAAGGGTTACCCCTTGAAAGCGCTGTCCCTCGAATTGGTCACACTTCTGGCTGGGAACAATTGCAGCAGATTTGGCAAATATTCGACGCATGTTTTATTTATTTGCCAGCCCTTCGACACGGCTTGGGGATTGCTGCACTGAGCAAAAAAAGGTAAAGATGCAATATCTCACTAGAGATATTAGGATTGAACTATTTGAATCGGACAAAAGCAAAAAACATAGTAGAAATTTTGGTTTCTGGATAACAACCTCATGCAATAAATGAATGCAATGGTTTCTGGGTAACAATTGGATAGTATAACTTAATGGTTCATTGTTGTTTTTGTCTATTTTATGGCTCAAAATAAAAACTGTGAGCTGTACAGTAAATGATCCTTGATATAATCAAATTTTGCTTAAGTTATTTACGATTTTAAATGCAATGCACGATTGCAATCGGACAAGAGTTTCAGGGTAACAATAGGATAAAATAACTTAACTTTATTCATTATTTTTGTGTATTTTATGGCTAAAAAATAAAAACTAAGAGCTTTGCCTAAAATGTTCCTTGATATAGTCAAAATTCTCGTATTTTATTTACGATTTCGTTGCAAAATTCATTTCCGAGTGCATTATTCATTTTCCCGTGTTTGGTTTACTAATTTGCGCTGCAAATATTTGCCATCCGTCGGCTTTTGGGTGACAATAGCTGCATTTCGAGTGCCGTTCCCATATGGCGACACTTCATGATATTGACATTAAATGCAACTCACGTTGCAACCCCTAAGCCGCAGCGCCGACCTCTAGATTCCAGATTTCCCACTTTCCCGATTTCCACCCCCGTTAATACCCATTTGTCTTGCGTAGGTGCTCGGTGTCATCGGGCGCTGATGCGACAAGGCTGCCGTGAAATGATATACGCATCTATTGTCGCGCACTTATCCTGGCACCCAGCTCCAGGCACCCGGCAGCCCGCACCCAATCCCGGGGACATCTCGTCACCCGGCGCAGAATGCCTGGCAATCGGNAGTGCATTATTCATTTTCCCGTGTTTGGTTTACTAATTTGCGCTGCAAATATTTGCCATCCGTCGGCTTTTGGGTGACAATAGCTGCATTTCGAGTGCCGTTCCCATATGGCGGCACTTCATGATATTGACATTAAATGCAACTCACGTTGCAACCCCTAAGCCGCAGCGCCGACCTCTAGATTCCAGATTTCCCACTTTCCTCATTTCCACCCCCGTTAATACCCATTTGTCTTGCGTAGGTGCTCGGTGTCATCGGGCGCTGATGCGACAAGGCTGCCGTGAAATGATATACGCATCTATTGTCGCGCACTTATCCTGGCACCCAGCTCCAGGCACCCGGCAGCCCGCACCCAATCCCGGGGACATCTCGTCACCCGGCGCAGAATGCCTGGCAATCGGTGCGCCTAATGAACCATAACGCTTTATCGTCAAAAGGACGCTAACGGAGGGGAATCCCCTGTCTTGCGGGCTAAGTGTGCGATTGGGATTTAATTTGATTGCTTCGGTGTCTCGGCTCGAGAGCCCGTGTGTGTGTGTGTGCGAGTGTGGCATTATCCTGTGATTTACTGTGTTATTTGGTCTCACTTTGTTTTACCGCTTATTGCTTATTACTTTTTCCCTGCCATTCGAATCGAACATGGCCGGGGCGCGGCCCTAACCCGCTTGTGTTTGTGTTGGTGTTTGCGTTGTTTTTTGCAACCCCTGTCGTGCATTAACGAGGCGATGACAAAAAACTCATGCTAAATCCTTTCTGCATTGATTGATAAAGTGCCTTATGCGAGGATTAGGACGACATTGATTTACTATGCCTTCGGCTTACCCACACTCGTCGGTGCAGGCGCAGGGATTTGCAGCTCTCCGTCCGCCGCTTGGAGTGAGTTCTTTTAGCTAATTGCCCAACAATCTGCTGTGATTCCTGACGGGTGACCATACCCCATTAAAGTTGCGCCCCAACAAGTTTTGACCTCACAGGCGGGGGGGAGGCCCTGGTTTGCGCCCACCTGCCCTTGGTCGAGGTGTTACATTTTATTCGAAAACTTTCTCCGGTCTCGCACCGAAGGCCAGCAAACTTGCATAAATATTGCCAGCTTCGAGCGGTCCTTTGTGCTTATTGTGTGTTGTGTGTTCCTGGACAGTGGATTGGGGGGCATCTGCAATTGTGGCTGTGTCAATTAACGCCTAAGTTGTAAACGAATTTGGCCCAGTGGCCCGCTGCACTCATAAATCGCAGTTAGGGGCGAGATGGCAGCGAAACTTTGCACCCGCAGTCGCAGCCACATCCTAGTCCCGCGCCTGCTGCGCGGCAGGACCAAGTTTGCAAGTGTTAGCCAAAGTATGCTTTGGCTAAATGCTGTTAGGTGGCAGTTGCTGTTTACTTCCGTCTTGGCGTTGGCCTGATTAATTAGCCGGTGCAAAGTGCCTGCTGCACACTGCACTGGCTCTTGACAAATTTCCAAGTTTGCTCGGTAAATGGAGCGAGATTTTTGTGGGGTGGAGCTTAGTGGAGCAGCACGTGGCGCTTATCATATTTTCCCCTCCCTGGATTTTTATGCTGCGGCTCCAGCTCAATCAGTCCAAAGCCACTTGCCACTTGGTCCCTAAGCCCGGAGCTCTGGCTATCTCAATTCTCCCTCGGCTGCAGCTCTTGTCACAGAAAGGACCAATTAACTAAGGATGCCCAGCCTTATCCCCGGCTCAAAGGAGAGCTGCCACTTGCCGCAAATGGCCAGGAGTCACAAAACTTTGACACTGCCAGTAGGGGAGCGGGCCGGTGGGGGCCGAGAATTTTAAATCAAATCGGAAGAGAGATTATATTGCAAATAATACTTATGAACTTATTATCTTGTTTGTGTTTTGAGCCACGCCCAGCAGGAGAAGAAGGTTGTGACCCGGCAGAGGGTTGCCCCCTTCTTTGCAGAAGTATAGATAGACGGATATAGATTTTCCATGCTTGGCATGCAGAACACGAACACGAATCAGCTATCCGAGAGCTGGGATAGAAATTTAAGCCATAACTTGGCCGGGCGCAGAGTTTGGCTTCGATATTGGTCTTGGGATTTTGATTTTGTTTCTGCGGCCAACAGCCATCCGGGCCATCCAGCCATCGCAGGCAGCCAGCCGGCGAGGCAATCCTCCATTGTGCCAACTTCGATGTTTATTCTGTGTGGTACAAACTCTGTAAATAAATTCCAACAAAATTGTATAACAATACACCAAACGGGCCTCCAGGGCAAATGCGAGGTTTTGGGATAAACGCGCTCGCAAAAACGAGAACCGAAAAAGCGAAAAACCAGACGAGACCGTCGCAGTTGTGGCTGCTCGCATGGCCTCTCCCCTACAACCCCCCCAGCGGACCAATAGTATTTGCAACTTGACGTGGCCATAACAATGAAAACCGTTGGCAGATAGACAAACATTTCGGCACAACTCGAAGTTCGGCGGCACTGGGCCCCCGTCCGAAAGCCTTTGAGTGGCGGTGGCGGGCTTTAAGTTAAAGGGTTGTAGGAAATTATAAAAGAGCCGCTGGTAATTGTGCGTGGGGCGGAGATCCGAAACTGTGTACCTAATCCAATAAGGCAACAACAGTTTTCTTAAGTAATTTGTTACCAAGCCACCACCCCGCCCCGGCCGCTGCGCTTTGTTGTGCCGTTTAGTCTGGCAAATAGCAAACAATTTCACCCAACAAAACTGCCCAGCGCAGCGAGCTGAAGGCTGCGGAGATTTCCCAGTTTCCCAGTGTACCGCCCCCAGCCCGAAGGTGGCTCGCGTTTCCACTTTTCCAGCACGGAACTCTTAACTCCGGCCAGCCCGGCATAGTTGTTTCAAGTATTTTTCAGCTTTTGTTTGCCCGCCCGGCCGGCGGTTGCCATTGTGTTTGATGCGAACAGCCCGACGGCCCGGGGCCTTCCATGGGGCCCGGTCCTTGTGGATGCACCACCAGCACAATCATCGGCACTTTGGATTGCCCAGCTCCTGCCAGCCTTAAAGCGAATCAATCAAATGTTGGTTTTAATAAAAATCTTCTAATTGGAAAATGTGAGGCGGCAACTTTTGCCAAACTCTCATTAGGAAATTATTTAATATTTTTTTTGGCCAAAAGGCAAGCGCAACAAATTGTTTTCAGTTATCGGAGGACTCCCCCAATGGCTGGGAGGACTCTGCTCGACTTTTATTATTGCCTTTTTATTGCGTATTAATTTTGCGTGCTTAATTTGCCAGCTCTTCGGCGATGCGTTGTATTGTGGAAGTGGAAGTGGAAGTGGCCGTGGGAGTGGGACTGGGAGTGGCACTTCAAGGGGCAGCAAGGCACGCCCCCAGAAGTTGTTGCCGGCGCGGTTTCCGGGGCGCCAGGGACTCGGCTTGTAATTGGCGATGTAGCTGCGCCTCCTCCCACTCGTTTTAATGGCAAGAAATTGAATTTTAATTAGTAACGAGGAATCTGTTACGCATCAGTTTGTATTTAATTTAATTTCTTAATTAAAATGCGCAAGCATGTCGGCATAAAAACCAACGGCTTCCCCCTGCCCTTTCCATCTCTTAAATCCATTAAAAAATAAGTAAACGCGATACCGAATTACCACTGCAAGATATTTCCATTTTAATGCGCAGCAAGGACAAGTGTTGTGCTTTTCAATATGCGAGTGCTCACTTGACTTTTGCGAGGATATAACCAGGGCACCAGGTCTGGGAGTAGCCATAACAACCAAGTGGGCTGTCATTATGGCTAATTGCTGGCTGCCAATTGCTTTTGGCCAAGGCCGAATTGAAACTTGGCCCTAAAACGGCTGCCAACGGGTTGGTCTATTTTTAATAATGTTCCCTTTTCCGCAGACTTAAAGTGATTGGATATTTATAGAGACACCCTATTCGGTTGCTTAGTTATGCCCAAGGACCGAGGACCAGGACATTCCAAATTCTCCGAGCGCCTCGACAACATTTTCGGTCTTTAAGTTTTTGCTTGTCCTCCGCCTCGGCGCCTTGCACTGATTTGGCGAAAATTCACTCCTTTATGGGGCGACAGGGTCGCCCTTTGAAAAAATATATAAATTGGAACTCGGGGCACTCGCCGAGTCAGCTACTTGGCGCAAAAAATGTGCCAGCAACCATACAAAATACACGTATCTTAGTGTCTGGGACAGCTGTGTTGAGGCCGGGTACTTTTCTTTTTTTTTTGCGGTCCACAAAAAATGCATAAATTATACAACGTTTATGCTTGCCATTCGGGATGCAGTGGCCCCTGCTCCTGCTCCTGCTGCTGCTGCTGCTGCTGCATCTGCAGCTTCTGTTTCTGTCTCTGGCCATGTCCTTGGTTTCTGGCCAAAATGCTGGGTACGCTGTGCGTGTGCGTGTGTGTCTGTGACAGGTGAATTGTGCATTCCAGGAGCCGCAGAGCACACAGCAGAACAGAGCAGCTTAGAGCTCCACGCACAACATTCAAATTAGGGTTAATTAACTCTGCTTTTTAGACAAGACTTGAAGGCGTTGTGGCCCGCAGAAGCGGCGAAAATCGGGTTATGCCAAGCACTTGAGAGGGAAGTCTCCCGGCTCCTGTGCGGTTTGCTTTTTGCCCTGTTGCCACTAATTTTTTGGCTCCGCAGTTGTGCTGCTGCTGGTGTTGCTGCTGCTCCAGCTGCAGTGTGTTGCAGTTTTGCGACGCCAACTTTGTTTGCCAAACTTTTTATTGGCACATATCCTCTGCATGCATCCCCACTCGGTTGTGCTTTGCTCAGCTGCCGTGTTCTGTGGCAGCGAACTGGGCTAAAATTAAAATGTGCATTGTTTACGCTCTGGCTAACGCGGCTCCTGCTTTCGCGTTTGGTAACAGCATTTGCATAAGGGGATTCGTGCGCGTTAGCTGCTCTGTGTTTGTGTTTTCAAAGCCGCACACTTGACGCGCCCGATGCCGGCGAAAAACATGCGCCAAAGTGAGCTCTTGCCGCGGGCAAATCACTGAGAAAAACTCAAGAGACTGCCACCTTTTAATTAGTGTGAAGCCATAAAACAAAGCCTTCAATTTGTCAACCGCATTGTATTCTCTCTGTGCATCCGCGAAGTGATGATGCGTTCCAACCGAAAATCAACGTTTGGCTTTATCACGCATCGAAGGTCGATGTGCCACTTTGTCGGTATGTTTGTATCCAGATATAGGAGCTGCGAAGCTATGTAGGTTCACTTGATACAACATGGGATGGCTCGCAATTTGTGCCCCGCATTAGCCGCGTGCTCCGATGGCGAATTATACTCTTGAGCGTCATTTAACAGAGAAGACGATAAATTAAATTACCCGGCCACCAACGACAGCCAACAAATTTGGACTTTCCTCTGCGGCCAGGCCTCGGCTACAGCCCCAACCCCACACATCGATGGGGAAACTCTAGGTTGGCCGGAAAATCCTGCCACTCGGAGGGGCAAAGTCATAAGTAAGATCTACACACTTGATAAGCGCTGGAACTCAACATCCGAGACGAGCGTTTCTGAAACACTAACTCACACAAATAGACACGTACCGAGTGCCGTTAGCCACACACGTTCCTTTATTTCGGGCACACACACACATATACACACACACACCCACACATCGACATGGCCACTTCCGGCAGCATTTCCGCCTTATTTTTGGCACTGACTGCCAACGTATTCCAATTCATTTGTTTTCCCTCTGCCTTTTAACTGCTTTGTCCGGGGTAAGGGCGGTGGGGGTCGGTGCAGGGATGGATCACCCACTATAACCTATTCACAAGGACTCGCCGCCGCACACAGAAAGGACCTTTACAAGAGGCACGGCAGGCAGCAGGCAGCCGGGGCCACAGCCGCTTGGCCTGGCATAAAAAATTTATAACTTCGATTATTTCCTTTTACACTAAATACTAATAAATTAAATTGTTTTTTATTTCTCAATAAATTTTTATTATTTTGCTACTTTTATACTTCATTTCCCTTGGCCTGCGCCTGGGCCTGGCCGGAAGCCGTTGGAAGGTGTCGATTTAATGGCCCAGACGCGTTTGACTCAACCTCCGCTGGCATTGCCTTGTTTTGCCTCCTTCGTCGCTCGTTTCAGGGATTTAAGGTCAATTTTTGATTTCCGCTCTCAAATTGCTCAACGCACACGCATCCGCATCCGCATCCGATTTGCACTCGCCACGTCCCGGCATGGGTGTAAATGTATCTGTATCTGGCTTTCGATCTCAGCATCTGAATCTGAATCGGCAGCATCGGAATCTCTGTTTGCTGGCATCGCTGTAGCTGTTTTGGGAAATGGGTTGCGGGTGGGAATGTGTTTCGTTTTGGAGGCGAAACTTTGATTTGTTTTTCGTGCTTCATTTGATTCGAGTTGAGTTGCTCGTAGTTTCTCGGACGAGAGCTCTTTAATGAGTTGACGCTTTGAATATGAAAAGTTTGCCGGCAGATTGCCCCGAGCGCTTTGGGTGAATTTATTGCGCCGGTTTTAGTGTGATTGCTAATTTGTAATTTACGCAGTCAGCCCACGGCCCTCGGCCCACAGCCCATAGTCGCTCCTTTTACGGCCGCACCAAGCATTTTCGGATGCTCGCGGCAGGTCCGTGCGGAGTCCTGTGATGTTTTTGAGCTGCCCGTTTTCGGGGCAAGAGTTTCGGGGCGAAATGGCCGTAAGTGATTCATTTGACGCGCCACTACAACACGGAAGCCCCGCGAGGGGGCGGCAGGAACTCCTGGGTTCCGCTTTGTTGCACGTAGGTCATCAGCAAATAATAAACATAAACAGTTTATTGTCGGCGCTGGCCAATAAAAGCGGGAATGGGCTCCATAAAATTACGCACTGAGGCTCAAGTGCAGGGCATTAAATCAGCACCCGGTCACCGGTCGCCGGGCAGTCACTTGGCCACCTCCTCGACCTGCCTGACAGACAGTTCATCCCGGCCCATTTGTAGGTGCTTAAGGCCGAATAGCCGGCCAATTGGTCTGGGCCATCTTTGAGCTTTCTCGGGCTCAAGCCGGACAAAGGAGAAAAGAACAAATAGCAATAAGCCATAGCACACGCCGGCGAAGCTAACATCTATTTTTCAATTTGATTTGCATAAGTCGAGAATGGATTTACCCCACTCCCCCCGACCCTTCAGGCGACCGATGCTTTTTAAACATTTTGCAAAGCGCTCGCTACAAAATTTTACGCTGTTTACACAGTGAAGTATGCATAAAAGTGACGCTTATGAACAAGTTGACAGCGCCGCCGCGCTCCCCAGAGTCGGTTTTAAAAGTCGTAAACATGCACAACTAACAGATTTATTTATATGCGGCATAAAAATGCACGAAGACTGCGTCAGCAGCAGCAAAGCAACAGCAGCAGCAGCAGCAGCAACGTCAACATCAACACAGCACAGCACAACACAAAGGCTTCCTTACGAAAAGCCAAAGCAGCGAAGCGGAACGAAACACTCGCGTATAATAAAATTGGCTGTGAAAGTGTTTCAGGCAACAGGGATAAAAACGTAATCCGCGCCGAGTAAAAGCCAAATGACTAACAGAAATGGAAAAGCGTGAGCACAAAAAGCAGGGTGTGGGGCAATCTCCATTGCGGGTGCCAGAAGGCGGGGAAGGACGTGTGCCTCAAGCCTCTCCCAGGACAGGCGCCTCCGCCCACATCTACTCCCAGTGCCCACCTCCTGCTCCTCCCTGCCTTTCCCTTCTCCCCGTTGTCATTGACAGTCAGTGAGTGGGCTACAAAAATCTTAAACTGACTTAAAAAGCATAAAAAAGCAGCGAGAAACGAACAACGAACAACAGCAGTAGACGAACGACATCTTGGCTGGCATGTCAAACGGTTTGGCAGAATTTAAAGTCCGCCCCGGCCAAGATGTGCAGTGAGAGAAAAGAATTAACTAAATTAAATTTTGGGAAATTTTGGGCCCAAAAGCTGAGCACTCTATGCCATAAATGTGCAAGCATTTGAAGAAAATAATAAACCTTTCCTCCGGCATAGATTTCTAAAATTACGTAGGTATAAATCTTTATATTTATAAGTTAACCCCTCTAAAGTTTTAGCTGTATTTTGGGCAGTGAACTTTCAATCCCATTCCCAGCTGCTGTGACCCACACCTCCAGCGGGCAACCTCCAGCGGGCCTTCACCTAGCACCCAACACCCACCACCCACGCAACCTTCTCATCCCATCCCGTCCCGGGCTGCCTGCCTGCCTCCTCCACCCTTCCAGGCTCGCTTGTTGGCGCTGTTAACTTAATGGTGACAAGTGTCAAAACAGGGAACAGGCACTCCCACACTGCGCGCGAAAAAGTCGGGGTCAGGACCGCCGGCTCTCGATTGCCTTTCGCCTTTTCGCCACATTGGGTAAATCGCCTTAAATCGCACATTTCAATCTTTTTAACGAACCTTATCGATATTTGGCGGGAATAGGCCCCCGCCACGCAATATGCTAATGAGATAATTTCTAAGAGGGTGACACGAACACGAAACTCAAATCCCAAGTCCCTTCTCCAGCTCCAGCTCCAGCTCCAAGTTCCAATCTCCATCCGCAGTCCTATCCCTAAACCATTGCTAATGGGTTTTTGCATGCCCAATAAGGGCAAACAATGGCAGTGAGGGTAGCACTCGATGAGGAGGTGAATATATAATATTAAACATAAAACAGGAAACAGGAAAAAAGAAAATTCAATCCATAGATCATCTGCCGGCATAAACTATGGGATATCATGAAATTTGTATGTGCCGTGTTGATATACCAACCATGTTGTTCCTGTAAACACGCACATATGGCGTTGGCGGTGTCGTTGTCGTTGGCGTTGGCGACTGTGACTGCGACGGCGACGGCGATGGCGAATGCGATGGTGGTTCGATGTCCTGCGTCCTGTGCGGAACGCAACTAACAATTTTTACTACTGCAAATTTACGACACAAGGCAAACAATTCGCCAAATGAAATTCCTGTGGAAAAGCATACAAACGAAAAAGAAAAACATACGAAAATGCGGAGCAGTAGGGCGACACAAAAACTGAAAATAAGAGAGCTTGTGGGTGCGGGACAGATGTTATTGTAATTTATGCATATATATAGTATACGCATACGTATATTTTTATTCTATAAATTCCATTACGTTCGCTCGCATATTTATTTTATAAATTGCGGCAAAATGTGCAGAATGATTTGGTGCTGTAAAAAGCAAAGGCCTGAAAGCTTCATAAAAATATATCAAATTTACGCGCTCGTCCTGTGCCTGCGCTATTTGTACTGCATATCGCTGCGGCAAAAGTGGAAAATTCGATTGCTGTTGCAACTAGCTGTATGGTAAATTGATTGAACAGGGAATAATGTACGAGCATGTGGAACGTGAAATGGTCGCTCAAATTGCATTAGCAACAGTTTGCCGGCACATGCCCAGGAAGCGGAAAAGTGCGCTGCTCGTTGTTCACAGCTTGGAGCTCCGGAGCTCGTCATCTTTGCCATCATCTTTAGAGTCATTAACATTGCCAGCGATCCGTGGGCATCGAGCATTACTTCTCGCCAGTTTCCTTCATTGCCTTGGCTCGCTGGCAGCCTCTGGTATCCTTCGACATCTGCGGTAAGTGGCACTCCACTCCGCTCCGCTCCGTCTCCCACTGCCCGCCGCCACTCGTCATCCCCATCCCGGTTGCCAGTTTTGTGGCCAACTAATGAGAGTTTGCTGTTCGAGCGCGTGCAGACAGGAAAAGGTCCTTTGTAATTGCCATATGTGGTAATGGCCGTAATTGGTTTTCCTTTTAGAGATTTAGTGACTTTTGTATTGGCCGCCGTTACGGCATCGTCACAGCCACCGCTAACATATACGATACATACTCGTACGAGTAGGTTCCTCGCACAGCGTTTCATTAAATCTTGGCGAGACTTAAATGTCGCTGGCTGGTGACAAACAGGGAATTCGTTTTAGCCATTAGCCAGCGGGGCTAACAAGTTAACAAGCGCCAAAGTCGCCAAGTCTAACACGTGACTTCGTGTCATTTGCAGAAATTTGGCGACCCGCTACCCGCCCGAGAAGGTTGGCCGCCAGGAGCGATTCTTGCAGCTTAAGCCTTGGATCTCCGCCGCATCTGTCTGTCGATATTTATACACACGAAGTGTCGTCGCGCATTTCGTTCTCATTGTCCTGGGTCTCCTAATGTAATTAAGTGAATTATGAAGGGAGGTCTCCGCATGTGCGCACCCTTTTCTGTGTCAAGGTTTTCGCAAGCGCACAAGGTACAAAGGCACAAAGGCATGCACGCATTCCATTTTACTGGCGGAAGCGGAAGTGGAAGCATTTGCATGCACCTCCACCAAGCGCCCGAAAGTATGCCACGAAAATATTGTCCGGGACTTTCCTGCAACATTTCTGGTCCTCCCGCCGCCCTCTTCTTGTTTTCGCTTTGTCTGTTTAGACTTAAAGACACATCTCGGTGTCCTTGCTGCATTTCACAATTTAAAATGTAATTGAATTTTATTTTCCTTTATTACCCGGCCCGTAATTGTTTCTTGACAGTGTCCTTTTCGAGTGCTCAGTGCGATTAAATTAATTGCCAAACTTGGGCCAGAAACAGAACAGAAATTAATGCATGAAATATGCTACTTCAACAATTTGTCGGAAGCCCCCAACAAAAGCACCAAGAAATTGAATTATAAGAGCACTCCAGCCTCCCAAAACCACCCAGCTTTAGCTTTTCGTGCGTATATACGTATAACCGAATATATAGTACAGTATACACAATACTTTTGTATTTATAGAAATGCAAAAGGCATTTCACGATAGCACGAGAGGGGTTGCGGCAGAATTTTTGACTTTATTCCCTACAATTTCCACAGCCGAATGCTTCGAGTGCCTGGCCGTGTCCTTGCCATCAACATTGGCGTCCTGGCCTTGTTTGGTCCTTGTTCTTCGTTTTGGTTCTGGTTCCGTTCGTTCGGCTGCTCCATCTTGACGATCATTGTACTCTGTTAGGCAAAATCTAATAAAATTCAATAGAATTAATTTAATTTCTAGCTTTTGCTGGGCGAATTCAAGTCAAGAGGTCAGGCCGGAGCCAGTAGAGCCAAAGCCAAAGCCGAGCTAAGGGACTACGTGCTTGCGTGCATAAGTATTTTTGTCTGTCGACTTAAAAAAAAAAAAGAGAAACACAGGAGCCTGGCAAAAGATGAAAAACAATACAAAGAGGCGGCTTGAGAGTAATTTGCTGTGGTGCTGAAAAAACCTGTAGGCAATTGCCATTGCCATGGCCATCGAGAAAAGCGGGGGGATTGGTTAAAACGCCCGCACAGTGCTCGCCCACCCCCCGATGTACATACGCTTGGCATTGTCTGGCTTTTGGTCTATTCGGTTTGTGTCTGAACCGGCAAAAAGCGTAGAGGCAAATTGAAAATTTAACCCCAGGTTAAAAGCGTTAGCGACAGTTGAGTTTAACGGCATTACGACCATGCTAAGCTGTCGGTAACATACACACACCCCGCTCCCACACACGGCACACACACAACACACACACAACACACACGATTTATCCGCCAGACATGGCCCGAAGTTTTAAGCCAACGCCCACAATTGCTTGAGCTTAGTCTTGGGCATGTTCTTGGGTTTTCGGTTTTTGTCTCAGCCCGGCGGCTGCGAGTGTGTTTTGCAATTGTTGTTTGGCTTTTTGCTTAGACGACGGCATCTGTTTTAATGCCAAAATCGTGTAGTTCATTACGCCGCCACATAGCCAACGCCACGGATACGCAATATCCAAACATGCCATACTCGCAGCATACTATATACGCAGCCAGATGAAAATACGCTATAAATTTCAAGAGCCATCAAGATGATTACTTCCTGCCATGGAACATAAAAAATAAGTTGCAGCTCGCAAAACGAGGCAAGCAAAATAAACAACTAACTATGGCACTAAAACTTGCTCATATCCTGAGCACATCCGTTCGCCGAGGAACGCATATGAGCGGAGGCTCAGGACGCGCAGGACGAGCTACAGAAACAGAAACAGAAACAGAATCCAAACCCAGACTGCGACTGAGACTGAGACTGAAATTATCACATAAATCAGAGGAGGAACATCAACAAACTGGAGGCGAGAAACAATGAACAACCATAGGAAGGCAGCAGGCAGGCAGCAGGCCTGGTAGCAAGGCCAACTTACAAAAGAACAACATTAAAAGTTTCGCAATCGCGTAATGAGAATCTGCTTTAAAACTTGCGACAGCCAGCACTATGTAGCAACTGGCTGCCGTGGCGCGCACGTAAATTGCCAAGTATCTGAGAGTTGAAACTTAATTGACGCAAAAATGTACACAAGCTCACGCACGTCTTGCCTTGCAATTAAGCCCTGCAAAACTCAGGTGGAACTGCAGGTTGTCGGTGTGGGCCATTTTCGTTAAATAATGCACGTAGCGTGCTGGCGTTGCATTTGCACTGGCATTCACAGCAATCATTCCCATTCCCAATCCCTCCCATCCCAATCCCTGGCCCACCTGAAACTGCACCCTGACATCTGCCCGGGGATAAACTTTTATTTACTGTGAAATTCAATTTAGTTTTTATTTCGGTTGCCCGGGACCACCTCCGCTTGTTGATTATTCCACTAAACGAGGCCAACAACTGCCAGCCGACGACTGCAGGCGGATCCCCAACTCTTTTGAGTGGGCGGGATAATTAAATGCAAAATATTTGATATTTATTTCGGGGCTTATGCAAATAGAGTCTTGAGCCGCAAGATAGTAAAACTTTGCAGGCATTTCCCCGGCGCTCATTACAATATTTGCATACACTTATTTCGGTCACAACTGCCAAGTTTTGCCAGTTGATAAAACACATCGCCGGCAAGTTTGTAGCATGTAAACGTGAACGTGGAGCGTTAAACTGCAGAGTTGAGGCGGGTTTCGGGTGCGTCCCTGGCGATGGCGATGGCGAATGGAAAGTCGAGGCGAGAGAGTATCAATATCAATAAAAATCACACTTTGCAACTTGAGCGATAAATTCAAAGTGCCATTCCGATACTTTAATCCCATGGACATAATGTCAGCTTGATGACGACGTGATTTCATGCAAAGCATGTTGCCGGGAGAGGCCAACAAGAGCCGGCCAGAGACCCGCCATGAAACCCAAGGACTGTAAACAATTGCCCGGGTCGTCTAAACAACGCCCCGGTTGGGGAAATGGCAAAGCGGAGAGGGAGCCAAGAAAACGGGTCACGGCAACAAACAAAAAACAAAAAAAAAGAAGGAAAAACAAGTAAAAGGGAAAACTGCAGAGGAAAGCTGGAAAATAAAAACTGCTGCGGCGGCTGCTAGGCCGGCAAAACCGAGCAGAAAAAATGTGGCCCAATAAAATCAAACAACAGACGTGATGCCATACTCGATGCCAATGTCGATGTCGATGGCAATGGCGATGGCGATGGCGATGTCGATCCCGATGCAAAGTGCGAGAGAATCAATTGTGTGTTGACATTTTTATCAGCACCCTTGGAGCGGTGCGTGCATAGGCATCTCGAAAGCTAAAATGCTCAACGACATAGCAGTTGCTTCCAGGACACAGGACACAGGACATGCCGAGCCGGGAACAGGGAGCGGGCCAACTAGCTGGGAGCAAAAATCAGTGCCAGGAGAGATGGCCATGACAATGTTGACCCTTTTTTGTGCTAGATCAAACGTGCCCGGCCCCAGGGCTCGGGGCCGATAGCTTCGTTAGATGAAAGGTGCGACCCGCTTGAATTAAACATGTAAACGCACGGATACAAAGAAACGAGAGTGTGTGCACGGCGGAAAATTTCTCCTAAAATAGGCAGCCCCTTAAAAATAGAATTGGCTGCAAATGGGAGATATCATGGGTTCCTTGAAAATTAATTAAGGTGTCAGGAAAGTTCCTTGAAAATTAATACTGAGAAAAGGAAAGAAACTTTGTACAATTCCTTAACTGAAAACATGAAGCCGCAAAAATGATATAGCATAAATATTTTGGTTCAAGTTCTTACAGGTTTTTCAAAATTTAAAAGGATTAGTATGCCTTCTATTGATTGAGCTTTAGCTTTAATCATGCTTTACATATTCAATGCCCATTAATTTAAAATCATTGTAAATTTCTTACACAAATTTATTCCCAAAAGATAATCAAGAAATAGAAAATTCAATTCAGGAACTATAATTGAACTCCAGTGTACGCGTGCGAACAGCGACAGTTGTAAGATGTTTATGGCGAGTTGCCTTTATGCTAATGCCGTGTGCTCTGCGTCCCACGTGGCGTATGCGTGCTCTGCCTTCCAACTTTGATTGGGTTCCGTGCGTCCAAAAGAATCCTTTGCAGAGATGGCAAGGCAATGCCAATGCCGAAGCCGATGCCAATGTCGATGTCGATGCTGATGATGAAACTTCTGTCAAGGCAACCGTTTAATTGTGCATCATAAGCCGCTTACTTAATTATGGTATCCGGCTCTTGGCGTAATTAAAGGCGAAGTAGTTGGATTGCCGTTGGATGTCTAGCCGAACGAAATGAATAAAATTATCGCAGACGAGCACACGAGCACTAAGCCGTTTCCCGTAACTACTTGGAAGGCCCCATAATTAGTCTGTCTGAATCTGCCTGTCGATCCCAAGAATGTGTGCGTGTGCTGTACGCAGCCTGTCAACCGCTGTGCGTGTTCGGGGTATTAGTGTCAAAGGCAACCATTGACAGGTCGATGGCATCAGCCAACAGCAAGCAGCAAGCGGCAACGAGATGGAGCAGGATCTGAGGGTATTGCGGCGAATACAAGCCCTGCTGATTGCTGCCACCGCCGGCGATGCCACCGATTGTTGCCACCGCCTGTGGTTGCCGTAAACTTAACAGCTAACAATTATATACCCACACACGAATTGCCGCCGGCTCTTCCGTCTCCGTTTGCATACACACGCACACTCCGGCGGCGCATGCCTTGTTGTCCTTGTAACACTTAAAATTTAGCACCAAGGCTGTTTGTTTGCTTATCTCACTTGGCATCTGATTCCGCATCACCCATCCGCCCCGTAATCCTGCGCTTCACTTGAGCCCGTTCATCTCATTTGTGTCTGTGGCCCAGCGCGGTTCCCTTACCCTTTCCCTTTGCCTTCCCCTGGACTGACTCTAAGTCTAGTTTGCCAACTATTACGACATTGCTGCGTAATTAATTTTCCAGAGGGAGAGTTTCCCTTGTTCGCCCATTCCCATTCTCATACCCCTTCCCATTGGCATTTCCACTGCCATCTCCATCCCCGACCCTATCCATTTTCCAGTGCAGTTTATGTACTTTGTGCATGCACTTGCCACTTGCCTTTGTCCGTGTGACATTACAAGGTTAATTTCAGCTTAATGTCACCGAGCGACTAAGTTATGTGGCCACTTGAATTCCTAGCGGCATCATTGTCAGCTTCCCCAGCTCGTCCTGGTTCTTGTTCTCGTTCACGTTCACTTTCACTTCCACTCGCCGGCAGCTGTCGCATTTTTCATACATTTTTGCTTTGTCTGCCCCCGGCCTCGGTCCTAGCTGGAGCCTTTGTTGAAGTATTTAAATGGCTGGGGCCTGTCCATAAAAAATGCACCATGTCCTCGCATTCGCACTCACACACACACACACACAACAGCGATCATGCTTTGCGCCACTGCAGGGTCCCGGCTGTGCATGACCCGCATGCAGAGCTTATTGGGGCTGGCGGAAAATGTTCAAGTGGCGAAGCTTTAAGGGCCATCTCGTGCGATTTCCATATATTTATGCAATCAGTCACACATACGGTAAACTGCAATTGATATCGCTCGCCAGGATCTGGAACGTGGTCCCGGGCATTCGGGGATTCCATGACCATTGTGACAATTCTGGCATCCCTGCTGCCTGCCTGCCTGGATGCCTGGCTGCCTGTTGGCCAGGTCGTGAGCCCCACACATAACACATTTCGTCCACAATTCCGCTTCCCTAATCCGATTTGTTTCTCTTTGTGCGTTGTTTTCCTCTTTGTTGCCGCTGCTGCTGTTGTGGTTGTCGCTCCTGCTTTTTCACACTTTATGCATTTCTATTTTCCCCGCACACACTTGCATGCGAGCTTTTCCCCGCATTTTCCGGGGCCGGGACGAAAGCAACACAACGTAACAATGCGGCAGCAGCGGCTAAAACAAAAAGCCAGTTAGCGAGTCAACAGCAAGCGGAAGAACAAAACGCGCCGGACAGACAGGAATCGCATTATATACGGCATGTACTCGTTCTCGTTCTATATATGCGGCCAACAGAATCGGGCGGGCGACCGCGGCGATGAAAAGCCTGAAAACCCCTGAAAAAAAAAACCTGGGAAAACCTCCTAATTAAGCCAGATCCTCCTCGCCGTCTCTGCTTCGTCGGGCTTCCTTTCATACGCTTTCCTTTCGTGTTTTTCGCCAACATTTTCGGGCACTGCATTGCGAAGTGAAAATTAGGCCACTAACCGACTCAATATCCGAGTTCGTGCTCGGCACTTGGCTCCATTTTCTTGCCTTTAACCCAAAGCAAACACACTCGTAGGGGTTGTGGAAAGTGTATTACATTTTTTTGCCTGCTCGCAGGTAGCAAAATTTGCATACACGCATTTTTCTAGCGATGCAGAATTTCCCGGTTTCCAGCAAATCGTTAGCTTTACATGTCCGGTAAATTCCTCCACTTTTTTTTCACCGCCTCAGCGATTTTTGGGGCAATTTATTTTGCATTCTCTTCTCCCTGTTGATGGCCTAGACCTCCAAACAATGGGCAAACCGAGGGCGGTAGCGACGGTGGCAACTTTAAAGCCATGGGATTTCTGTGAATTTCAGCTCTCTTGGGAGGTTTTTTTTTTGTTGGTTTAGTTGCACCCTCACGAAACTTTCTCCGACGCTGCACGTGCAGCATGCGACATTTTCCAGCACACTCCACTGAATTAAACAGGGGCATCCGGCGAAGGCGAATTGCTACGACCAAAGTTAAACATGCTCCGGTGTGCGAGAATTGTGTGAATTTCATTTGACGCCACCTCGAAAATTACAAAAATTTCATTTGACACGCAAAAATATTTAATATGCAGCCTGGCGGGCAGACGGAAAGGAGAGCGAGGAGCAGTGTCCTTGTCTGAAAGTCATGATATATTCAAATTCATTTCGTTGCGCATTAAACGGCAAACAAATAGCATGAATTTGCAGCATTTTTTGGGCGACATCCCACGGCTCTCGTTTCCGCAGGAGCACAAAAACGCAGCGCCAGAGGAGTCTGCATAAATTATCGGTGTTGCCGGGCGAGATCTGGAAGATTTTTATCATTTTGTTTACCGAATTCAATTTCATTTTTATCGCATGCAATTTACATGCTGCCTGCTGTCCAGCCTGACATCATGATTGATGTCCTGCGCCGGCGACAGTCAATTATCGTCAATCACTTGGCTACAAAACAGCCGGGCAGCCCGGGGACCAGCTTGAAATGGGTGAGCAGCGGGAGTGGCTGGCCGGCGGGGCGGATGGTAAAAAGCATCTACTTCCGGCACGCTCTCCTCTATGCTGACTTGCAGATTCCCGCGACACACATTGCCCATACGCACCGTGGGAAGGCTTGTTTGGCGTTTTAGTAACTCTGATTACTCAATCCGGTAGAAGGGGCACACACTTAAAGCCTCGGGCCCCGGCTTGGTTATCGCGAAATTGAAATCATTGCCGTCATTTGGAAACCATTACGTATGATATATGCGCTAATCTGATATGCAGGCCTCCCCGCACAAATCGAGTGAATAAAAATGTCACCGAAAGCGGCAACAACAATCAAAAAATACAATTTATACCCGAGCCCCTGCACACAAAGGACCCCACGAAGTGGCACGGCTCTGCTGTTGCCGCTGGCGAAGAGCAAACTAAGCCCGGCTGCCGGCTGCCGGTTGTCGGGTGTCCTTGCGCCAAAGCACTTCGCCCAGTGAGTGGAATGGCTGGCGGTGTGGGTGTGGGTGTGCGGTTGTATCTGAGTGTGTCGCGCTGTGTTGTTGCATGCAACACATTCGCTAAGTAGCTGGCGGATTGGGGTGGCACGGCGCGTGATCCTGCGAAAAGGTTGCCCAGGCAATTGAGTGTGAAAATTTTGTAGGCATAAGCGGAGCACCAAGAGGTTGACTAATGCACGAGCAGGCACTCAACTGCCGTGTCGATGCCCCCGCCTACACTAGGGGAAAATTCTGTAATAAACATTCTTAAAATCATGCTTATTGAAATAATTAAATAGACTTTAATAAGTCAGAAGGAATGCATCGTTTCACAGCATGAAATAAAGCTCTATAGAAAGCAATGCGCCTGCTGTAATATTTAAAAAACCCTTGACTATCGGCCGATTCAATCCGGATTCCTTTCCTGTTTTTCCACGTGGAAAATCCCCCTTTTCACCCGGCCAAAAGTTGCTCTGACAGCTTATGAGTCAGGTCAAAGGGCAGCCAGGTGGCTGGCGGTTCGATGAAGGCATGAATATGAGCAGCAAGACGACAAGGAAGCCGTCGACAAGTCAATAAATATGCTCCCAGATATTCATGGGCGACATGTGCTCGAAACTGGAAATCGTGAAGCGGGCAAATCGAAACCCCGGCCAAAGGACACCATGAGGGCCGGGGCTTAATCACGTGGCGACAGCATTCGTATGTTGTTACGTCTAACGTCAGAGCATTGACATTGATTTGTTTTTCGGCCAGTTTTCGGGGGGCAGTCCCCACACCCGGGGACTGCCAGCTGCCCTGCCCCGCCCGGGCTGCGTCTCACTTAGTTGGGGGATTGTAATACGCTTTTGATTTGCCGAAATTCCATTTTTCACAATTTAATGCGCATTTCGCTACGTGTTGTCGTCACCGGGGCCATCTGGAACGTGCCCGGAGCCGCTGGGCCGTGTCCGGAAATCTCGCAGACACGAAGGACGCCGCCTCCAGCTCGCATCTATCATAGTCCCGGGCATTTGTCACGTGAGGGACAACGTGATTTCATTTTCCTGTCGCCATAAAGGTGACACATTGCATTCGCCCAGCGCTCTCGCTCCATTTGTTGTGTATTAGTCTAAGCAGGATTACTTCTCATTCGCATTCGCATTCCTATTTGGATTCATCTCGCTATCCCTACCCGCCGGGGTTCCTCTGCAAATGATGCGTTGCAAACTTTGGGATAAACACCGAAGCGTAGCGCTTGGCGTGGAATGGGGGCTGCGTCTTTGCAGTTTATTCGATGGCTGCTCCATTGATTTTCACCGGCACAGGCTGGCTAACATGTTGTTAAACCACAGCAAACGCGAGCAAACAAATTACCCACAGCAGTTGGCCAAAAATTGTTGAACATAACTTCAGATTTTATGGCCCACATGTGTGCGCCGTGGTTCGGCGGTGTTGGTGCTGCCTGGTGGCGTTGGATGGGAAAACCAACCCAAAGTTTACTATCAGTTTGAACGGCTAGTGTGGGGCTGTGAAATTAGCGCTTCAGTGCGCCGAAAACTCTTGCCGCAACCCCCCCTCGTTCTGTTCTGGCTGCCAACACACCGATTTGGTCTTCGTCTTTTGCGGCCTGGCCAAGTTTCATGTCAAAAGTGCACTCCATGAATATTTCACTTGCAATCACATTGTTTTCCCCGCTAACTTTTTAGATTGTTTTAACATGTGGCGGCGGAAGGGGGCGTGGTCGAGCAAGGGACTGGCACGTAACACGTAACGTTGCAACAACAGTATCAAACTTTGGTTTTCACTCAATTTTGGCAATGCTCGCCGCACAACCTTGCCACCACCGCCTCCTCCGCCCAAAACTGTTCGTAAATTGCATGGCCATGCACACAAAGAAACTTGCCAGCTTAAAAATTCCAATATTTGATGAGGGATTACATAAACCTTGACATCCAAATAGCTTAACTTTATTAATTTACTCCAAAGACTTCAAAAGCTGACTTAGGAATTAGGTGTTATCCAATTTTTATCAATTTTTTGCTGTCTGTAAGCAGGGGTAGTGCTGGTAGCTCGGGTAGACGTTAGTGTACCTAGCCAGGTAATCCACGATTCCCTTGTGCTAAATTTGCCAGTTGAGTTCGGTTGGGTTCCCCATCGTCCTGCCCCCATCCACCTGCATCCCCAGGACCTGCTGCTCGCCCTGTCAGATTGTAGTGGTTGCCCTTTGTGCTCAGCACGTTAATAGTGCTGGGGCTTTTCTAGAACACTCCGTCCGGCCACGGCCATGTCTGTGGCTCCGGAATGTGGGAGATTTATGCAGACGTCTGGCCAGTCAGCCAGCGGTCGAGATAGAGGCCACTCCGGCATAAGTAGCCGCTCAAAGATATTACGTGTTTGCCTTTGCCAACAACTGCCATGAAATGCACCTGCTAAGATCAGCTCTTTGGCCGCTTTATCATCGGATTTCCCTTTGGCGCGACCGTTGGCTTTAACTTTTCCCTTGCGCCCCAACGCAGCGTTTAATGAATTTCCATTTTTTGCCAGCGTCCTTGTTGCTTTCGCCGGCAAGCTGCCGCCATTCCGTTTTGTCGCAGTTGCATCTCCGGCAGCGCGAAAAATGCCCGCAAAAAATAAGGAAACACACGGCACACGAGACCGGAGCGGTGCAGGTGCGTCCCCGAGCCGCCGTGCACTCGAAATTACAACAGCGCCGCAGCTGTTGCTTTTTATGCAACAACGATGGCGTTTTTCATATTTTATGCTCTTTGCGTGCCAACCGAAAATGTTGCAATTTTTGCCTAGTCTCGGGACCTCGCAGGGGCGTTACTTAATAGCACACTTTTTGGATGAAGGTCAGCGGGCGGAGCTGGCGAGTGAATGGAGTTGCTGCCGCCGCTGCTGCTGCTGCTGCTGCTGCCGGGGAAATAAAAACTAGTTTGATAATTTTCTACTCAAATTGAATATTTGCAACTGTGTGGGGCAAACTTTTCTTATTCTCTGCGAATAACTTTAATGGAAAAACTTTGAATATCAAACCGCAAAAGCAAAAATACTGGCCAGCGCGGCGGGAGCTGGGAGCTGGGACCTGGGCCCAGGATGGTCCACTAAAATTGGAAAATTGAAATTGAATTGTAGACAAAAACACATAGACACACACAGTCGTGCGTAGAGGGGCAAACAAGCGACCGAGCTGACCAGACACATATACAAACTTCGCATTTCGACTTCGGTTCAATGAATGCACATTCACCTCCGGGGGATACGAAATAAAATCAAGTAAATATGCAGAAATATTCCGGGAAAACGTGTGTGGGGCGCCTTTCATCCACTCGCCCCAACATCCGCGGATCCCTGTCCCAGTGGCACAGAGTCATTTGGTTTATTAGCACTCGAATGCCAAGTCCCCAGACGGCGGCAGACATGGCCGGAAACCCTTCTGAGCAGGAACTTCAAAGGGAACAGGGGCGGCGAACAAAAACTTTTTCCGGCTGACATTATTTCGTTATTATCCGCATCAAGGACCCGATTGACAGGAGCACTGGCACGTGCTGCCAACGCCTTTATCCAAGCGTCTAGCGAAAATATTGTCACAAGCAACGGACCGGCCCAAGCCAAAAGCCGAAAGCCGAAAGCCGACTAGCCAACTGGCTACAAAAGAAATTATATTTACAGGCAGGGCGGAGGGAAAACAAAACACAAATGGGCGGCACACCAGTCAGGTTGGCTGGCAATCGAGAGGCAAAAAGCCAAGAGCCGGAGCCACAGGAGCAGAAAAAAGCAGTAAAGGAATCAAATAAAATGCCAGGCTACATGGCATCGAGAGGTCCTGCCAAGTCCTGCCGCCTGACAGCCTCCACTGTTGGAAAGTGCGTGCTGCTGACTTTTGGCTTTGGTTACCTATTTTCTCCGGGGTCCGGGGTCCAGGGCGAGGTCCTGCGCCCACTAGCCACCCAGCCGCCTCTCGAATGTTTCCGCAGCAGATAAATACAACATTTGACACTTCATTATTGTGCCCGCAGCGTAATCGAATCAATTCAATTCCAGGACCTCGGCTCGCCTTGTCATGGTGTCAAAAGTGCTTGGTCCTCGATCCTAGGTCCGCCATCGCACTGGCATCCGCATCCGCTTTCGCCTTCGCTTTCGCATCCGCATTGTTCATCGCTCAACATTCGCCCAAGAGCCCCAAGGCTCGAGGCAGCTTGCCCTGTTGACACATTCGCTTAAACGTATTAAATTGTTTGCCTTCGCCTTTTGGCATTGTCCTTGTTTTTGCTGGAGCTTTGTCGCTGACGCACACTTTTCTCTCTTCATTTTTTTCCGCTTTTCTCGTGTTTTTTTTTTTCGTATTTTTGGTGCTTGTTATTTTCCCCATCGATGGGTCCTTGCGTGCGGAAGTCGCCCAGCTTGTAGGATCTGCGCCCCCGTCACTAAAAGTAATCGATTACCTTGTAACCGGATATGAGCGCATCCGTTTTGGGACTCCCGAAACGCCAAATGTCCAAAAGTTCGGCCAAATGACGGGGCGGCGTTTGGGGTGCAGCAGCAACAGCAGCAACGGCAACAGCAGCATTTAATTGAGTTTAATTGGGGCTGGCCGCAATGCCAGGCTATTTATGCAATAATCATTGTTTAATTACAAAACCAAATAAATACCCTAATGCCGGCCTGCATGGCCGGGGCCTTTGATGCGGTCACCGGTTGGGGGTGAATAAATTATGCAAGACACGGATCGCCTAATGCGCCGTTGCGTGCTGAGTCCGTGTCTGTTTCGGTTTCTGTGAGCAATTGAATTAATTCTCCGGTCTCAGCGGAGTATTGGGCCAAAAGTGTGCTTTAATATTTAAGTGCATTTTAACACTTTACAATCCCACACGCAAAGACCCGGCCAAGTCCCCTCCACACTTTGGTTTCGGCTTGGCATATAAAATTGATTAGCAAATCAACAGCAAGTGCATTAAATTATTTCCCCATCTATTCCCATCTCGAGCTGTGTGTGTACATGCACTTGTCTGTGCGTAAATTTGACAACTTTCATTGGATGGGCATAATAAAATGCACTTTATGAACTTTCCGACATTTGACAAATATTCTTAAATGCACTAAACCAATTATCCACACACACACACGCACATGATGTTGATCTAGGCTGACAGTGTCGAGGTCCTGGTCCAGGTCCTGGGGTCCTTAGTGTGTTTGGGCAAGCACAAACAAGCGTTTGCACAGGCTGGTAAACTCTTCGCCCGAAATGTTTGCGAGGCGAGTAATAATATTTTGAGTGATTTACTTTGTGTATCAAACGAAAATAGCAAAAGACATACGATATTAAAATCCAATCTCTCTGTATTTTGTATTTTGCAGTGTCTGCCCAGAGCATGATGTCCAAGAACGAGCCCATGTTCATCTCACGTTCGGAGACATTCAAATTCATCACCGGCGAGACAATAGTGCTGCCCTGCGAGGTGGCCAACACGGGTGAGTTGCGGGGCGCTGTGGAAATCCGGAAAACTCATTTTCCACCCGGCATACCAACACGAGGCTGGGCGCCCACGCAGTTTGCATTTAAATGCTGCGGTCGAAGGCTTTGCCATACAAATAATTAAGCCGACATTATGCGATGGCCGCAACTATGCATTAATCCCCCGGCCCGGACACTCCGGCATCCCGGTGGCCCGACCGCAGAAAAACAGAGCCGGCAGCGGTCAAAGCGGACAACCCACGGGAGTGCCGTGGGTGCGGAGACGTCCATCCAAGACATCCGGATGGACATGTGTAGTGGTTGCGGCGTTTTTGCTGTGGTCTCCGCTCCACTACAGCCATCCAAGTCTTGGCATTTGAGCGGTGGCCGGGCCTTGTACGTTTTTCAATTTAAATGCGGTCGTGTGTGCGAGATTATTTGTACATAACAAGGATTTAGCATAAGCAACAGCATGCCACGGGGGTCGGGCCAAAAGGCGGCGGGAATGTGGCTCAAATAAAATCAAGCAGGTCCCGGCCAGAGCCGCCCAAGATGGTCAAAACTTGTGCCACTCGCCGAGGACAAAATGCTACATAAAAACCCTCCGACCCAAGCACTTCGAGCGCATTTTATGTGTGCAGGCAGAAAAACATGTTTGGCTTAAGGTTTTTGGTGGTGATTTCAATAAGCCGGATAAGTACATGCATACTTTCTTCACTAGCATTAAATTATATTAAATTTTTGTGAAATGTTTCGTTAAATTTGAATTTGTCTATCAAGTGTTATACCTCAAAGTCTTCTACCAATTGCAGTTGAATTTCGATTGGTTTTTTACAATGTCAAACATCTTAGAGCTGATTTTTCGCACCGTGTACCGTATCTTGTTACATTATATGTATATATATTTACATATATCAGCACATATGTACGCTAAGACGTCTGCGGTCAGAGTTTCCGTTCATAAGAGAAGGAAATACAGAACAAAGAATTTCATTTGCGTTTCTCATGCACTTGATTGCCCCCGACGATGTCTACAACTTTGACCAGGACTCAGACGAAGATGAAGTCGAAGCCGCAGGACAAGGGAACAAGGGGGGGCAGGGAGCGGGACAAGGACTGGCACGAAGACGAGGACACGACCAAGACAAGAGGAGCTAAAAGCTGGCAGCGCCGGCGTTGCGATACATAGACAATTTTTGCAACAAAATTATAGCTGCGGGCATTTGGGTACTAATAATAAATAAAAAGCAAAAAAAAATAAAACGGCAGGGAAATAAGAAAGCAGGACAGCGAACAGAATATGCCGGGGAATAAAGCTCCAGAAAGTAAATATAAAAGGAAAGCACCAGGGCATGGGAAATAAATTGCCTGGGCTGGCCTGGGATGAGCCGGGCTCCGGTTTACTCTGCAACTTGGCATTTGACTGGGCTGCCAGGGTTGGTGCTCTCCTGGCTAATGCCACATTATGCTAATAAAGTGCCCATACGACAATTTCATTATAAGCGGTTCTCGCGCCCCTCAAAACAAATGCAAGTAATTAAAAGTAAAGCCGCCGCAACGCCATTTTCCGCGACGCTTTTTAATATTGCCGACTTTATGGGGCCGCCATCTGAGGAATGTGATTAGGAAGGACGAGTTTCCGGCGATTTGGCCCGATTGCGGCTGCAGGTGAGCCGCAACGCATCCCCTTTTATGGCCGCGAACATAAAGTGTAAAAAAATAATTGATAGAATTTTTAAAACCCCACTAAAACACGGAGCTTAGCCGCGAAACTCTCGGGCCCCGGCACTTTGTACAATTTATGCGCATTTTCATTTCGTTTTATGGATGCAAGCTCGTAAAATTCGGGAAATTCGGAAAAGAAGCAAATCACACAAAGGGCGATGCGTGCACATTTCCATATTATATGAAAATGCCTTTAAACACTTATTACGCAGCTTTGCGCCCCAAAATAAAAGGAAAACAAACAGACAGCCAGAAAAGAGTATAATCTTTCGACTTGAGTGCGCCTCCCCGGGCATATAAAGATATGCGAGTGTGTGTGTGAGTGTCTGACTGCGAGTGAGCACACTCGAACATTTCATCATTATCATTTCATTTGAATTTTTATTTGTTCTTCAGTGTCTGGCACGCAAAGTGTGTGTTTATTTCATTGTCTGGGCTCTGTTTGCCTTTGCCTTTGCCTTTGCAGCGGCGGCTCCGGCAGTTCTATTCCTCCCGAGGCGGAAACACAGTGTTTCATTCGTCTCGGAGTGGAAAGTCTTTTACTTGCACCGCCTGGGTTGTTTGAATTTTGAAAAATCCACAGGCAGCTTTGATCATTAGAGGGAGGAAAAGTTGCCATTCCCTGCAATTCCTGCTGTCAAAGTGCAATCATTTTGGCCCGCAACAATGTGCTGTTGTGCCGGAAAAAACAAACAACTGCAGGCGGCGGCAGATTGTTCTTTTCCGACTTCGGTTTGCCTCATACAAATTTGCATGTTAATCCCGGCAATCAGCCCGTTGTCCACTCCGACATTGCGTTGGAAATCGAGTAAATATTATTATATAATTTATGCAGTGCACTCTAGAAGCTTCTCAAACGTTACCTAATCTACAGAAAATCCGATTTCATTTTACTTCATAATATTTTCATTGAGAAGCCATAGTTACGGGTATTTTTGGTTTGCATTTTTGTGCTTTGCTGCTGTTCGTAACAATGTGTGCAATGTTTAAGCTCTTCTAAATCGGCTAATTAATTGCTCTGGCCGTTTTATCCACTGCTCAACTTGTCTGCATGCAAAGCCCTTTATGCCCGCCGACTATTCGAGTGTCGTGTGAATTTTTCATTGCGGTTTGCCAAAGCAAAAATAACATCATACTATGGGCATACAGTGGTAGCGAGCGCTGGCAGAGCCAGAGGGCCGGTGGAAAAACATTTAACAACTCGTAACTGGGCAAACTGGCAACTGGCAAACTGGCTACTGGGCTGCAGCTTGTAAACTCAAATGCAATAAAATTCAAAACACAAAAACCCCGTCATTGCGGCCATACAAACGCTCATTACGCTTTGATGGAGCGTCGTCGGCGCTCGAAACTATTGCCCGGCAAGCGGAAATGGAATCCCACCGCAAAAGTTGAAGTTGTGCAAACAGCAGAACGGGTCCGCACTCCGCGCTCCTCACTCCTCACTCCGCACTCGGTGGCAGGATTTACGGGGCGCAGGCAACAAAGTTTCAATATTAATGCCATTTACAGTTCTAATTTCGCTTTTTACGCAGCACAACACACTCAGTGTGCTCACACACACACACCCCTCGGCTCCCCCTGACCCCGGAAAACTTTCTGCAAGAAGTTGCAGATAAGTCGAGTTTGCCTGCGGCGGCTAAGCCGCAACATCGTTTATCTTCGGGGGTCATCATCTTATAATATTGGCCTTTCCGACATGCAATAAATTGCGCTCAGACAAACAACATGTCCGTTGGCCGGCCTCTGGTCCGGTTCGTTTCATGTTCTCTCTTGTAGTTGCCGTTCTTCTTCTTGTTGTTGTTATTCCCGCACTGCGAGAAAATCCAGCCCAAGGCGGACGGACGAGCGGGCCAAATGGGGCTACGATGGCGGGCATATTGCGCATACGCACAGTGTGCCCAGGGCAAACAGGCACGGCCGCTGCAACAATGCGAGAGCTGTGGCCATATTTGTATTGGCCCGTGTTTGGATGAGTGTAAGGACATATGCTTTCACCCCATCCCGCTCCAACTCGCTCTCTCTCTGACACTGGTTGAAGTGCAGAAAACTAAAAGTTGGCTTTCGGCTGTAAACAATGAACAAGCGCTCTGCAGCTATCCGGCTAGCAGGACATGTGGTCGGCCATTTGTCCAGGAGGCCGTGTTTATGTGAGCCCGGGACAGACAAAAACCGAAATGCTTTTACCGAGTTTCCGCCCCATGCCAGCCACTCGTTCATCCTCATCCGCAGTGCCTGCCAGGGCTCCCGCTCCCGCTCCAACTCCAACTTCAGCTCCTGCTGCTGTTCCTGCTCCTCTTCCTGCAGGATTGCCGCTCGCTTAACGGCGCAATTGTTTGCATGTATGGTTGTCGTAATGCCCGAGCGCTTCTATTTAGTTTAGAACACTTAAACCGGAAATTGAGGCGTTTCGTGTTTTGCTTGTTTTCGTTAGATTGTTGTTATTTTAGTTAACAATTTATTTAGTTGCAGCCTTCTTCTGCCGGCCCTGGCACACACACTCTCCCGCAGACACGAAGGAAGGGCTCTAATTTATGTGAGCCCGTGCATCGGACACGACTCCTGCTGCGTCCTGGCCAGCAAGCTGCTCAATCTTGGCCCGAACAAGCGTTCATTAAAAATGTCTGCAGATTTCTTCAACATAACGGAGCGCTCCTACATTGTCTGGTGCTTGTTCATTTTGAAACGAAACAAAAGTTCTTTGACTGTACTAAAAACTTTAAACAATGCGGCAGCCAATTAGTTTGGATTTTAAACCATTGAGCACTATTCATGGAGCCTATGGAAAGCGACTAATTGACAGCTTGAAATTGTATACGGCATATATAGTACAGGGTCCTGGGCAATTGCAGAAAGTCTTGCCCAATTTGCATATCCTGGCAGTGGCAACAAACGCTGCTTCATTCATAACTCAATCAAGCGGCTAATATGATATGACTGCACTTCGCCAGCACGTACTATGGCACGGCACTAGGCATGTGGCAACGCTCGCCCCTCAAATACCTAAGCAGGATGCATGCAAGGACTGCGACTGCTCCTCGCCGACCTGCCAGCCTAAAGAATTATGCTTTCCGCTCCCTGCTGCAAGGACACCCTGCTCCCCATTCCCCGTTCCCCAAAGCCCGTGCACAGCACGGCCCTGCAACCGCAAGCCCATCACGACTCCACCTTCGAGTCCTTTTGGAGCACGCTAACGACAGCAGGTGGTGCTCGTTTATTTATTTGTTTTTGCAGTGCACTGCGCCTGCATTGGCTTTCAGGTTTTACGGGTGCAGGTGATGGTGTTGGTGCGGAGGTCCTGATGGGAGCCCTGGTGCTCCGCAGCTCGGCGCCTTGGCTTGTTGATGTTGTTGAACTCATTGCGAATAAATACGCTTTTTGAATGCGCATGTAAATGACTTCATAAGCATTTTATTACAGCCGAGTTCCTAGTGACTGCATGTGCGTTTGCAATGGAATCAATTTGAGGAAGGACGCGGAAGGACACAGGTACTCATACATCATTGCCCCGACACCACCATTTTGCTTGACGTTTTTTTGCGAGCAGGCAGAAGGACTCACTTAGTCATCGATGGAGGGCCAAATTGTTTTAATTTTTAATGAACGACGCTCGTTGGCGCCGAAACGCGGAAGTCATACATCATTAGTAGCAAATCCGGCAGCTTCAGTACACATTTTCAATGCTCCTACTCCGCTTCCAGCTCCCATTTCCTCATCCGCCGGCGGCCCCATCCCCCAAAAGCTTCCTTTCGTCCTTTTTGCCCATCCTATTCTATGCCCTGCACGCGCTCGGAAATTTACATCGAGCAACTCACATAAATTGAAAAAGGAATCACAATTAATGAGTTCGATGAATACGCCATTGCCAGTGGACTGCCGCGTGTGTGTGAGTGCTTTAGGGTGGACCTACTGCATTTATCTTTCAAAAATTCTATGGATTCATCTTTTAAATATATTTTGAATGCCATATTTCAAAGAAATTCCTTCTATTGCAAGGAAGGTAATCTTGTTTTCGGTTTAATAATGTTTCTTATAAATATATTTGGTTTCAGTTTGTTTCCGTTTGGTTTTATTGTTCAAAATGTAGTCCATTTTATTTCAATATATTTTGTCTAAAAGCAAACAAAGTACAATCATTAAAGAATCCATTGAAAACTTAATGAATTTCCATTAAAAACTATCCGAAAACTTGTTATTTATGTAAGCCTTATTGTTGGGCTAGCTCATGAATTGTGAAGGCTCGTCAAAAATGCAGGATAATGAGATTAGGACTGGGCTGCGGGTACGAGTATTTCTGCTAATGGTGTCCACCCCAGCGAGCACGCATGCGAGGCTCTGCCGCTGTCTGGCGGGCATCCTTCCTCCAGCATCCTGCCGCCGCTGCTGCGAGCATCCCGGTGTCTGACTGCCTCTCATCCTGGCGTATGATTGCAAATGCCGCACATTAGCGGATATCAAGTGGGTGTTACTGAGTGCCTGTCTGACTCTCATCCAGTGTTGTGCCCGCCGCCTGTCTGCGGTTTATATTCCACTTCGAATGCGAATACGAATGCGAATACAGGAATCTATATTCGAATCCAGTGGGTGTGAGTGTGTGCGGGTGTTCTGGTCCATGCCAAATTGAATTTCTAGCCTTTTTAGATCCTTTGAAGCGGCCCGTAATTGAGCCATTTGAATCCTGACTTTTCAATTTGCACTGCCAGTGGCAGCGGCGCTGCAATGCAAGGCGCGAGGCTCTTGAATCCCTCGTTCGTCGATTTAATAACTCTCGAACATAATTTATCAATTATAATCTGTCACTCGTTCGCCGATTGATTTCCATTTCGCTTTTCCATTGCAGACGCATACGTTGTGGCCTGGAAGCGCGGCATTGCCATATTGACAGCCGGATCCGTGAAAGTTACGCCCGATCCTCGTGTGCGCCTGGTCAACGGATTCAATCTACAGATACGCGACGCCCTGCCCACGGATGCCGGCGATTACATCTGCCAGATTGCCACCATGGATCCCAGGGAAATCACCCACACGGTTGAGATACTCGGTAAGTAGGCCGATGGCTCACAAATTTGCCAACTGACTTTTCGACACCCAAAAAAACGGCGAAGAAGAAAATCAAAATCCAAACAAAAAAAGCGCGCCCGGGCGCATTGTTATGCAAAGTTCCAATCTCCCAGATAGACGTTCCATGGGATTTTTATGGGCGAAATTTATGCGGCCTACTCAAATCACTTGGGCCCCATTGTTAGGCTTCATCATTTGGGCACCTCTCGCCGTTGTGTGTGCGTTGGTCAAATTAACATATCCTTACATCCTTACATCCTTGCTGCTTAGTGCTTAGTGCTTTATGCGACCGGGCCACTCAAATATGCAAAGTAGCTCGGCTGCAATTTGGCCGCTTTACGGCCAAAGATTCAATAGAGAGTGGAAATTTTGGAGCGGCGAAAAAATCAAAACTAATCTGCCATTTGCCCGGAATCGCAGCTCATCCCCCCCGCCCGGTCGGCGGACGGGGGACGCAGGACACAGGATCCTTGGGAGACGCAGAGAGCGGATGCAAATTGCTGCTCCTTGCGCCCTTGCTGCCTGGCTCCCGGGTCCTGCTCAACTACTTCCTGCCGGGGTCCCTGACGTTGTGCCTAACAAGCGTACGACTCCGGCCGGGCTTTGAGCTTTGTTTCTCCACTGCCTGACGGCCACTCACCCTTAACCTGCTTGCTCCCTTTTGGCATGCGTCTTTGGCAAGGCTTCTAATCAGCAATGATGAATAATTTACATATATTTCCCCCAATTACAATGTTGCCCTTTATTTGCATACCCACCCGTAGTGGGGTGAGTGTGTGGTGCGGGCCACGCCTTTTAGCCGGGCTAACACTTCCTTTTAACTGCTCCTCGAATTCTCCGCTTTCTGTGAGTGTGCAGTGCATGCAAATTGCGATACAATTCCCCAAATCTCCAAAGTGCTCCGTGCTCTCTTCACTCTTTGTATTCTTTGGCTTTCAGCTCTTTTAGCCTTTTCCCGGGTTGTCTCGAAAACGATTGGAAAATAGTTTTACGGCCGGCACGACTTTAAAGCGCTTCAATCTTAAACTCCTGGCTTTCGGACGGAGCATTATTCTCCGAGCGGCCTATAAAAAATGCGTATTTATTTTAGCAGCAGCAACTTTTTTCATTTGTCATTGAAACTTGGTCCTGGCCTGTGGTGTCCCACTCCCACTCCCACTGCTGCTGCCCCTGTTTTGGGCGTCGCCGCAAGCAAACATTAAACGAAGACTCCTTTTTGGGGCAGGCCAACAAGGAGAGGAGATGTCGGGGTGGAGCGAGTCGGAAAAAAGTCGATTATTGAAAAGTTTTGTTTATTTTATGTGTTTATTATGCGCTCCGTTTGCCAAATAATGATCATGGCCAGAAATATTTCGTTTATTGAACTTTTGCGCCGTGCACGTAAATTTCTCGCCCAGTTTTTGTGGGCACCCCTCGGAAAAGCATCCCAATCCACAATCCCCAATCTCCATTATTGTCAAAGGAGAAAACAGGGAAAATAATGCGCTGTCGAAGTTTTTATAGGCTCGGCAAACGTCGGACGGCAATGCCCCGCTCCGCCCCGCCCCGCCCCAACCCTTGGCCACGGCAAAATGAGATCCCCGAAATCCGGTGGAGCCCAGACCCAGAAACCCAAAACCCAAAACCCGCCATGTGTCCCGGCATATTCGTATATAAATTTCATAAAGTTTGCCGCTCCACAACGTCTCTCGGCCTGGCTGCTTGGCAGTTTTTACGAGCGTAAATTACTTTCAGTTTGGCTCGCACTAAAGATGAAAAAATAATGTGCGCCACTGTCAGCCAAAGTTTTGCACTTGGCCATCGCAGCACTTACAAAGACATTAGCCGTCGTTGGCCAAAAAATGCTCCAGTCGCTGTCCGCTGTGCGCTTGCCCGTGGGCAAGGCCAAAACAATGGCCAAAACTTTTGGCTTTGGCCGTTGACAAATCTTTTAATATGTCCCCGGCATTAATATCTGCTGCGCGGAATTGGAATAATTGGAGTACGCCCCAGCCGGGCAACCGCCCAGGACATCTGCCACTCACCTAGATCCGGCCACCTAACCGACGGCGAAACTTAAATATTTGATTATGAGTCCGCCAAGGACTGTTGGCCGAGCACAAACAAGGGGCAGTTGCCAGCTGGCGGTAACCGTGTCAAGGATGCCACAGCAAAAGGCTTTGGCTTAAAAGCATTTTCATTAATTTAACCTTCCCGCATTCGGGTTGCCGCGATGCTGTACACCACCAGCCAGTATGTATACCAGCAGCACAGTTGCAGCTGCCGCTGGGCATTATTCATATGACGTTTAATAAAACCAATTAGGCTTCGACATGGCCCATCCACACAATCCATCCATTAGCCGTTGGCAGGCCATCGGCGAGTGGTGCTGCAAGTGTTGCGGGCGGGTGTGGCTCACCCAAATCCAACCGCAAAACATTATGTTATGCGGTGGCTGTGCGGTCAGCCGTTGCGGCAATTTGCACATTTTTATCACTCATCCGCCATCCAGCCACCGCCGGTCGGTCGAGTGGTGATTTTAAAATTCATGTGGCGCGTGACTTTAAATCCGATTGAAAATAGTTCAAACGCCAGCCACTCATACACTCACACACAAGAGGGCAGCAATTAGCAGCGTAATTACAGGACACGGCCGCAAAACTCCAAGGCAAGCCCGGCGACCACTTAAAGTATCGATAACAATGGAATCATCGAACCGGAAACCATAATTATTGCACGGACTGTGTGCGGTTTTGGCATAGAAAATGAAGCGGCTGCTGCCCGGTGATTTATATGCACAATATGCCAAAACAACTGTCCACCGATCCGGAGACGGAGACGGACCAAATCAGGTGCAGGACTCGGAGGAGGGAGCGTTTAATTACGGGCCAACAATGGGTGCCTCCTCCGTGGGAGTCGGAGCACAATGGGCGGAACAACAATGTTTGTACAATAACAAAAGATGATGCCCAAAGGGACGGCGGCGACGGGAGAGGTGTGGCATAATTATATGCCACAAGAACGATAAACAAGGCCCACACACGCACGCCTGCCAGTTTTCTTGGGATACTTGAGACAAATTACCAAACACACGCTGCCAAGGACTGCAGCAGGTCCTGGATGCAGTCCCCAGCCCCGGAGCCCACAATTAAATGCCAGGCTCTCGGCAGCCGCTTAAGTTTTAGCACGAAACTTTATCGGCTGCAACAGAATATGGATTTAAATTACTTAGCCGGCGCTGGCACAAAGTTTTGCCGCCCACAATCTGGCGCACTTAAAGTTAAAGCCTGCCCGAGGACGACTATGTGCCAGAAATCGGGGCTGGGAGTGTGCAACTTTGCATGCCACAAAAACCGAGGGGGGGCCAGAAGTTGAGCCACCCCGTCCGCCCATTTGGCCGTAGATGCTTCGGAATCAATATGAAACAAACTCTGTCATGAAAACTGCCCGCAACCGCCAGTGCGGCGAGTGCTTTGAAAGAGCTGCTTATTAAAATTTTTGCTCAAAAGCCCGCAAGCCAGCAAAACCATCTAGCAGCCCGTCAACGCAGCTGCCAGGGCCTAGAGAATGGCGATTGCAGATTACAGATTGTGGACTGGAGATCGAGGACCATTAAGTAGTCGTCATCTGCATGACATTACATGCCGCAATCCACGTATTACAAGCACCACACCAGCCCAGTCGAAAGCAATCGCAAGCCCCGGGTATATTGAGTATTAAAAGGGCTTTGGCTCTGGCGCCCACTTCTACCTCCGCTCCTCGAGCCAGTCCGATGGAGACATATTTATTGATTTCAATATGCGAGTTTACAGGACCGCCAAAGCGTGAGAATATTGAGCATACTATATTCCAAGCACACAGACCCACCCGTGCCTGCAACTTCTCGCAGAGTGTCCTTTTGCCTGCTGCTTCTTTGGCTGCCCGGACTCATGATTTATTACAGCCTAATGCATATTTTGTGGCTGCAAAAGGGACGAGCACAGCAAAGCTATAGACTACACTGCTGCAAAAATACTCCAAACAATTCAGCCATGAAATGGGGGTCTAAGAGAATGTTGCCAAATTGAATAGTTTTGAATTATTGTGTGTGGTTTGGCATATGCATTTCAGGATATCTTCCCTGTGAGATTTAACAACTCATGTATCGTAGATTTTTCTCAATGCAAGACCTCCTCAGTGATCAATTGTAATTTTCTTTCGAATGCAAATATCCTGCAGAGTCTGAGATAGCGAGGAGGAGGCGAGCGCCGGCTCCTGGCATTGCTATTTGTTTTCGACTAGCCCAATCGAATACGGTCCGGGTATTTGATATATTGCAAAGCGTGTGTTGTGAAAGAACTGCATCAATAACACATGTTTGCGGGCCACTAGCGTAGTTTGTGATAATTTGATTGGGAGCTAATCAAAGATGCCACCCAAGGCAGAACCCCTTGCCGGGGCCTCTGTCCATTCGGCTGGACTCTAATTTGATATGTATATTGAGTCTCTGGCTCTATATTGAAGCGTCTCTGTGCGCCTTTTGGTTTATGGAGCTGTTGATGTTGATACTGCCATTTAAATGGGGAAATTTTCAGGGGGAGAGGCAAATATCAGCACCGCAGCGAGTGTGTGTTGGCCTCAATTTATGGAGAAACCAAATGAACGAAATCCCCAAGAGCTTTAACAAAATAAACAGCACGAGAGAAACAAAAAAAAAAGAAAATTCATCGCACAAACGAGACAAAATAAAGTAAACAGAAAATCACAATTCTGGGCCAACAACAATCGCAACAAAAAACCAACTGCCGGCCGGTCCGATGGCCGGACGGCCATTCAGTTGGCCCCAAAAATATAATAATGCATAAGAAATGCCCATAAAATGGGATGAAGCCATCGGAAAGCAACGACGGCAGCTGGCATTGTCCTTGATTTAGCCGGCGCACAGCAGACATAATTTTTAACAGCTGTAAAATAATGCCGCCGCAAGTATAAATAAATGCCGGGCCCGAATTAAATTAAACTATGCCCCAGCGGGGTCAAAGGCAACTGAAGAAAGCCAAGGCAAAACCAAAAAAAAATTCAAACATTTTTGGGGGCATTTTCAAGGCGGCGAAGGCGACGCGTAAACGTCGTTTTCTCTCATTCAATTTGCATTCGGGGCGCATTTATTTATTCAAATTGTGTGATGTCCTTGCCTGGCGCCACTTTGCATACATTTTGCGTGGACACTGGGGAGGCCGGGACTCAAAAATGACTCAAAACCGGGAGGGCGGGGAGGTGTTTCTATGCTTTTTCCCGGCCAGGCCATTTCTAATGTGTTTTCTCTTCTCTGTTTATTTGCTTGGCAGTGCCACCGAGGATTCATCACATTAGCACCGGCGGACATTTGCAAGTCAAAAAGGGCTCGTCGGTGCGCATCGAGTGCTCGGCCACTGGCAATCCGATGCCGAATGTGACTTGGAGCCGCAAAAATAATATTTTGCCCAACGGTAAGATTCCGCATAAATGCGGCCACGAGTGCCGCAGCCCAGCAGCCAAAAAAAAATTACGAAAAAAGGAAAAAACTAAAGGCTGCGGGCAGCCGAATAAAAAATAAAAACAAACAACGAAGCAGGCGACCGGAGCAGCCACACAAATTAAAATCATAAAGAGCAACAAAGGACGAGTGCAAAAGTAAATGAATACGGTCGTAAAAGAACTTTAAACAATTTCCATAAAAATGGGAAGTCAAAGAAATTGTATTCGCCGACCCGCCTCGCTCCGCCTTTATTATTAAATATAATGCTCGCTCTTCCGGGAAGATTTGAGTGCGTCCTGGGTGTCCAGTGTGTCCAGTGCGTTCAGTGTGTGGTAGCCCCGTTGGTGGCTTCGTTGTTTGCCACCACCACCAAACAACAGACGGGTGATGACCCGCAGAGGCGAGGACCCGGGCAGGACATCACTGTCACTTGGCCGCACGTTGATTCCTCGTAATTGGCTCTGTCATTTCTTGGGCTCCGGCACTCGATGCCTCTGCTCTCCGGCACGGCCCTATTGAGTTGCATTTTTCATGCGGTTTTCGGGGGGTATTCCCCGCTTGTTTTTCCTTTCCACTTTTTGCAGGCGAGGAGAAGCTCCACTCGCACGTCCTTTCCATCGAGAATGTGGACCGGCACAAGGGCGGCGTTTACATTTGCACGGCCAACAACCGCGTGGGCCAGCCCGCTTCCAGCCAGGTCGTCCTGCATGTCCTGTGTAAGTATTACGCCCACAAATATGCACAATAAAAAACACCCGGCAGCAACATTTTGCGATTGAAACAAAAGCTCGCAGCGTTTAAAAGGCATATTTTATCGGTTAATTTTGGCATTCTTTAAACATCTTCTAGTTGGTAATTGTTAATAAAAACATTGCAATATGAAAGCAAATTTGAAACAATAAACTGTTTAATTGAAATCTGCAATTTATAACGATTGCCAGGTTTCCTCCCCACGCAGCTGCAAATAATGCCGCGTTTCAAAGAGTTTATATGATACTTGTCATTTAAAAAGCAATTTTTTATTTCACTTTATTTTTAATGGTTTTCACCCGCCGCCGCGTACATATATTTTTGGTTTTTCCGAGTGCTCACACACTCACAATTGAAGTGAAACGAATTAATTTTTTCAGAAGGCCGCTCGCTCTGCCACGAAGCTCGCCTGTCAGTCCAATTTATGTCAAATCAGATTTCGATTCCGAGCCGGCTCTGACTTTTGAACGCTCGCCCGGTGGCACGCGGCAAAGGGGTGACTCAGGGGGGCAGGATGCCCGGACTGGTTGCGCTCCTCAGAGCGAGGAGCCTTTATTACATTTACACACTTACCGACATTTATTGGTTGGTTGGTTTGCAATTATTGAAATGCCTCCAGTCGTACTGACATTTATTAATAATTTATATGTAATTTTTATTGGAGCATCAAGGCCAGGAGCCCGCATTACATGTGCTAATTACTGCGCTGCCCGCTTCTATTTGCACTTGCTTCCCCGATTGCTGCGGGGCCATTTGGCCATCGATTTCTTTTTTGTTGGTCCACGGCCGTGTTTGTGTTATTAACTAATTTCTTATCGCTCTTGTTCCGGCACAGTCTCACCGGAAATCTCCGTGGAGCGTCCCGTGGTCTTCTCCGGCGAAGGGCACGAGGCCACCCTGGTCTGCATCGTCCACGGCGAAACACAGCCTGAGGTATGTTTTAATTAAATTTCATACATAAATTTCCATTACCGCGCTGGCTGGCTTGCGTGGAATGCAGCCACACACCCACACGCCCACCAGATACGAATTCCCACTCCCCAGCCCACCCCCCCATACAGATATATCCATAGATTTAGCGAGTCCATTGTTTGCCAGCAGCTGGACGCTGCCGCAACGCATATAATTAAAAGTCTACAAAGGCAAATTGGAGTGCACTACAAAGTGCAGACGAGAGAGATAAAAGGACGAAATAAAGACGCCGGACATAATTTTAATCAAACATCGCTCACAATAGTCCGGGCCAGCGTAAGGAAGACATATCGTCGTCAGAGCCATCCCCTTTCCATCCTTTTTCTGCCGGCTTTGCATTGGACCAAAAAGCGAGTATTTCAGCAGTAATTTCGACTTCAGTCTTCACTCTGCTCGCCGTTCGTGTTTATTTTTGTGCTTTGCGCCTTTTGTCGACATTTAAATTAATACGCTTGGCTATAATTCAAAGTAAAATTGCGGAAGTTGCCAAAGCGGAAGTGAGAAGCGGCGAGCTACCGAAAAAAACACACAAGAGAAATGCCAAAGAGCCGAAAGGGAACCCAAATGACATGGCACACACACACAGGCGAGAAAGCGGACGAAGAAAAGGAGAGAAATCACTTGTTAGGGTGATCCTGTGAAACTATAAAATAAAACTTTTAAGGGCTTACAAGATTCATGAAGATATTCCTTCCCAGTCCCAGCAACAGACAACATGACGTATGGGTAATCACTTAATGTATTTGCATATAAATAGGCTTTAAGAATATATTTTCGTATTGCAAATTGAAAATTAATTGAAAAAATGAATGGCAAATTTAATTCGAATAAATAATATTTCAAGGCAACACTGCGTATGAGCAATACTCATAATTTAGTGCTCATACGCCATGTGTTTCAACTTAATTTCAAACAATTAAGCTTTTAATATATATTTACCTATGGGTAATAATTAATTTATTAAAAAATATTTAAAACTGATTTATCGTCTTGGGGAAACACTGCGTATGAGCAATATTCACAAGAAATTACTCTTACGCCATCTGTATCGACTTAATTTTAAATAATTTTTTAAAAAAGTAATGGAAACATTGAATAGATTTATTTTTCAACTGAGGGCAACCTTGTGTATAAGCAATACTTATAAGAAATTACTCATACGCCATGTATTTAAGAAATGTTCATAAAGCCTTATAGAAAGTATTCATTTTACTTAACTGTCTTACAACCAACTGTTAAATGATGCACCCTAGTGTGGCACAGTGGCAGCCCAAATAATGACTTGCAACCGCAAATGTCAATGCTTAAAATTATACAGCTCTCCGTTTCATTTGGCTCTGTTTCGGTCTCGTTTCGTGTTGGGCTCCATCTGGATTCGGAATTCTGACTTGCGACTGCTGGGCCACCAGCGACCGTTCCGCGAATTCCGACAGCGCATTAAGTTTTTATGCTATTTAATTTTTAACATTTTTTGTGCTGGCCCTCGTTTTGTGGCCGCAAAGAGTTGACTGCTTTCCAGCGAACAGCGTAACTATTTATTTGCCAGCTAGCTGCAGCTTTTTATTTGCTCTGTCCGACACATTTCATTATGGTCGCGCCCTCTTCCCCGCCAGACCCGGAAAAGCCACGGAAAGCCCCGCCAATGCTTCCAGCGGCAGCGTCAGCGTCAACGCCTCCTGCTTTGCATTGTGTGCATGCCATCTCGGCAGTTGACGGACAGGGGGCGGGGGCGGTTGATGGCGGCGGGGCGTGGCATTTAGTAGTCTTTGAGAATGGCATTTCCGCATGCAATTTTTACATTTTGCCCTCCTTCCCGCTCGTTTGCCAACTGCAAAGTTCGTCATTTTTTCTCCATTCACTCAATTTGGTTTTTGTTTTATTTCCGTATCCCTGTGGCTAAGTGTATACAATTTAACGCTTCCCCTTCAGTTCTCATTTTGAATACATTTTTTTTCCTACAAGCCACTTCTTTAACGAGGCGCTGCGGCGGTTCAAAGTGCAGGAAAATGAAAATTTTCAAGTGCGCCAGTTTCGGTTTCTGTCTAAATATTAATTAAGGGACGCATTCGCTTGTTAAGCCGGCCAAAGGTCAGTTTAATTAGTGAGTGGCAGGGTGAAGCCCGACAAAAAGCTGTGGCATTTTCTGTTGCACGGAATTTTAGTGACAATAGTAGGTGAATGCATGCAATGGCATGCCATTGATCAAATGATTCCCAATGGAATAGAGAAATTTATTTGGATATGCCATGGCATATGCATTTATTATTGCCATTGTCCGGCCGGGACGCGTGCATTTTTAATTATGTCTTGTGCGCGATGAGCGGAGGCTTTTGCGGTGGAAAAACCACAGAGCATGCGACACTGGGCCATCGTATTAATTATTTAGAGCAACGCATTGAAAGCGATCCGCCGCACCACCACCACAATCGCAATCCCCCCAATCGCAATCAGAGTTACAGGCCCTGGCAGAGACACAGGCACTGTGGCACTTATGTGCATATTTACATATTAATTACGCATTGCACCACAAGCCCAAGTCTGGCATATTCATAATCCATTGATATTGTCGATTTGCTGCATAATGAATATCATAAACAAGCACTAAGCTGTTCCCCTGTCCGGTCCTGTCCTGTGGCCGCCCACTACTCGGCGGCAACAAAGTCATTAGAGCAATTGTCATTAACATGAGCGACGGCAATGAGACAACGTCATTATCATCCCCATCATCACGGGGCAATGGGCAGCAGGCCACGGCATTGTCAACGTTGTCAACGATGTTGTCGCCGTCATCGATGTCGGACGCATTAAACATGCAGCAGCATTTGACAGAGCCATCAACGTCAGCAGCTAACAGCATTAATGGGCGTCCGTATGGACAGCAACTGTTCCCTAATACACATCCCCTCCACTGCCTCCACCTCGGGAGTGTCATCAAGCCACGACCCACGACCCTACGACCCCACGACCCTTGGCTGATGAGCTTTCATCGCTCGGGCAAAGGAGCGAGCGAGAGTGCAGCTATGGCTTTTAATTATTTTGCAAATTAATTTCCAAATTGGTAATTTTCTTCACATTTGCACACACTCTCCCTCGGAAAGTCACAGGCAACGTAATGAGTTTTTGTTCCGGTTGGAGGACGCGCCGGTTGGCCTATTGCCCGATCCGAAATGAGCTGTTTAGATGGCACGAATTTGCGAGATGATTACAGGATTCGTTGAAATGGAAATTGCCTGTCAGGCTCGGAGTTGTGGCCCAGGAGCTGCAATGAACTAAACTGAAGAAATATAGATTTATACGATAGATTTATGATCACCTTTTTATTGTATTCAAGCCCTTATGGTTTCCTTATCGTTTTCAGAGGCACTCTAAACTATGGTTAAAGAGCCGTAATTAATTGCGCCAAAGTTATTTATTGTCATTATCTAATTTCTATTAGCGTGTCCCAGGGCAGCTACTTTCGGGGAGCAGCTGCGGGCGAAGGCAACAACTTAAGTCAAACTGTGGTCATTAGTAGCGACACCAAAGCAGTAGCAACAGCAACAGCAGCAACAGCAGCGGCAGCGGCAACGGCAACGGCAGCAATTCCTTTTCCACACGCAACTCGATTCCGAATCTCGTGTGTGCGTGCTGGCGTGCCAACGCTGCGTATGCGTAATTCCCACATGCCTCTTGCAATTATTTGGTTTTCTTTTCGGGCAGCTCTCGCAGCTGCGACTAGCACACCCATCCACCGTCTAACAACACTCTTCCTCCGGCCATTTCCGCTGTGCCAGCCCACAAAGGTATTGCATAATGGATTGCCAGGCAAGGATATCGCAGGGAGGAGCCGCCGGGAAACGTGGCTGCGATGCGAATGCCAACGCACAGCTCTCGCTTTCCTTCCCTTTTTGGCTGATTAGTGTTGATTGGTATTTCTCGCTTTGCTGCTCATCAATGCTAATTTTTTGCGCTTCCCGCCATGTTTCGCTTTGTTTTGTGCCCGGGAATTGCTTCAAAGTTTGCCAAGTTCTTGCCGATGCGATTGGATTCGATTCGATTCGATTCGTTTCCTTTGCTCCCGTTCACGTGCCCTGGCTATCCAGCAAGAAGGGAAAGAATGGCATTGGGAAATTAGGAGCGAGTGCAGGAGATTGATTGGCACCACATTTGCGTGGATCTATTAATGAAGTGCACACAGGCCAGGGGCAATCAATTGCCGGCCCAATGGATGGCTAATAACATTTCGGCAGTGGAGCAATTAATTCAGTTAGCCAGCCAGCCATCCAGACAGCCATCCTGCATCGAAATATTAAATAAAATAATTTCTGGCCATTTTTCTGCCGCGTCAACACTTACGCCTCGTTACGCACGGTTGAAGGAAATGGCGCCAGGACGATGATAGCGATGACGATGAATAAAAAGGACCAAGGCCAGACTAGGACTAGAGCTTAAATTAAGGAAGAAAAACAAAATCAACAGCAATAGAAACAGCAACAGAAACAGCATCAGCAGGAAGAGCACAAAAGGCATGAAAAACGCAAACATCAACAGTTCGGACAAATAACGAAAAAAGAGAAATAACATTTATGGCACGACTGTATGGCATAACTGGAACTGCACACGTACGAGCACGGCCAATGGGTGGAAATGTGTCTAAACCGGTCCTCTCACATATGCACTCCTGACAGCCATTTTAATGGAATATGCGGCATAACACGGCCTCCGTTAACTAATCCAACCGGAACGTGGCAGAGGATCCGCAAATAAATACTGCGACTCGAAAATAGAAACGCCTCCCTCCACCTCGCTGGCGCCCGCCCCCCCTCCGGTTTGGTTTTTGGAGCTGCCTCATAATTTTTTCATCTATTTGTTTTAATATTTTTGTGCCTTTGTGGAGATTGGATTTTGGTATGTGCGTCAGGACAGCGAGCACCTGCTGCTGCTGTTTCTGTTGCCGCTGCCACTGCCACCCGTATCCCCTGTTAATTCGTGCGTTCTGTCCTTGCTTATCGCACATCCTGCCGCTTTCCCGACGCTTTCCCGGCGCTTCCTGGCATATCCTGTCTGCGTACTGTCAGCCCGGCGACAGCTCGGCGCTTGCAGCGACTCGCGCCCAATTCATTTACAAAACACGCACACAGACCCTGGCCAGCCGCCCGTCCGTCCGCCCGCCTGTCCCTCATAGTTGGGATACCAGCCACGTTGGACCCTTTGCGGGATGTGTTTGCACAGGATTCGGCGGAGCCCTCCGCCGCTGGATTCTCACTTGACACACAAAGCATGTTGTCGAAACCGGCTGGAAAATATGTAACAAACAAATAGAGACAAACAATGTGGAATCGAAGATGAATTTCATGCGAGTCCCACGAACACCCCCGGACTGCGTGGGTGGTTGTGGCAGACAAAAAATCTGATTGGAAAATCAATACTCATTGCCGGGCACGTCGATCTGGTTTTCAATTTCAACGGGAATTACGTTTAATTGACGCTCAAGTGACAGGCAGCATGAAGTGGAGAAGTGCCTGCACTGGCTGTTGAAGTGAATGTGGAAGTACACGCCGCAAATCGTCTTAACTTTTGCCCCCTAAACCCAAACCCCAGCCCCAATCCCAGTCCAAAATCCCACCCTATGTCCATAGCCGCAAGCCTGTCTTGAGGTGAACGGAAAACACAAAACTGAAATCGAAATCACGCACATATAAAGCTCACTGACTTGCTCAACACCACCTACCTCCCACCCCACTTGCCAGTTTGTTGGCCAAGTCGTGCTCGACTCCGGGATTGACCAAGTTTTCAATTATTTACAGGTAATTTGGTTCAAAGACACCATGCAATTGGATACCACGGAGCGCCACATCATGGAGACTCGCGGATCGCGGCACACGCTGATTATACGCAAAGTGCATCCGCAGGACTTTGGCAACTACTCCTGCGTGGCCGAGAATCAGCTCGGCAAGGCACGCAAGACCTTGCAGCTGAGCGGAAAACCGAACGTTGCCGTTTTTAATTCACCGCCAATCAGTCAGTACAAGGACAGGTAAGCCATCCGATACGCTTGTCGATTGCACCAATTTTCGATGTAACCTTTCAAGAGGGGGTGGCAGAAAAAAGTGCCCAGGTCACGTGCCAAGTTCCGGAGCACTTGGCTGCCTAATTAGAGTTTTTTGAGGGGGCTGTGTGAGGTCTAGTAATTGAGCATAAAATGCAAAGTCCAAGGCTAACACCGATTGCACACAGATGGTGATGCAGCGAGCCCACAGTGGGCAACTTTATTAGATTAATTTCGTTGACTGACATGACAGAGGGAGCACCCTGCGTATACGTAACATATGAAACTTTTAATTGGATTAGCTGTCATCAAACACACACGCAGTGGCCAGACAAAGGGATCCATAGAGTGCCGATCCGGGGGTTTGGTGGGGGGGTTTGAAATCAATGGGGTTTGTTGGAGGTGGCCAGCCAAGCGACAAACAAGCTCACATCTCATGTCACACTCGAACAAGAGTGCCAGATAGAACCGTACGAGGAGACAGGCCGACAGCTAGAAAGCTTTGCACGCTCTAAAAACACAGAAATAAAATAAAGCACCATTGGCACCTTTCAATAATTCAGCTTGTCCCCGGAATCCAATAATCTGGCTTCTAGAGTGTGAGACTGGGCCATTGTGATTTCAGAGATGCCAAATTGCGCATACGCCCCGTTAGGGCCATTGAATAAAGCAACTTTTGGCCAAAAGCATCTAACCGAACGAGCGATAGCCATGTCAACTTTTGCGCTGATTTCATTTCGTTTCATGCGGCTTGCTTTGGTTTTGTTTGGTTTGATTCGCCAGCGGAAACTGCTGCCGGCAATTAAGCTACCAAAAGCCCGAATCGAACTCACAAAGTACCAAAATGCGAGGCCCCCGCTTTCCCGCTTTTCCGCTTTTCTATCTGCAACCGTATTCCCAGCTAGTTGGACCCGTCTGGCGCCAGTCGCCGGCTCTTCAATTGTTAATAATCATTTTTATTGCTTGCGTTAGTTTTATGCTATATGCGAAAAGTTTCCTGATTGGCGTTTTATGTTTTTATTGTGCCCGGGACTTGAAGTTATTAGTTGGCATGGCCCAATAATCATGCCGAATACTGTATTGAGAGCAAAACAAAACAGGAAGAAGGACTCTGCCTGTTTACGCTCTAGCCAGGCCCAGTCCATCCCATCCCATTCCAAGGCTGATTAACATTCAAATTGTGTGCCGACTTTATCGCAAAGCAATGAACTTGCGCCTTTGTAATGGCCCCGGTCCCAGCCTCCTCTTGTTGCGACATCCCGGCCAAATCTGGAGCCTGTTCGGTGGGGGACTCGTAATTAGTTGTTTACTTGAGCAGCTTGCTCCGGCTCCTTGGAAGTGTGCCTATAAATAAGTTTCCCCACTGGACTAATGAGCTCCTGAATGCCGGGATGCCGGCAGTCGGGCGACCGGCCTTTAAAGCCAACCCGCTGTTTGCAATCTTTAAGCCAGCGCGGGGCCAATGGCCAAAAATGCATTTTGCGCACCCCCCACGAACGATGCTGGTGACTCTACCCTAATCACGACACAATGCACAGAGCCATATAACTCCATTTACACTTGAGCTGAGAATGTGGCAGGACTGTTGGCCTCTCGGTTGAATGGACGCATTGTGCAAGGGCCAAGGAACGGGACAGTTGGGCAAACAGGCAGCCAATAACAATGGGGATTGCAGCAACAGAGGCGGGAGCTCCTTCGTGCGCAGTATAGTATCTTAACCCCGCCATTGTCGTCAGCCATTGATTACGTTGTTGTTGTCCAGCATCCTTCGCATCCTGACTGCAGCTTGCGTGTTTGCAACAGCAGCAGCAGCAGCAACGGCTGCAGCAGCAGCTCTCAATAGAGAATTTAACAATTACATATTGATTGGACCCGCCTCGAAATAAATCCCCCTTGCCAACTGTTGCGCGCAAAACTTTGCGCGATAACCGGAGCCACTTACTCAACCTTCCCCATTGCACATTTCAGATACAACATCTCCTGGGCCGTCGACTCGCACTCCCCCATCGAGGAGTACAAGTTGTCCTTCCGCAAGCTGCCGCAAGGACATGAGGTCGTTGGCAACGGCATCGACAACCCGTCCTCCTCCTCCTCCTCGATGTCCTCCTCGCAGATGTACGGCTCCGGTCTGCACTCGCACCGGATGGGCAGCAACTTGGGCTCCGGCCTGGGCATCTCGGGCAGCTACTCCGGCTACGGTAACATGATGCACTGGGGCCACAACGATTGGCGCAACGTAGTCCTGGCGGCCCTGCCCCTCTCCCACCACTACGCCCAGGGCATGAGCTACATGATACGCGGCCTGGATCCCGATCAGCACTACGAGGCCACCGTGCAGTCCAGGTGAGTGGCAAATCAAAGGGAAAACGTATAGATTATAGGAAATTCGATAGTCACTATAGAGAAACTGGGAAACAGGGAAACAGTTTCGCGGAAGCAAAGCTTACCAATCAATAATTTGTATAATAATTCTTAATATTACTCAAAAGCCACTTGTATTATTTTTTCCCCCTTACAAATTTAAATTGCACTTCAACTTCATCGTTTTCAATGATTTGAGCATTTAAACTGTTGATGATTCAAGGGGAAGCAGCTCATTAGTCAGGATTTGCATATTAATATTTACTAACGACCCTGAGCGGCATAATTAATACAGCAAATGCCTATTGATTTCAGGAACCGATACGGCTGGAGCGACTTGACCAACAGCTTTGTCTTCTCAACATCATCAAATGGTGAGTACTTGGCTTGGTTCTTCCTACCGATCATATTTCTGGCACTAATTAATCCACCCATGAATCCACCATCAATATGCCCCAAGAGCGCAGCAACTATTGGTTACTGCCGCTTTTAGGGTATCCCTGCCTCGGCTAGCCGGGGATACATCGAAGCCCCATTGCTTTGTGTACTTTCTGTTGCTGGGCTGCATGCATAATAATTTGGCATTAAGCTCTCTGCGTTCGTTGATAATCCACAAAAATCACACCGATGCTGCAGCGGGCAAACAAAAAGGCATGCCATTAAAAACAAAATCCGGAAATCGCTTTGTATCGCCGCCCAGAAGGAAAATATGCTCCGGCTGGCGATATCTTAATGCATTAAAATTTATAACTGAAACGAGACCTCCGGCTCCGGGCAACTGGAGCGTGAAGTGAACACGTCGAGCGCTCGTTTATATTCGTTCGCAGAATTTCAGCAATCATTTCGCACTCATGTATACGCACAGAAAAATGCACATGCACAGCATGTCAGTTATCTTGCACCCGCGGTGCACTCGCGGTTCGACAGGTAGAGGGTTTCACTGGGCACTCGATCGGCACTTCAGCGATTTCCCCCATTAAATCGCCTGTACAAATTACCAATCAAGTTAAAGCGATTCCCGTTTTATTGTGACTACAAACTACAATGCCGTAGAGTCTTGCAAATATTAAGTATACGCCAGGTGGCCTGTAACTCTGCCCGGGCCAGGGCGGGCGTGTGCGCATAACTAATTGATGGGTGTTGCCCGTACAGTCTTGACTCTGCATAATGAGGGTGAAAAATCAAGCAGGAAGCCACTGAGCAGGACCGCTAATTGGATGTGGGTAGCGGAAGTCCTGCGAGATGTTCGCATCCTTGCAAGTGCAAGGGTAAATAACGAGGAAGCGAAGATGATGCCCTGCCGCGGAGGGGCAAGAAAGATGGAACCGGGCGACGGTAGCGAGCAAGATCTAAATGCGCACTCGAAATCCATTTATATGCAAAACTATTGTTGCACTGCATACGGAATTGCAGCGGCAGTGACTGGCAGCGTAAAATGTGGAAAACGCGCGCGCACAGAAAAGCGATTTTCCATGCAAATGACGTACATTTGGCGGCGCCGTCTTGCCATCTTTCGGGGTTGCCACGGCGAAAAGCATGCAAATGCGAAACGGTGCGCGGTTCAATGCGGCCTTTGCCGGCACGGCGTCGCGGCAGCCATTTGCGCGGCTGTTGCAGTTGCAAACAGACGCATAAATATGCACCAACCGTAAAAACAATAACAAAAGCCAGAAAAAGTATGCAATAAACATGTGCGTGTGGCACAACAGGGACAAGCGAAGCGGCGAAAATTTAATAAAGCAAAACGTGAATGTGAATGCCGCAGCATTCACAAAGAAACGAAGGAGCTATCGTGATGCAGGGCCCCGGAATCCGGCCTCGCAGCCATGCAGGTATCGATGTCTCCTCGGCAAGACGTGTTGCTTTTGACAGGTGGCACCTCGACACGTATCCTCTCGTTCACTGGCAAGATGCTGTACACAAAGGACCGGGCTGCATCCTGTACTTCATTACGCGCCATTGAAATGCGAGCTCTGGTGCCGCGCCGGCTTCCTCTCCATTCAGAACCCGTCGAACCACAACTTCGTTGGCGTCAATTTATGGCTGCGCTTTGTGCTAATGGAAATGACTTCATTATATTTTCCAAACGCAAACAATTTACGCAATTAGTGGCCAAGCATGCGATGCAATAATAACCGCAAAGGCATCAGCACTGGCAGCAGCAGCAGCAAAAGCAGCAACAGCAGCGAGCTGCAATCGAGCAAAGCGGCAACTAATGAGCCCCGAGTGTCATAACTAGGGTCCTGCTCGCACAATAACAGTAACACTAAAGGACGACAATCGTCCTGGCGCTGCGAGACGAGTAGTTCATTTACCTGCGTTACGTGTGCAGCAAATGGAACGGGTCCCGGGACCCAGGGCTCCACGACTCGGAAAGAAAGTGGCAATTGTGGGCCCTCGTTGGCGAAGGCATCTGCAGTCGCATTTACAGATCATGGGGAAGTGGCCCGGCCACAGGTAGACAGACACATTAATGCTGCAAATGGCATTTGGGAGAACAATGACACGGCCACTCCCAGGAAAAGACTAAAAATAAGCTCAACAAGTGAGGGTTTTGTAGAGGGAAACCCAAGAGGAGAGTTTTGCCTCATGAAGGGTTTGTTATAATTAACAGAAGCACATGGGGAATTAAAATGGATTTCCTAGCCCGAATTGCGAAGACCGAATCCTGAAAGTTACAGGGATAATGATATTTCTAATATTCTAGAAACAACTGAAATTAAATAGATTATAGAGAGGGAACCGCGTTGGAATGAGGCTAAGGACTCCCAGAGGACATATGAACTTCGATTTTCTTTCACTTTTTGTTTGCTAGTTGTGGCGCACATTATCCCCATTGAGAATGCCCTCTAAGTGCATTTAATTTTTACGAGTCTTCGTCTACTATCCTGGGGTCCCATTGTGCCGCTGATGTTATCCTAGCTGGCATTGTTTTTGTCCTCCCTGCCGCAGACCGGGTGCGTAGTTGGTGCGGGGGGCAGTGGAACAGACCCGGGGCCAGGGGCCAGGTATGCAGCTATTTACATCATGGAACTCGGTTATTGTAACGGCGACGGGGCACGCGGATCTAGTTCCTCCTCGGGGGTCGGTCTACGGCAGGGGGCCCAGAGGTCACAAGTGTCAGGGGGTCGTGCCATCCAGCCAGCCAACACATAGAGACATAAAAAATAATGCATTTGGTGCACGCGAAAAAATGCTCGGCATAAAGCAAATGGCAACAAACAAACAAACAGGGACGATGTTAAATAAAATTACAACATAAAGTAAGGCAGCGAGTGTGCCGCCGCCTGCTAACAAACATATCTATACTATAGGGAAGAAATATCAGAAAATGAGAGACTCGTTGAAAGTTGCGTAAAACTTGCTGAAACTGCCAACGGAGGAGCGCTGCGCTGGCAGCAAGAACAACAAGGCATTCAAACGATGACAAAGTGGACCCTCACTGCATGTCCTTAGAATGCGTCGCCGCTGCTGGCACTGAGCGTCTGCTCAAAACTTTCAATTTACTCGTCCTAGTCGACGGCCATCGTATCCTTGCTCCACCAGCTCCTCCAGCTCCGCCTGCCGGATTCCCTTGGCCTGTGTGCGTTTGAAGCTTTTGTGTTGCCGGCGGGAATACTTTAGCCGAAGACTGCAGCAGCGTCATCGCTTTTTCGCCATTCTCTGTTTTCCCTTTTTCCAATTTTTCCTCCTTTTTTTTTGTATTTGTTGCATGTAAGTTGCAAAGTTTTGCCAGGCATATACACGGCCACTGCCAAGAGGATGGGATAAAAAATCCAGGCAGCAGCAGCAGGAGCGCCGGCAGGAGGGGAGCAAGGGGAGCAGCCGAGAAATGAGGGAAACCCGGCAGAAGTTTTGTAGTGGCGGCATAACAAGCGCTGGCAAAAATAGCACCACGCTCAGTCGCAAGATGTGTAATGCGAATTCTCCACGTGAATGTTATGTTTATGTAAAGTGCAAGTCCCACAATGCCTCTGCCACGGGAAGACGAAGCGAGGAGGGGCAGCAGGGGGGCGACTGGGAGCCACTGTTGCTGAAGTTATTCTTTTTTTGTTGGCATGGTCGGGTCTGCCACAAGTGCTGAGTGCTTGCACACAAAGGAATACGAAACTGCATTATATTCCAGCGCACTCTTATGGCCGCTAAGCCCGGCTTTAATCAGGTCCTTTAAGGACCTCTTCCCCCGGCCGCTCCTGGCTAGCCGTTGACCAGGCCAAATGCCAAATGTGGGCGAAAAAATAAGGCAGGAAATAATGGAGGGCGCATCCATGTGGTCAGGCCCGGTGCGTGGACATTGTTGAAATGTCGCTGGCAAACTTGAAAATCCGCAACAACCTGCCGCCCGGGCACCAGCTTTTCGCGAATCTCTAATAAACTACGACCCTCCCGGCCCGACGAGCCAATTCTAACCGGTGCGCCAGTTGTGCGAAAAATCGGATTTGCCTGCTGTACTTAGAAACACCAGCAGTAGCAGCCGCAGCAGCAGCAGCAGCGTCAGCAGCAACATCCACGTCCAACAAATCCACGTCCCTCCATGTCGATAGCATTCAGCCATTTGTATTTGTTGCCGCACCGCAATGCTATTACGTGAAAAGCGCACGGCGGACGAGTGCGAGTGCTCCAGCGAGTGCTCCAAAGCCGGGGTTAGGGCCAGCCAGGAGTGGAGTTGAAAAACCGGACAGGTGCCGAAAGCCGGACCCTCGCCACTGCGGCGACATCGATGGCGGGCGGGCGATTATTTAGCTGCACAAACGAGAAATCACAAGTGACGTTACGGGTTTTGTGCCGCCAACCGCAAGCAATAAAAGTCGCCGTACGACAGCCCGTGGGTCTGGGGCAACATTAGCCGGACGGCCACATGGTCACGGACCCAACTGGACCTCGTTTACGGCGAGCACATTCAAGCTCCATGCTCCGCCGTCCGCCATCCGCCATCCTCGTCTGTTTTCATTACAAAATTGCCAACGTTTGCTGGCCACCACAATTGACAATTTGCTTTTATTTTATGTTGACAGTCGGGGAATTTATATGGTAATGCCCGCCGAGTGTGCGTTGCATTGCATTTGATCGCCACCCGGCGGCTATTTTTCTTAGTCGCTTTACAGGCGGCCGACGACTAAATGGCCAAATGAATGCAGGAAATATGAAAGCCAATGAGCGGAGCAGCACTTTGAGGAATGTTGTATTCCATTTTCCCCCTGATATCCTCTTGACGAAGGCTCTAAGATTTGTTTGTCAGATTGCAAGCCCCTGCTGTGACACCTCTGATTGAACATTTTTGAGACAGCAGAGGAAAATTAAAGGTGTCATGTTCTGAGGCGCTGGCAGCCCAGATGCCTCAATAGATAAGCTGTCCCGGTTGCTGGCCAAACATGCCATGTGCAACATGCAACCCACATTGATATCTGTCTGCTGCTCTCCGGCATCCTGCATCCGGTGTTGGCTGTCTATTAAGAGTGTCAGCAATCACTGGGGAAACACTTCGACATCGCCACAGCCACCGCCACCGACACCGCCAACGGCTTCCTTTTTCTTCCTCCGTTGCCTTAGATGGGGCCGTAAAATATTTATAAGTTTTGTTGCCGTCCCCGGTAGTTTCCGTGGCAGTAACGATGCTTCATTAAAATCGATTTCTGTATGATATATGCACGGATAAGCTATCTGCTCTCCGACACAGCGATGGGCTCTTAATTTACGTGTGTTTGCAGAGCTGGCTTGGCTTTTGAAGGCTTCGCCGATCGCCGGCCAAATGGCGAAATGTTCATTTGTCATTATTGACAGATGTTGCAGGTTGCCATTTTAATTGGCGTCCTTAACGAAATGAGCTGGGAGTGACCTCGCAGCGAGTGGGCGGACTTCCGTCCAGCCTGCTGACTTTTCCCGCCATTCGCATCCGCATCTGCATCCGCAGCAGCACCAGCAGCCGTCGTCGTTGTCGTCTGGGCAAAAGTAAATCCCTCTGATTGCAGATTGCACTTTAAGCGTTAATGATTTATTTACCCGCATGGATTTGATTTAAATATCGGTCGGGGCTGGGTGAACGGACGAACGGACAAACGGACAGATGGTTGTATATTTAATACCAGCACAAAACGAGCCTGTCACTGCGTATTTTCCTCTTTGATTTTCCACTGCACTCCTTACTTTCCAACTATCCTAACTTTCAACGACTCTGCTCCACGTACTAATTGCAGATGGACCTGTCGATCTGTCAACATATTTAAATCACGGTCTGTCAGGTTAGTCCATCTCTCATGCTCTCTCTCTCTCTCCGACTCTCTGTTTCTCTCCGTCTCTTTCTCTCACTCTTGCTATCTCTCTTTGTATCTGCATGTTTATTTCTGCATGATATTCATTTTATTATACCTTGTATATACAGCTTCATATTTGCGCTAAGCCGGCTCAAAAAAATTGGAAACTGAAATACGAATAAAATTGAGGGAAAAAATAATAAGAAAACAAATGGGGGATGGATATCTGGTATACAATATACAATATGCATTGAAATTGTATACCCGCTCCGGGGGAGGGGACTGTGGGGGTGGTCCGAGCAGTTTACCAACTATTTGGTGTGCCATTTCCGTTTCCATTTCAATTCTCGATCAACAACAGAAAACTAAAAAGTCCAAAAAGACAAAAAAAAAACACAGAGCGAGCTCAACTAAAAACTGGGAGGCGAACAAAAAACAAGTTTTTAATGCGTGCGCCATAGGAAAGTCCGTTTAGATGGCCGTGGGTGGGCGTTTGAGGTGCATTTTGAACGGCCATTGAGTACATTTCAATCTGTTGACTTGCATGCCCAACCAATTTGTTTTATGGCTATAACCCAATGAATATTGAAATGCATCCCATTCGTGTGCGATGTGCTCTCTCTCTCCCCGGATTTGCCATCTCTATATACACATATGCAACTTTGATGAATCAATTTTACTATTGTTTGCTCTTGGTGGATTAATAAAATCGCATTGCCTCCCCTAAATTTGTATTGCAGATAACGAGATGCGGGATCTGAGTGTGACCTTCTACGGGAGCAGTGCCATCAATCGACAGAAACTGAACCTACTCGCCCTGAGCTCGGCCACACTGGCCCTGAGCTTACTTCTGGCCTAAGCGCAGCGACGACCATCGTTCAGTTCAGCTTTCGGTTCAACTTCAACCTGAGTTACGAATTTCACCGCCAATAGCAGTAAAGCGAGCCGTACTTTGAGTTCAATCGATTCTTCGAGGCCGATAATGTCTACACACACACACTCTAGTCGTAAATGTTAGCCTAAGAGATGATCTATATAAACAGCAAAACCAAATACGTATGCCTAAGCGTAATTATAACATTCCTGCTACGATTTCTCATTGTTCGATTCGAATTTCTCAACAAAGAGTTTAATAAATTAATCGCAAAACCAAAGGAAACGGAACCATACATTATACATGTAACAATCAATGTAAAAGAGCATGCAACTGTTCAAACTAGGACCCAAAAACGAAAATATAGAACTCACTCTCACATTCGCAGACCATTACAGCACCCGAACCAGTGTACATAGATTTTAAAGCATACTTATAGGTATAAACTGCACCAAAGAAACAGTCACTCGACGGCTAAATAATGAAACTACATTAACATTAACCCGTATACATTAAATATAAATTAAAATTCAATGGATGTTGAATGTTAGAGCCGAGCAACTACAGCTCGACTCGGATGGCATTGCCCAACCGATAATCGATGGCTAATTTGTAGTCTTATGCAGTTAGTTAATTTAATTAATACTCGAATGCATCGCAGCTAATTATCGGATACGCAGCACCCGCGTTTTAGTCAAGTTTCAGATTAATGGGCAATGCGCCATAACTAATCGGTGAACTTTAACTAATTTGCAAAATCCGAAGCCGACACGCGAAACGCGAAACGCGCACCCAGGACGCTGCAGCCGGCATTTCGATGGCTTAGGTGGCGGAGACAAGGCATTTTTTCCAGCTTTTTGCAGATTTGTATGTACGTAGCCGCTAAGTAGCTTAATTGACCGCAAAAATGCAATTAAATTAGTCAACAAATGTATTGATTTGGTATGTAAATTAATCAACTGCAACAGCCGTAGCAAATACGAACTTCCACATGGTTATTCGATTACAATTAGCCGTAAGTGTAAATAAATATCATGATTGTGGCCAGTTGAGGGTGGCAAGTAGCCGGGCAGCCCGAAAGATACAGATTTTGGCAAATAGAATAAGGAGTCGTAACCGCAACAATTCAACAATGATACCCGTTTGCAAACCCCAAGAACCCAGAGACTTCAAAGTCCCTGGAACTCTGCGCAGGGTGTGGCCAAGGTTGTTTTCTGTAAATATATATTGCACCACAGTCGTTTTTGGAATCAGATACTCATGATACTCGTATTGTTGCTTCTGAATACAAAACTGCACCTTTCGTGTTTGGTTTTCCAACACCCTGTAACAACATCTTCTCACATTTTTTGATCCGCAAACCAAAAACCGAAAACTGAAACCAAAGCCAACGGAAAATGCACTTTAGAAGATAGTTTATAAGCGAAATATTTATGAAGATGACGACGCCTACTTAATAAATGTATATGTGAGAGCGATTCACTTGATTTCCAAAATAAACTCAGCCATATACGGAATATACATTCAGCTTTTATAGGATCTAATTAAATGTGAGGAAAAGCGGTCGCAAATGGGCCGGAAAATAGCATAGAAGTATACATATTATGTGTAATTGTAATTGATAAATTACAGTTTACAATTTGTGTTAACCTGAATGTAAATGGGTGTGCTACAGTAAACAAGCGATATGATAAACAGCTCTCCCCAAGCCCCCCGCAAGTTGCTTTGGTCCAGCGACTGGAGCCCATCGATAAGTTAGCTAAATCTAAATCTAAACGACGATATCGGTACTCAGCATATATGCAGATATATATGTGTACACCTGAATATATAGAGAACGAGCCGTTACTTGAATGTGTAATTTACAGCTTAGTTATAGTTTATAGTTTAATCTTTTTTTATGGGTTTCCGTACCGTTTGGTTCTTAGTGCAACAAATACCAAATCAAGCCACACGATACGTGTGCGTACAATTCTACTTTAAAGTAAATATAACTAATATACTAACCTACACCAGAACATTTTCGGTATTGAATGTATATGTGACTAGAAACGTATGTGTATGTATATTTGATTATTTTGTAAAATTTTTCAAAAACTATAAATAAAGTCTATATTACCATATAAATGTAAATCCCGAGCTGCAACCTTTTTCCTGTTTTCACATAATTTATGCATGCCCTCGAGGTCGTATTTTTCCACTTCTGATACCGAATTGCCAGCTACTCCTGCACAAGGATCTCGGGTTGCTCATCTGCTCTCCACCTCTGTGCTCGTTCCCGTATCCGTCTCCATATGAAGACATTGACAGAATAAACACAGTCACCAAAAGCAAGTGCAGATACAGCTACAGATGCAGATACAAATTCAGATACGGATGCATCTGCTGCAGTACAGTGTTCCTTCAAGAAGGGCGCTCTGCAGTCGAGTGCATTCACCGCTGTTTCTGTTGCTGCTGCCGTTGCCGTTGCCGGAGCTGAAGTTGCGTAAACGCAAACTTGGTTTATTTTATTTACTCCATCCAGTTGGCTCACCTTTTGTGTGTTCTGTTCCCCCGTGATGGCTGTGTAGACATTTAAGTGAGCCCAGCCGGCAGAGATGACGACCCCCAACCCAAAACTCAACCCCGCCCAGCACAGCACACATGATGGAATGGAAATGAAAATGGAAAAGTTTTCTGGCTGCCACCCAGCCTCCCAGTCACTCGGATGCCAGATTGGAGTAGCATTGGTTATACAACGCTATGGCATGTATAGTATATTTGTGAGAGTGCCTGGCAGGCAGCTTGAGGAAAAACTTTAAATGGAAAATTTGACAGACAGACATAACGGCGTTTTAAATATGATCCCAGTCACATGTGCGTCTCCCGTCTCCTGCTGGATGTTGCATTGTGTATGGCCGCCGGCTCGTCCATGGGCGATTCGAGTATTATTTTGTGTTTGCAGCAAAGCTTACACATTCCTTGGCTTGTAGGTGGCCAATGCACATACAAATGTGTATGTAAAGTCAAATCTATTTCAAGGAAAATTGAAAAGTTCTGACAGCTAATGAAAATCAGTGTAAGCATTAAAGAACGTGCCGATGGCGTCGAGCATTCGGCCGGCGATGTCTCCGGCCCGCCCCCGGCGCAATTTACTTGTTAAATAATCTGAAAAAGGTAAATATATATAATTTCGGCAAGTGAAACAAATTCGTGAAGAGGCCAAAGGCAGTGGCGCTGGGGTTCGGGGCTGCCGGGTTAAATTGCAAGGTGCAAATGGCATGAAATTACCACAAAGAACCGAGCGACCCAAAATGGCATCCCCTTGTTTCGCCAGAAACGAAAGTGAGTTCGGGCGCCGAGGAGCGGCAAGTGCAGTGGCAAACAAAACCCAAACAAGGCTCCGAATCCTTCCACAGGACCCGCACGAGCCCCGTGTGCGTGTGTGCACCTCATTTCCGGCTATTGTTTTCCGTCCCGAACATGAGTCGGCTGCCTGCTGGGACTGCCGTTGCGACAACTCCTGGTTCAGATACACGAGGAGAAAATATAATGCTCCTATCTGAGGTTACATATCTTATTAAGAGATGGAAAAGCTTCAATATGCGTAATGCCACCAGAGTCTTCTGAGCCTTTGAATTCCAAAGCAAGCTAAAATGAATATGCAGCTCTCTCTATATCTCCTTGAATCTCATGTAAAACATAGAGTACTATTTGTACATCTTGGTTATCTTACTGCTCTTCTAATTACCCAAATTGGATTTGCCTTAATTTCTTCCTGTCTACCAGTCCTACTTGTGGCTCCCGGCTGTGGTTCTGGGTGCTGTTCTCAATGCCATTCTCGTTGCCCTAGTCGAGCCTGTTCCACTTCCTGTTGTCGTTCGGCTGCTGTTTTCACGTTATGAGCTACTTGTTGTCCCGGTGCCGCTACAGACAGTTCCGTAGGCCTTAGCGTGTGTGTGACATGTTTACATAAGGTCCTTTACCGCTTCTAATGCATTATGGCAACAACACGAACGGCACTCACGGTGCCCGTATATATCGTGCTATATGCCCCACCAACAGGAGTACTACACTCGCCCGTGTGTGTGTATGGCAACTGCTGCGAACCTTCTTGTAAGCCTACAGACGCATCCGAGCATACACATGGCTGCATAAATATTTGCATGCGATATTTATTATGCTAAAAATAAGCCAAGATTTAAAAGGCGGCGAAATAAGGCCAACTTTGCGGAGCTAACCCAACGCCACACGGGCTGCATAATGAAAGCAACGGCAGCAGCCGTCCCAGAAGCCTCTGCAGTGGAGAAAATGCGGGAAAAAAACCACATTCAAATGTCATGACAACTCTCACTCAAGCAGCCTTCACACCTGCACAGCCCTTGCATTTTCGCCTTTGCAATTTCCCCATTTCGCTATTCGCATTTCCCCCGCTTTGTGCGGCCGGAAGTGGGTCACGTATGCGCCTTAGTCTCCGGCCAAGACAAAGCCAACCGCCCGGGCGCTGTAATTAAGCGATGAGGAGGACGACGACGACGACGACGACGACGGGCCCGACATTTGTTCCTCAAGTGCCGCCGGATGCCAGCCACTCCGGAACAGAACAAACAGTTGGGAACGGCGCTGTTGGGGGAAATTAACTTAAATTTTAAAAGCTTAATTCGCTTGCCGGCAAGCGTCTGCCTGTAATGCGTTTAGCGATAGGCATTTGCATGCTTTTAGCCCGGACAAGTCATCCGCTCCCCGAACAAAAACAGAGCCGCACAAAAGGCAAGAAAACGGAGCCGGAATAAAAAACAAAGGCCGAGGCGGGAATCTTGCAATTTCTCTGGTTAACGCTGAAAGAAGTGGGCAAAAAAAGGCAGAAAGTGCCAAGCTGCTAAATCCATTTTGCAAGCAAAACCGCCCAGGAAAACCGAGCCCAGCAAGCGACCGACCGGCCAACCACCCAGAAAACTGCCTGGCTGCGTGTAACAAGTGCCACTCAAAACGGCTGGCGGGAAACAATGAAGGCAAAAGCACTTAATAGGCTGCCACAGCGCCGTTGACAGGGCCATTTATATGCCGCAGCTTGGCAGCGTTTTTAATTCATAATGCAAGGCGGTGGTGGGTGGTGGTGGCACGAACCGGACCTGCCGTGGCCGGCGGGAGAAGTTCTAATCTGGGCAGGATGTCCCTGCCAGTCTGGGCTGTCACCGCTCGTCAAACATGGCCTGAAATCAATACCATTTTCAAATCAGATCCAGATCAATCTATGTTCATTGGCCCGCCGGCGCGGTGTCAGCTCAACGGGGACTACTTGGAAAACATTTCCAAAAATGTTTCAATGAAAAATATTTCGCGAACGCCAACGGCCCATGGACAAAAAAGTCATTTACATCTCGCCGACAGGCCTGTCGAATCCAATGTGATGTTGCCGAGCGTAATTAATAAACTTAACTCGATACAAGCAAGGCCAAAAATCTAAAATCCCTTTTTCCCATCATCAGTGCTTGCATTTTGTGGAATCCTCCTTAATTAAGGACACACACTGAATGGCAGTTCCATTCCATTGAGATGAGGTTTGGCCAGGTTCTGCCCATTGTTGCGGAGCTAACAGTCCACGACGTTTATTATACCATGTACATTAAGGTACAATTGGTATATTAAATTTGTGCAAATATATGTAACAGGGAGAAGGAGACATCTACGAACCTGCAAAGTATTCTTGATCAGGATCAACAGCTGAGTGGCCATGTCCGTAGAAACACGTCGTTCTCCGAGATGGTAAAATCTAAAGACATAATTCTTTTTGTTTTAGGTGCGTTTGGTATTTATGCAGAGAATTATTGTATTGAATTTCAGCCACGCCCTCTTCTGCCTCTGAAATTTTCAAATGAGTATGATTAGATATATAAATCTTTCTGCTTACAGTTGAACATTTAAATACCTAGCCATCTTTATAAATATCGGGCAATAAATAATGATGATATGGCCTTTTCCAGTCTCAATACCTTGTTAATGCCTGGGGAAATTAAGTACAAGGTACCTCGTTGTCGAGAAATCTTATACAGCATCTATACTTGTTCATAACAATGTTGCCGTTGAAACGGGCAGCAAAAGCCATCATGAATCAAGCCAACAAGCCGGGACATTGTTTGCTCTTTAAATTGGGGCATCGCATCGCATCGCAACGTATACGTAATATCATTTATAAATACGCCTAACAACATGGGCCCAGCCCATACGTATTGATGGGCACCTAATGCGACCCCAGAGAATGACTGGGCAGCAATTGGTCGCTGGTTGGCGGAGGAGTCGTGTGGCAGGAGCGGAAGCGAGGGCAGAGCTGTTGCTTTTGCTGTTGCTGTTGCTGTTTCTGTTGCTGGAGCGCTAACGAGCTGTGCCTTGGCTGCAATTGTTGCCAGAGCTGAATGCCAAAGCAAATAGCAGCTGAGGGGCAACTGCTGAAACTAAAGTCAAATGCAGCAAAAAGAATTGTAAAAAACGAGCCAGGAGCAACATACAACAAATGGCAAGTTTGGTCGGCGCCAGGGACACCAAAGGCAAATGGGTTGGCGAAGTGGGTGTGGCCCATTGGCCAGGGGAGATGGACGGGGGAGAGGGATCGGTTTTGGGAGGGTGTAGAGCAACAGCAGCCAAATCAGAAAATCCGATTTGCATGGATTTGTTGGTTTCTTTTGTCGGGCCCAGAGTATCCTTGCCACTGACGCCGATGCTGTTGCTACTATTATGCTGCACAGGATTGTTGCTGTTGCTCTGCCTGCTCCTGTTGCCCTTCTCGGTTGACTTTGTTATTTTTTCTTAATGTCTGCTCAATGAAAAAAATGCTCCCAATGCCACTGTTGCCGTTGGCATCGCATCGCATCGCATCGCATCGCCTTTGGTGCCCGCTGAATTTTGTTTGTTTGTTTGTTTGTTTCTGCTAAATTGTGTTTTCCCTGTTCATTCATTCGTTTGGCTTCCCCATCCGTTTTCTCTCCGCTGCGGAATTTTTCAGTGATTTTACATGTAAGCATCCTTGTGAGCTCTATGGCATGTCCACAATTGAGGCAACCACTGCGAGTGCTTGCCCTCGTCCTGCGCTCCCCGGCTTCCCGTCTCCCCAGCACGATTCCCTACAGGATCCGCTTCGCCTATCGTCCATCTCAAATCCCTGTCCGATTTTATATGTTTACCCCGCTTACAATTTTCTTTCCTGTTTCTCTTATTTTCACTGCTCGTCCCCAACGAGGGGTATATTGTTTTCCCAAATAAAGACATTTTCAGAATGCAAGTTCCATTCGTGTTCTCCTACCTGCATTTACGGCGAAATTAACCCGATTTTTTTCTGGGCTTATCATTTATTTCAATAAAAATCAATAAATAAACCCAATTAATGTAGTTTTTCCCTCACACACAATTGATTTCGCTTATTTTCGTTTATTTCTCACAGAAACTGCGATCCAACGTCTTTATACTTATTTTCCTCTGATCGATTTACATTTCTTATTTAATCGATACTATCGATAATATTTAATTGGTATTTTATACGAATAATAGTATTTAAATAGAAAGGGACTAATAAACTTAAGTTATATATCTAATTTTCACTATAATATACAAAATCTGGCAAGATTTTATGGGACTAAAGGCAACATCAATAGATAAGTTAAGGCTTATCCCATATAGTTATTGAAATATGCACCTTTTATTAACAATTATTGAATTTACCAGGTAATCTGCAGTCCAATCCAGTTTCAATGATCACTTTTTATGCTTCTTTTAGAGCCCTGAGCAATTCCCGTGGAGTAAGCGTCAACGAAGTTGTCGTTTTCGACTGCTACATGCACCCCTCAGCAGTGATGTGGGAGTAGCCACTCCAGGTCCTTTTTGCCAACTGCTCCTCCATATCCAGTTGCCAATTGTTCGATTCCTATTGCACACTGTTGCTCGCATGTCCCTCTGCATGTGTGCGGGGGAGGGAGTGGTGTTGTCCTACAAGGATTTCCCATGTACAATAACGTAATCTACATAATTTTCTTTCAGTTTGGTTTCTCTCATGTCTCCCATGTCAACATTTCCCACACCGTTTTTCAATTTTTGTGGCCAGCATTTGACTTTGGTTTGTCCTTGCTGAGCAGGACCCACTCACTTGTTGCCACCATCACTTCACAGTGCCGTCTCCCCGTCTTCCCGCCTCCCCGGCGCCCTGCCACCATTCTTGTGGCATGTGGCAGCATGTGTTCGCCTTCCGGCAGCAGAAAGTACGGAAAGTAAGGAAAGTATGGAACAGAGTTGTTGGTTGGTTGGCTGGTTTGCTGTTAGCATGTTGGTCCAACTGCAGCTGGTCCGCCCTCCACGCCCAGTGCACTCCACCGTGAAGCAGGGACTACAGCTCCCGTCCCGCCGCACTCCCTACGTGGTCCACTTGCCGGCAATCGCATTATTATGCGGGACATTGTGGCCGGCTTTCAGCGTTGCCATAACAGCGACAACAATCCGGACAACTGGCACACACTCCCGCCCCCCAAACACACTCGGCTGCAGCCATAATCCATCATAAGTTAAAATGCCTAACCCATTTGCAGCAGAGATCGCCCTGGCGGTGCTGGCCCCATTGTTTGGTCGCTGCAACTCAACTCGGCTCAGCCCGGCTCAGTCCGGCTCGCCGGCCAATTGTTGATGGAAATCCATTTCATTTTAACAGCCGCCCGTCCGCCCGGCCAGCGGTCGCAATTAGTGCACATCCAGTGGGCCCGGGCAGCGCTTACTTAACCGGCGACTCCGGGTCATCTAGCTGCCGAGGAAAGTTCCCAAGCCCGGGCCCGGACAGGGGCCCGCCTATCCGGTTGTCTGGATGTCAAGCGCTTGTTGTCACAGAGCCTCCAAGTCCGGCGGCGAGCGCTGCTCCTGCACATGCCACATGCATGCAACGTCGTTGCCAGCGCCATCGCCGTCGCCATCGCCATCGCCAACGTGGTATCTGGACGTTGTCAGGCAGCTGCCAGCTGAAGTGGCATTAACTTCTCTCTCCCGTGGCTGCAAACAAACCTCGTTCCTCATTTTCTCCTGTTCCAGGCTTACGGGCCTTAATACTTATTTCTATTGCCTTTGCTCAATTTAATTTTCCAGGATTTTCGAATCTCGTTTAAGCTGCGAAACAGCTTTAAAGAAGAGATATATTTAAATTTGAAATAGGAAATTAAGTAAAGTCTTGCAGAGTACCTAAATTAGCCAAAAGAGGTTGTTGATATATGTAACCTCAACAATTTAGGGCTTATTGAGTTTTTAAAATAAACCAGACATTTGGAATTATATTTGCAAAAAGGGATATTAAATTAAACAGACTTAGGTGGCAAACGGATAGCTTTTTGGTGCCTGCTTTTAAAAGTAAATGAGTGCAATAATTTAACAACTATTTATTGATATACGTAACCTCTACAAATGGCTTTTAAGGCTAGACAAAATTATTCTCCTTAAACCGCTTAGAGATATAATTTTTGCCCTGTAAAAGTGTTAATTTTAAGCCCACACCACGCCTCAAGAAACTCGAAACATTTCTGGTTTATTAAGTTGTTGCAACCACAGAGCTCTGCGTCCGTTTGGGCTCACTGACTTTGTGGCAAATCGCTTTATTTAACCGCTCCACAAATTGCACACTTGGCCCTTCAATAGAATTCAGAGCAGTGCCTAACAAAGTGCCACAATTTTCTAATTACAGCCGCAGTGTGTGCGTGCCCCGGCCGGAGGCACGCAACCCGAGAGCTGGTATGCAACAAGCGCCAAACTGCCGCATTAAATTAATTGAAAAATCAGAAAAGTAAATAATGAACCAGGCCGGACAGGTGGGCGACCCCGGGAAGCAGGAACTGGTGCTGGAATCCGTGCTGCAGGGCAGGGCGGGGCAGGGATGGTGGGCACACACCGCGCCGAGTGTGCAGCGAAAAGTGCAAATTAAGGAAATTCAGCACACGACAAAATCGAATAAACAGCGGACCAACTTTGAGCCGGGTCGAATCAGGTCGCCAAAGGGGTCGAGTGCGCCGACCTGCCACACCGGCGCATGCAACTGCAAAGTGAGTGCCGACTCGAGTACCCGCCCGCCTTCTCCTGGGCCTCCATGTAATCCCGTACAACCCAAACCCCAACCCAAACCCCAACCCAAGCCCCAACCCAAACCCCAACTCGAACTCCAACCCAAATCCGTATTCGCAGCCGTAGCCGGAACGTGAGGTCGGGCGCCTGTTCATTAATCAAAACAATTAACGAGGCCGCATTTGCGCGACATTTCCTTTTTTTGTCAAGTGGCCAACCGACCGCCCGCACGTAGCCGAAAAATAATGAGCAGACATATTTAGCGCCCCGGCATTATGGACTCGAAATCTACGAGTGTCCCTCTACCAGAGCAGGCTCGCAACCGATGGGTATACATACTATATATCCGCAAAAACCATAACAATAACCAATTTGTCAAGCACATTGACCACATCCACAAATTCTGGGCTACGCCCACCGGGCACACCCGCCCCTTCCGAAATGGCTCCGTTTCGCCACGCCGTGCCACTTATGGCAGGAAAACATAAATTTCATGCCAAGGAGTCGTCCCTGCCCCCTGCCCCCCACCCCTCCGCTTCGTGCCAGGGAGTAGCGGAAAAGCTTCGTGGCTGCCTCCTCTCACGATTTCCGGTTATGAGAAATGGCTGCCGCGATGCTTCTGCCGATGTCAGAGCTGCATTTCCCGTTCAACTTAATTTCTGCGGTCAAAGTTGGCGGGCCAATAATCCCTCTTCATTCCCTGGAGACGGGCATAAGTGTATCTCAATCTTTTATCCGGAATGTGCAGGCAAAAGGTTAACAAATAAGACCAGCCAAGCAAATGTGAGGTGAACTTTTTGCACACTTCGATTCACTTGATTTAATTGTATTTTATTACGCATACGCCGGGTAGGCCATAAATTAGAATGCCTTGCTTAATTGTTCTTAACACAAGAATTTTAATAAAATTTTCCTAGTTTTTCTTTACTGGAAAAAGTAGATTTATAAATATTTGATTTTCCTGCATCACCCATACGCAGTGTGGGCCGGACATCAAGAAAATTTCATTAAGAACAAGAATGAGATGCAATTTTTAAGACTTGAATTCACTTTTCTATATCGCTTTTAACCGTAAAATTAAATCGATTAAGGTGGCTGGCCTAAAATCAAACTCAAAACTTAATTAAAGAGAAAAGTTCATCCTGAATCTTAAATGGAGGGAATTAATTTTAAATGCAATCCATCTGCATTGCGCACACATTATTCGGGGCCTGCATGCTGCTCCTCAATCGCCGTGCTCGCGGTAGAATCCTTCCTGCCATCCTTGCTGCCTCGTCCTGATTGCGAGTTGATAATCAAAGAAAACGGAATGCAGGCGACGGCGCCTGCTGGTTACGACAACTGCCACCGGGAGTGGCAAGCGGCTCAGGCGCCGCCGGCACGAGTACGGGCCTTATCCTGCCGCTCGGCCGCTGTCTGCTTCGTTTATGCAACAATTAAAATTCGCAATGAGCGTGATTGTAAATTAAGAGAGATAAAAAATATGTCACATGTGCGGGTTGTTTGTTTTCGGCTCCACCCCGTGTGTGCGGATGAAATATGCGGCGGACTTTTATTTATGATTTCCGTTGATAAATACACTGCAATGCCCCATCCATCCCTCGTTCCACGCCCCGCCCTCCCAGCTTCAGGTAAATAAAAAACCAAGTATAAACGCTGTAGTCGGGATTTCTCAACAAAGAGATACCGTGTACCTATTTCACTAGGGAATGACAAAGGCCGTATCATCACTATATAATTACCGATCCTTATAAAACTGGCTACATGACTATATATTTTGATTTTAAACTGTGCGCAGAAAGATTTATATCTCTTGCTCTAACCATTTTGAAGATTTAAGCATATATGTATGTAGAAGAAAATATAGTTCTTTGAAAATTTCAGAAGCGGAAGGGGGCGTGCCCAAAATTCAATACAAACATATTCTGCATATATACCAAACGCATACAAAGTAAAAGGAATTATGTCTCTAGCTTTTACCATCTCAGAGAACGACGTGTTCATACCAACAGACAGACGGATATGGCTAGATAGACTCGGCCTTCTCCCTGTTACATACACTTTCACAGGGTTAATATACCATTTTTAATTTAAGGTACATGGTATAAAAAGGCCGGAACATGGTTTCGGAGTTATCGAAAACATGCAACACGAGGCAAGGGAGGAAGCTAGCGTGGGGCAACTTCCTGTTGAATTTTTCAGCGCCAGCCTTGACACCTGCCGCTGCAAGCGAACTTTGCAATTAACTGGCCCACGGCAACTAAGTTTGCTGATGTTGCCGCTATTTCTGCTGCTGCTGCAGCCGCTGCTGTTGCTGTTGCAGATGTTGCTGCTGCTTAAGTTGGAAGACGAGCGGAGCGGTGTCTTTTCGGACCTGCATCTGATGGCCAACGGCGAGTCGTTTTCTTAACTTTTAATTATTTCGTGAAATGCGAAAACGGGAATTGCATTTCGACGCAGCCCGGGACGCGAAATGCGAAACTGCAATCGCCTCGAACCCCTGGCCCACTGCCCCTCCCTCCCCCCCTGCACCATTCCCCTTTTGGCGTTTATTTTATTTACCCAGCGCCATGCAATCTCAACTTGCAGCCTTGTAAATCAGTCAGTCAGAGAGAGCGCCCGGGTGCCAAGGTGAGGGTGAGCCGTGACTCCGCTCGGTCCTGCCAGCATATTTGTTTTGTTGTAAATCACAAGGAGCAACGGCAAAGGGAAAATGTTGCCTGCTGCCCAGGATCGTCGTCGTCCGCTTCCTCGTCCTCCACTACACATGCCACTTTACACCCAGGGCAAACACGATTTTCATTTGTATAGCACACACCGGAGGAGCGGCCGGAGCGCAAGAGGATCTGGAGGGGCAGCTGCTGTGTTATTTATGCAGACCCTATACCTCTCTATCTCCCCCCCTCCCCCTGTTCCCGGGCCCGTTTCCATTCGCATTTCCATTGCATTTCCAGCGGCATCGAAGGCAGCGCGGATTGCTTGTTTCTCGTTTTGCCATATTTTTTCTTTTGCCGCCACCGCCACCTCCGTCGCCGCTGTTACTGTTTAACAAAGCGCATAAATTCGCTTGCAACTGTGTCCTCGGGGGTGGTGGTGGCGGCCAGTGTACGGAGGTTGGACCTGCATCCTGCTGATCAGCCCCGCCAAGTGTTCGTTTCGGCTTGCTGCGCTTTCTCATCTGCCTTTCGCCTGTTGGGGGGGAAGGGTCCGTTTTTTGTTGCGAGCGGGTCTGTTTGTTTGTTTGCCAGGGAGCTGCTGCTGGTCAAAACGATTTTTGCCTTGGCCCACAGTCGGAGCCCCGTGCCACCCCCATAAGCATATGCAAAATGTTACTTTTTCTCGCTTTTCCTGTTGCCTGGCTGGCTGGCTGGTTGGTTGGTTGGTTGGTGGCTGCTTGTTTTTGCCCCTTATCTGCACCCAGTTTGGCCGCCCCTTTCTTGCTAAATATAATAAAAAATAACGCTTGCAACTTAATCTCTGACAGCTCGTTACCCGTTTGCATGAGCACGATATTCATGAGCTGCTAAGCTCGAGTTACAGTTACTTGGCTATCGCCAACCGCGCAGCACCATCGAACCACCGGCAGCAGCAGCACCACCACCACCAAATCACTCAATTGCCACGACTACGAATTACAGATTGCGCCGGGACAGCTATTGTTTCACCCAACGCTTAAAGGGCCAAGTAGAAACTTTGCAGTCGTGATTACTCGACAAAGAGATATCATGTACCTATTTTCATAATCATTTAGTTATATGACTTCATACGGTACTGATACATTGAAGAGACAGTGAACAGACGGTGTTGGCCGATTCTTCATTATTTATTGTCCGATCTTTATAAAACTTGGTACGTTGCTCGTTATTATAATTTTTAGCTCTAAGCAAAAAGATTTTTATCTCTAGCTTTACCCATTTCGGAGATTTAGACAAATATGTAGGAGACAAAATATAGTTCTTTATAAAATTTCATAAGCGAAAGGGGGCGTGACTTAAATTCAATATAAACATTTCCAAATATTTACTAAGTGCTCTTAAAACAAAAAGAATAATGTCTCTAGCTAATACCATCTCGGAGATATTATCAATGTAAAAGAAAATACACAATTATGCAAATCACAAAGGGGTTAAGGGGCGTGGCAAAACTTTGCAGTAAACTCGATATAAGTACATACATAAAGGTCCTAAATCAAAAAGAATTACGTGTCTAGCTCTTACCATCTCGGAGAACGACGTGCTCAAACATACAGACGGACAGATGGACATGGATAGATCGACTCGGCTGATCGAGAATATTCGTATATACTCTTTGTGGGGTAAAATCTTCTTCCTTCTCCGTGTTGCATTTACATTTACACAACCTTAATATACAATTTGAGCCCTACGGTACATGGTATATTAAACGTATTTATGCATTTTCACGATTCTTGCAGGAGCCGCTGTAACTTTGACATTTCGATTGAGTTACCCGAACGGCGGTTACCTGGTTAGCCAGGTGCCGGTGGGCCGTGTAATTGGAGCCGGGTCTGCCATTTAATTTATATAATTATCAGAACTGGAGAGTCCCGCGCCAAAGGGGTCAACCGTGGCGCACGATAAGCGAGCTTCAGTTGAGACCTGACACTCGCTCGATAAGGAGGCTCACACACACAATCGTACAATTAGCGATGGCTAAAACGCACACACTCGCGCGCATTTGTATTCCCACACTCGCCCCGGCAGCCATTACGCATTCATTGGTCTGCTGGGACTTCATTGTTGCGGGCAGCAGCTGCGTGCTGCCAAAACCAAATGAGCAATTGACTGCTGCCACACCCCAAAAGCCGGCCCCACGCCCAGTGACCTTCCCCAGCGGCAGGGCCCCTCCTCTCCTCTCCCCTTCCCACCCACCCTGACGGTGGAGCCACCGTTTCGCATTATCTCTTGGCGTTTTAATGTGTCGGTCGGTTGGTAAATAATTGCGAAAAACACATAAATTATGTATTTTAATTTACATTTATTTTGCGCGTATTTTCAATGAAACTGTTACTTGGCCGCAACTCGGGACGACAGGCATGTTAATTTATTGTTGCCTGCCCGATTCTTCCGCCCTGACATTAAATAATTGTGCATTTATATGATTTAATTTGTGGCCGCCAGCCAAGCGGCCAAGCATCCAAGCAGCAGCAGCAGGAACAGAGCCGGCAGCAGCCGAAATGTCCCGCCGGCTCTGACTAATTGCAAGGACCACAGATTCAGGACCCGGTCAGGATTCGGCTCCGGAATCGGCTCTCGGATTGGGGTCACCGGGTTAGCAGCGGCATGAGATCGACTCTTCGACCACAAGTGGATTCGGTGCTGCACTCAGCGAATACTCTGTTGCAGCATCGGAAATACAAAGGATATGGAACCTATACAAGTATTAAAAATTGTCCTGTATTATTGGCATTGAATTTTTTATGTAGTACATAAAATTCTGTTTTATGGAATAACCAAAAACTCTGTGAAAATGATTTTTGCAAGTGCTGGGGAAAAGTGCGGCCTGCAGGCACAGCAACAAGACCGATATGTAGTAAACCAATATGTGGGGCAGGAATTGCTGCTGTTGTGGGGGCGCTGCTGTGAGAGTGCACAAATAAATAGATGATGAATGTGCAACCGCAGAGGCTTTTCCACAGTTTCCATTCACATGTGCTGGCCTTGCACTGAGCCGGTGCTTGTGTCGGATTTAATTTGGATATTTTGCAGAAATTGTCTGCGAGCCTGCGCCCAAACGGAGCGGCGGCCACTGGCAGCGGATTAGCAGGTGAACGGGGCGAAGTGCAGCATTTCCAGTCCGGGGGCGATCAATCGAGCGGCAGCTAAGCGGGAAATGAAGCGTGCCCGGCTCTGGGCTCTGGGTGCTCCGGTGTCTCCGAATTGCCAACTCCGGACGCGAGTCGGAAGCCGTGCTGGGCGGCAGGTTGGGCGGACGTTGTACGGACGGAATTACTTACAAACAAATAGGTATAAGTGGAAAGTTTCTCAACAAAATTCTCCAGCAGCCAGCCGCTTGCCGCTTGACGCTGCTGCCACATGTAAGCCGTGGCGGCGAAGGCAAAAGTCGTTAAAAGTTTATGAAAGTCAAACAGAGGAACGTGATGAATGGAAGGACGGGAACGGTGGCTGGCAGGGCAGAGAAGCTAAAAAAGAATGAAGACCAGAAATTTTTATAAAATAACTAAGCGCAACGAAACGTGGCCCGATGGTCAGCGACAAGGCGATTTCCGTCCGCCGTCCACTGTCCGGATGGCCTTCCAGCGTCATGTCCCTGCTGATTATGTTCCGTCCCGAAGCCAGGCAGCATTCTCCAAGCGTTTTTTTCAGGATATTCCGGCAACGTTTCAAGATGAAACAGTGCACATACCATGGAAAATAAACTTGAAAAAGAGTTCTCGAAGAGGAAGCCAAAAACCGTGCTTCTATTTAAATAAAACCAAATTTATAGTGCTTTAAGGCATCCTAGACAATTGTCTATAATGTAAATGTAATCCCTCTTGGTTTTAATAATATTTAGGAATTGGTTTTTATTAAAAGGTAATTTGAAAGTCGCTTCAATATGCACTGGATTTTACCGCCTTTTTTAGTACATAGTTGGCGTGGAAATGTTTGCAATTTTTTATATAGCGCCACAAATGCGAGGATGGCAAACAACAATGACCCGTCGGGGGCTTAAGGACGTTGTCAAGCGCCATTTTCCGCTTGCAAAGTGATTTGATGGCAGCGGCGCATCCGCCTCAAGTCCACTACCATGTTCCCGTCCTTGGGGCTTGGCCGTATCCGGTCCTTCCACGATTCCTTCAGTTCGTTCCGCCCTGTTTGCGCTGCATGCCATAATCTTTCATATTGCTGGCATGTCTGTTTTTGCATCACAACTCCGGCTGGTCAGATGAGTAGTGGGCCAACATTATCAATTTGTGTGACGGCCAGGCAACTTTGTATTTAACTTTTTGGCTTTCCACTTTCTTGGCCATCAACTTTTTCCCGGCCTCGGCCCCGGCTCGGGTTGCGGTGGCATTCTCGCCTCACCTGCCCAGGAGCCAGTCTCCAAATCTGCTGCGCCTTCCCGAGGGCCGCACCCATTTTAATTTGAACTGTCAAAGCCGTGCGTCGAAATCATAAATTTTATTAAGCGCAGCCGAGCGGCCATTTTGGAAAGTGACCCTGCCTTCCCGCCCAGCAGCCCCACATTCCTTGTCCCGGCCCTCATCTCATCTCATCTATTAGCCGGACTGCACGGTTTAATAAAAAAGTTTTGGCGTCACTTAAGTGGGTCGGAGCAAAAGGGCGCCGACGAGGGCGAGGGCGAGGGTGAGGGCCGAGGCTGCGGTTAATACACAGGAATGTAAGCTCGTATCTATATACACTCGCAGAGGTGAGTGTGCTGCGCCCCTTCACGGTTTTTGTAAACTTTTTTAATGCCCCCACCCTGGCCAGGCAACCGACCGAATTTTATGGGGCTGGAACTGGAAGTTTGGCTGCCTTCTAATAGAGTCGTAATAACTTCATCATTATTGACGCATAAAACAAAATTTATTTATGCTCGCCGGGCCGCTTTTGGCTTTAATGCAATACAACCAGGCAGGCACCCAACCAGCCAACAACCAACCAGCAACCAACCAACCGACCAAGTCAACAGACAAAATAAATGCTTTTATGTGTCTCGCTCGCAAACGATTTCCTTTCCAGCCCTCCGCCCACTGCGCCGTTTGTGGGCGTGGACGGTTGTGTAGGCAGAATTTTATGGAATATATATTTTTTTGGGGGCAATTTTTTTGATATTCCTTTACGCATTTAATGAACTATGATGAGGGTCCCTAGCCCCAGACCGTGGGCTCCCAGACACCCAATTCCCGGTTGCCATGGCATCGAAATCAGCACCCTTTTCGATTTTATTGAACTTTTTTTTTATTAACTTTCGCATCGCTCGCAATTTATTGCCCTTTTTCCACGGAGCTGCTTTATGGCAGCCGCATTTTCACCCGTTCCCGGATCGTCTGTCTTAATGATAATTTCTCAGCATTTTGGCGACCGAAAGGGATGCGAAAATGTTTTGTAATTGCAGGGAGCAGGACAGAAATTGTTGGGTTTATTTATGCATAATTTTGGTGCCAAGGCGGGGCGCACACACACAACGGAAAGGCGGGGGCGGGAATTCTTTTGGAACACCAGTATGTGCTGTGCCAAACGAAACAAAAGCTCCAACAAGACAAACTTAACTAACTGTGAAATTTCTTATTGTGATTGCGTTTGTCATTGCGTTAGTTTACAACTCTGCACACCAGCCCACCTGCACACCTGTACAGTGAATACACCCGCCTCCATTGCTGTGCCCGCTCACATGCCACACGCTGGTTGCCACAACTTTGCTTGGCAGCGCTCAAAGACATCGACTGCACATTTCTAAGTTATGAAAATCTGTGCGCGAATTCTCTTAGCCAAAGCGCATTGAACTGTGCAAATTGCGAGCAATTTAATTTTTTCCCATCGCTCGCTTTTTCCCCCGTAAAAATCAGCCAGCACGGACCCAGTGCAGCCCGTATCCCGGTTGCATCACAAGTCCCCAGTCCCCAGGCCAGCTCCTCACACCTCCGCGCACGTTTCTCACGCAGCTGCCCCGCGGGAGGTTGCGAAAACTTTGCGTAATACCAAAAAGTGCTGGCAGCACATTTCGAGTGCAAACTTTATATTAGAGTTGAAGTGCCACACACCCTGCCACACACAGCAAGTAAGTAGAAAAGTGGCAAAAGTGCAAGTACGTGGCTTGGGCTGGCCTGCCACGCCCGCTCAATGCGCCCTCCGGCCCGGACCAGGCCCCTGCAACGTCTCGCGTTATTTATGAGTTGCGTATGCTTTAACGAACTGCAGCAGGGGCAGCAGTAGCAGCAGCAGCAGGGCAGCCAAGCAAGCAGCACAAAAGCGCAGCAGCACAAAGCAATGCGCCAATATGACAACGACAACTGCGAGAAGCTGTTTGCTGAAAAGTCCTGCGAGGAGGACCGGTCGTTGCAATTACAGAGCACAAGTCATCGACTTGCGCAAAGTTCAGCCAACTTATGATACTCGACAGCGATTCTCTGCTCTGTCCCCTGACTTTTTCGTTGAGGTTATCCATTTTGCTTGCATACTTTGCCCGGTAATTCGAAAATATTGCGAATTTCCCGCACCCAATCCGTCCCCTTACAATAAGGACATGCAGGTGGAGGCGGATGGCGGGTGGCAGGTGGCAGGTGGCAGATCGCGGGTAGTTGTCACGGCAACATCATCATGCAAGCCACCAACCAGTTGGATGAAGTCGCCGTTGCAGCGGGCACCCTTTCTGCAGCAATCGCCACACGCAACAGCGCCTGCCCTTTGACACGCCAGCTTGCGTTTTAAAGAAATTAATACTTTTTCAGGTATTTGCCCGCCCAGCGCTTTTACCTTATTGCCCTCGTTGGTCGTTGCCATTGTTGAGCTTCCCGCTTCCTGTTGCACACGGCAAAAATTCGGAAAAAACCTTAATCGTAAATAATTTCCACTTTCAGAGTGCACACGAAACCCGATCGTAAATTAAGTAACTAACCGTTCAGCCATAAAAAAGGTGTAAAATTTAACAACTATTTAGATTTTGGGTAGTGTTACGAACGCAAAAACTTTGAACTTCCTGTTTTTTGGTTGAGTCTCCAATATAAATAGCTGGATCTAAGTTTCCACTTGATTTTTGCAACATCGATAGATATGCGGATTTGAATAAACAAATTTTCCCATTTTAAATTTAGCGGTTTGCGGGTTGCGTGTGGTGGTAGCCGATTTTTAAAGAAAACTTGTGGTAAACTAGTATCACCCAATTCTAAATATAGATCGACTCGGCTGTTGATGCTGATCAAGAATATGTATACTTTATACTATAAATTTTATAGGGTCCAAAAATATTCCTTCTTCCTGTTACATACATTCGTAAAAATTCAATATACACTCGTTCTTTTTAAGAACAAGGTATAGAAACCCAACTATAAATAGGTAAAATATGAATACTATAAGTTATAGGTTTCAATAAAAACTCCCTTTATTTAAATAAGGTAAACAATATTATTTACGTAGTATTTGGGTCGCCCTAACCTTTTTTTTTACAAAGTTAAGAGTTCTAAGAACCTAAAATATAATCTTATATAATATTGCTGTAATCTTATGTTTCGTGTGTGAATTGATTACATTTCTCTGGGTGCAGGTATTATGCAACCCTCACCCTATTTTCCTTTGGCGTTTGTATGGCTTTGCGCTGAACGGTTTAGTTTGGAAACGCGGGAAATTTAATTGCATATTTCGGATTTATTTTTTATTAAGCCCCACCGCCCCCTGTCATCGCATCGCCAACTGCTGCGGGCGGTTCCTAAATGGCAAAAAAGCTGAACAGAGCAGCACAAACGCTTAGCCACTTGCTGCCATAATAACGGGTTACGGGCAAGTCAATAAAAATAAAAATGAATCTGCAAATTGTGCGCATTTAATGAGTTGCACATGTGCGTTTTTAATTAATAACAAAGCACGCTCCCATCCCAAGTCCCAGTCCCTGTACCACTTCCCATACAGCCATGAGGCAGCAGGAACCCGTTCTGGTTTATTAAAATAATTTCCCGGGGTGATGCTGCTGCCATGCAATCGTGTTGCAACAGCGGAATGCCCAGCGGAAGCCAAATATTCGTCTAAAGCAAAGCACAGCAAAGCCGCATGCAATGTTCACATTCAATATTGGATTATGCGGACTAATTAGGCTAAAATAATTTTCCAATGTTTGATCATCCTCACGCTCCCTTCCTGCCTGGCAAACGCGCCGTGTTTCTTTTTTTTGTGTTTAGATATCGCAGTTAAGGCTGCGAAATCAGAACAAATTTAATCATGTTAATATAATTACTAAAAATTAAGCCATAATCAACACACGCACGGGCCGAGTCGAGGGATTCAACGGCAAACACCTGCCAGCCAAATGGCAAGCGGAAGCCGGCAAAGGGCGGAGGGATATGGGAATGGGAACATAACACCAAAACGACCCAAATTATTTTTAATTCCCCGCAGGATAAGCACAAGCACATGAAACGAGCAGGCTGGCTCCAGAGGCCTTGCTGTTTCCTTGCTGTTTGCCGTGGCTTTGGCTTTTGCCGCTGCAATTTATCCGCGTGCTGCGCATATTAACGAAATGATTATGGAATTCATAATTACGCACATACACACCCGGCCCAAGTAACATGGCCATGTTGGTCCCAGTGCGTATTGTAAAATGCGTCAACACATTTGCCAGCCGGCGGCAACAGCGTCCCCAGAGGTTCGCAGGTCGTCAGACAATGGGTCTGGGGCACGGCCCACATGGCGCATACGCAATTTCCAGAGGCCTCCTTCGCTGCTCAAATATTTGAGGCATACATAGCGCGTGATTAAATTAAATGCCAGCCGTTCAGTGTTCGATTCGCAGCGAGACGGACAAGGCGACACAACTAATTAAAAACGACCAACAATGCGACGTGACCGGGACCCCGAAAAGGAATTTCTGAAGCCCCATTCGATTGCGAGTCGAGGTCACTGACCAGCGCTGACCAGTTCCCAAAAACACCAACAGAAGTGGTTGAAATTCTAATATCTCAGAGGTCTTTAAGAAAATGGGTACACTTGTAGGTAAAATTCATTCACAGAGTTTAAGAAGAGAAAGTTTCGCACATTTCTTTTCAAATTTCTTTATTCAAAAATGTTTTTTATATCAATATTTTTATGTGTGTAAAATTTCAAAACAATTTTGCGAAGGTTAACCATAGTTTTTTTAACCGATTGTTTAGTCCGTTCTGCTTTCTGCTATTGTATTGAAGGAAATGCCAGAGCAATTTAATTTTTTTTTCCATAATTTCATAATTTTCATGACAACAAATATAATCCGCGTTTGATTCCCACTTATTTCCCTACAATTATTACCCTGCCCGCCTGCAATGCTCATTATGAGCATGCGACCAGAAGGCTTAATGCGATTATTGTCCCTCGCATATCTGGACTCTACGGCTTTCTGCATTCGGTTCGGCGTAATTCAATAAATTGCAATTCCAGGCTGCTAACTCGGCCCCTGGGTATTTTGATGGCAAATCAAATGCACTTAACTAAACTAAATGTTGCCACAGTCAGTTCAATTCCGGCTGCCCGTCGATGTAGGCAACGATTTGCCCGCAGCATAAATTTCGTTTGAGTGAGTGGAAAAAAAACATTCAACCAAAACAATTTCACTTCCCCGGCCTGGCTCCGCCCCAGAGCAAAAACTTTTTTAAGTTAATTGAAATTCGACCCCCGAAAAAAGGGTATGAACGGAGCACATACCATGTAAACAGGACGCTGGGCAGTGGGCAGAGATCCCGGGGTCCAACTCAGCCAGAAAAAGGCTTGGGGCTTTAGTTTTCGTGCGATCGTTGCCGGGGAATATTTATGTCCGTGCGTAGGCCTCGGACTTGTTGAATAGCCCTCGACCCGGTCGGAAGGAGCTTCTCCGGCAGCGGCAAACAGTTTAGTCAGTGCCCGGCAATGCCCCGGCAATGTGCTTAAGTCTCATTTATTTTTCATGGCCTGGCCTATAAAAATTGTAATTTCATTACCACCGACAGGCGGTTACAGCGAAGGTGAGCCAGCAGTTTTCCTCGCAAAAGGTGGACCGGTGGGTGGTGCGGTGGGTGTTGCGGGTGGTGCTGGCAAGTGGCAAGTGCAAAAATTGAAACACACTTGAAAAATGAAGGTGGCCGGAAACACAACCGCAACCCACAAAGCCAAGAGCCAAGCACAGAAGCCGAACCGAAGGTGCGCCCCAAAACACTGTCTGTTGGCTGTTTCCTTTTTATGAATTTTTAAAAATGTTGCTGTTTTGGCGGCTGCCGGCGCTGATTTCGCAGTCATGGGCAGCTGGACCCAAATGCCCGTCCACTTGTTAGCCGTTTTACGTTCCCACAATCGCTGCGCTGGTGCGAGGGGTGTGTGTGGCCAAGGTACTTAACTTAAATGGCAAATACACTCCTTCACCGGCACCCCGGCACACTGCCGCACCACTCTCCCCCGCCAAGTCATCCGCCCGGCCAGTCGACATCAATTTAAATTGAATTTTCACTTACCTGCGGGTCGGAGCCGGCTCCTTTTGGTATGCAGGCCAGACACCCGCAATTTACGTCCTGAATTAGTCTAATGTAAAATTCAAGCCCCTGCTCGGGCATTTCCTTGCGGCTCGCTCTTGTATTCATGTATATATGTATATATGTTATATATATAGCTGCTGAAATGTATCTGCGCTGGCCCGCGCAGTCAATCCAGGCTAATTGATTAGGCCCGTCATTTAATTAGCAGCGAATATTTTTGTGCTACTGCGGCTTGGCTTTTGAGCACATTCATCATGCTTTGATGGTCGTCCTGTTTTTCCCAGGTCCCGCCTCAATGTCACCAATTATGCTAATTAAAGGTGCCTCCGCCGGAGGCGGAAAGCTCAACAATGCGCGCAAAATGTCTCTCTCTGGGCAGCGGCGGGTTAAGGGTCTAGGGTTAAGGATCTTAGGCGGGTGGTTATTTTTAAAAGGCCAATTGACGGGCTGCCCCAAAACAAGCCGGGGCTTAAAAAGGCCTAACGAGGGAAGGCGGCTCAATTGACAGCCGAGGCGTAATTACCAAAATATGTGGAAAATGGGGCCGGTTGGACAGGTTGCGGGGCACCTTTTGGGAAATTGATGAATTAACATAAGAATGGTTAGCCAAGTGAGCAGCAGGAGCAGCAGGAGCAGGAGCCGGAGCAAGGGATAACTTAAAGGGGCGGCTTAAATCCGAATGCCTCCGGGCGGTAACGAACCTGTTGATGAATCAAACACAATATTCAAATTGAAGCCAGTGAGAGGGCGTGTCTCTGGCCCTGCCCCGCAGACAATGTCTCTGCCTGCGTCTGCTGATGCTGCTGCTGCTGCTGCTGCTTAACGCTGGCTGCACTAATTCAATTAAATATTTGTCTTTGTAGTTTTTTGTCGAAGGAATAGACAGCGGCAGGAGAAGGAGCACGATGGCACTGCCTGGTGCTGCTCCTGGAGCCGAAAAACCCGGGAAAAAGACAAAGACAAAGCCGGAGAAAAGCCAAGGCTGGCTGTCGAGGATAAACAGTACGCCGTTGCGGATCTCCGGATTGTCTCCGGGATAATGCAAATATTGTCGAGCACGGGGAGCTTTCACTCAAAAAGTGAGAGCAGGCCCCCAAGAAGCAGAAGCAGAAGCAGAGGAAGACGCCGGCCTGGGCTGGAAGGAAGGAATGAATTTATTGCTTTTGGGAATTTTCCACTTGATGGCATTTAATGCGATTTAGTATTTAAATGAAGCAGCGCCTTCTAGCTGGAATCTGGAATTGGAGTCGGGCCACGGGCATGGCACAACAAAGACGATAAACTCATTCGGGCGCATTAAATTAATCTCGGCCGAGGCAGCAGCCGCCCAGCCAAGGCCTCGCTAATCCCGGCCGGTCAGGAATTGGATTGGTTTCCAGGTCTGTTCCAGATCGATGGAATAACATAGTTCCCTCCGATTGAAATGGCAACGGTCACACACGAGTGCTGTGACAGTGACAGGGCAATCTAAATTGTTTTCCCTGGAAATCGAAAAACTGCCACTGCAAATCCCTGTACAGATTTCAAGTAATTGCACGGCTTAAAGGCTGCGTTTTTTGCTGTGATTTTTATTATCAAATAGTGTATCATGACAATATGTTAGTTGAATAAATAAATAAATAATTCGTGTTTCGTAAAAAGTGTGCTTTGCATTAAAAAGTACGATTATGTATGAGTATATAACTAATTGTGTATGTGCATATAAATATTTTCATATATGGTAAGTGTTCTATTTGGTTAACAAATAAGCCAAGCAGCCAATTGGCGATTGCATAATTCAATTAAAGCGTTTGCATTAATGCTAATACAAATGGTAGCGAAATAATTGACTTTCAATAATTTCGCCGCTCGCCGCTCAGCTTGGCTGGCAAAATAAATATTAAAATTAACTTAAACTCGCTACCCGTCACATGCGCGAAAAACTAAAGAGAATTATGCATGAATTATGCACGAAATATGCTAATTGCAAATGATCAAAACAAAGTACTTTCTAAATTTAACGAACCACCACCCGGTAAAGAATAAATAATTGATATCGATGCGTGGGCTGCTACAACTAATATAAATCGGACGAGGTCGAAAGGTTTTTCCCTTGGCTGCGCGGAAGAGAAAAATCTTTCAAGGAAACCTATGCAATGGCTAATCGAGGGCCTTAAGACTAAGCATTTCTTCGTTTTCTTCTAACATTTGTTCGCTTATTAAGTTGTTCATAGAACTTACTTTTGATATATCATAGATATATGGTTCCTAAAATTACCGCAACACCTTCAAGCTGCCTCTGCCCAGAATGCTCTGGCAAGGGTGAGTCCTCCGGGGTTTCGTCTGCGATCCGCAAGTTTCCAACTTGGCCAATTTCGCCTCGGACTACTAATGGCGCAACAGATTCGCACGACAATCTCCGCCGGCTGGACACACCCAGGAGACATCCTGCGCCCTTTTTTGGCAGCAGTTGAATAAAGATGTTGCCGGTAAATCAAAACATACGCATCTGCCACCGAACGGCCGGCTGCAGGCTGCGGATTAGATTGCTGGCGATGATGATTGGGTTTAATTTTCGGGGGTCACTTAAAACCTCTGTCCCGGGCGAACTTACCTTCGCCCTTGGGCGCAGGGTTTGAGTCTTAAGCCTAGAGCCAAACTTAATCGATGCACGAACTTACCTTCGTGCCTAACAAGATGGGTGGTATGTACAAGAACTATAACCCGCTATAACCCGCTACTCCGCAGCGGAGAGTCGAGCATAGTGAGCGGATTGGGAGGACAACAGGTGGGTCATTCGAGGGGGCGGGTCACCCTTACAACTAGCAATAAATAGCCCTAAAAACTACGGGGACGGGGTCCTCCGAGGGTCCTCTACTGGCTGTAGGGGTGGCAGAACTGGTAGACCAGCCGCTGCGACCGCTCCGTCTTCTTCATGATGCCCTTCTTGTAGTACTGCCGAATGGACCGGGACAACTTGTCGTAGTTCATCGCCGGCCGGTTCTTGCGCCGCCCCCAAAGCTTGGCCACGCGCACGGAGTCCTCGATCTTGAAGATGCCCTTGCTGCGGTCAATCCACCGGATGGCCGTTCCGTTCACCTGCGGCGACGCCAGGAGCTCCTTGAGGAACTGCCAAAGGTGGATGTGCGAGCCGCCACCACCTCCAGCCCTCGAGCCATTCGAGCGCTTAGCACCCGAAGTGGGCGTGGTCGTGCTGGTGGATGTGGCGCTGGGGGCCAAGGGAGCAGACGTGGTCTCTGCGTCCATGTCCTCCTCATCTGCAAGGGATGAAAACCAATTAAACATTGCCAGGGGTTCTCAAAATATATATCCCAAATGGAAACTTATTTTGTCTTCAAATATTAAACTAGTGCCATTTGTATATTCATAAAATCAATTAAGGAATTTCTTAGGTTTTAATAACAATAACTCAAAGTAAAAGGCAACAAAGGAACTAAGCAATAAGTATCTTTAAAGTTTGTACAAGATTTTTTACAGAAAAAAATTAAAACCAACTATCTTTGGAANGTCCCGGGCGAACTTACCTTCGCCCTTGGGCGCAGGGTTTGAGTCTTAAGCCTAGAGCCAAACTTAATCGATGCACGAACTTACCTTCGTGCCTAACAAGATGGGTGGTATGTACAAGAACTATAACCCGCTATAACCCGCTACTCCGCAGCGGAGAGTCGAGCATAGTGAGCGGATTGGGAGGACAACAGGTGGGTCATTCGAGGGGGCGGGTCACCCTTACAACTAGCAATAAATAGCCCTAAAAACTACGGGGACGGGGTCCTCCGAGGGTCCTCTACTGGCTGTAGGGGTGGCAGAACTGGTAGACCAGCCGCTGCGACCGCTCCGTCTTCTTCATGATGCCCTTCTTGTAGTACTGCCGAATGGACCGGGACAACTTGTCGTAGTTCATCGCCGGCCGGTTCTTGCGCCGCCCCCAAAGCTTGGCCACGCGCACGGAGTCCTCGATCTTGAAGATGCCCTTGCTGCGGTCAATCCACCGGATGGCCGTTCCGTTCACCTGCGGCGACGCCAGGAGCTCCTTGAGGAACTGCCACAGGTGGATGTGCGAGCCGCCACCACCTCCAGCCCTCGAGCCATTCGAGCGCTTAGCACCCGAAGTGGGCGTGGTCGTGCTGGTGGATGTGGCGCTGGGGGCCAAGGGAGCAGACGTGGTCTCTGCGTCCATGTCCTCCTCATCTGCAAGGGATGAAAACCAATTAAACATTGCCAGGGGTTCTCAAAATATATATCCCAAATGGAAACTTATTTTGTCTTCAAATATTAAACTAGTGCCATTTGTATATTCATAAAATCAATTAAGGAATTTCTTAGGTTTTAATAACAATAACTCAAAGTAAAAGGCAACAAAAGAACTAAGCAATAAGTATCTTCAAAGTATGTACAAGACTTTTACAGAAAAAAATTAAAACCAACTATCTTTGGAAGCAACTAAAACATAAATTGTGAAAAGGGACCAAGGCCAAGATAATTTTACATTTATCTTAAATTAATTTGATCTCGTGATGACTAAAAAGAATCTTGCCATGTTTTAAAAATAAAAATATCTTGGTCATATTTAACTACTTAAGCTTCTTGGTGAATTTTAATGTAACAAATACTATTAAAAGAAGTAAAGAAGCCTTGAAATTTGCTAATTAAAAGCCACACTTCCCATCCAACTCACCTTCGGTGTCCTCGTTGTAGTCCAGATCCAAGTTGGGAATGGCAAAGCTTGCTGGCCAGAGATCGCCAGAAGATGCAGCCAATTGCTGCTGCTGCTGCTGGTGATTATGACCAGGCTGGTCGGCGTAGGCCATCTTCCAAATCTCCAGCTGGGCGTGCAGTGTACTCCCACTCTGGAAGCGAAAAGAAAAAGCCGAGAGTGAGACATTTGGAATGGACAGGCCTTAATCCTCGCCAGATCTCAGTCAATTGGGAATTCTTAGGCCATGCGAGTGCATAATTTATGCGCCAGTCTGGTGGCCAATGCATTTCCAGAGGCAGGCGCAGGCAGACAGCGCGCGACAGAGGCAGAGACCATGGCGACGACTTACTTTCACCTTGCAATGTCGTTGCTGGTCGTTGGCTCAGTTCGAGTTTTGCCGCCACACCACCGCACCACCGCACCGCCGCACCACGCAGTCATCTGAGCTGCTGCTGCTGCTGCTGCTGCGGCGATGGCTCGTAATCATCCATCCAAGTGCTGCAGTTTCACCAAACAACCTTCACACATTCTTTCACCTTTACAGCCATGACCACGGTTACTAATTTTGTATCTTTTTCCCCGAGCTGCTTTTTACTGCTCTCCGATTTCGATCGTCCGCTCACGTTCGTTGCCTAAGTCTTTTGTTTTGGTTTTTTATTTCATTTCACCCGTTGCCACCGCCACCGCCGCCGCTGCAGTAGCAGTAGCAGTTGCCCCCCTACCATCGGCTAACGAGCCTAAGCGAATGTAATCATTGATATATTTTTGGCAAAACTCTCGGAGCATGTGCCTCGGATGTGGAGTAGTTTCGGCCGCTGCCAGCCATCTCTGCCAGCCTAATTGCTGCCAACAGGTTTGTGCGCGGCTTGAGGTTTAGGTTTTTGTGTGTTTCTGAGCTTTGGGTCTTGAGTTTTGCGTTTTGCTTTCGGTGCTTGTATTTTCGATTACTGATTTCTGACTGCCGCTGACTGGGCCCAGAGCATGTAAGCCACTCTGGCTGAGGCTCTGGTATGGCTCTGGCTCTGGCCATGACGTCAACAGGCCAGTTACGAAACTTGTTTCGTTTTAGTTTTCGTTTCAACTCACTTTGTTTTGCTCTTTGTTGTTGATTTTTTCCACCACCACCGTCCCCTGGCCCTGCCCCTTTCCCATTTCCATTTCCATTCCATACGCGAAATTCAATTCAATCGCATTGATTGGCTTTCGGGCGCCCCACTCTTTGGCTCTTTGCCTCTGCCATTTGCATTGTGTTATTGTTTTACGCCTGGCATTGTGATCGATTTTGTAATATGCCCAACTATTTGGCACTCGCCCCGTTAAGTCATGCCTCTGCGCTGGCCGTCTTGGCCATATTTCGGAGGTGTCTCACGCAGACAAGTTTCCCAGTGAGTCTCAGCTCTGGGATTCTGAGAATTTTCGGCATTTTGGGTTTTTTCTTGCACCCAAGATCGCTAGAGCTATTTCACAACTATGGAATGCTTCATTTCAACCAAATATCTCTTTGTTTAGCTCAACTTTTTGGTTTTAACTTAATAAAAGTTATTGGGAGACTCTAATTGATTTGTTTCCCCCGGAAATTAACTTCTACTTCAAACCTTAGACTGGAATTTCACTGAGCTTATCAATAGATCCATTGTCTTCAGTATAAGAGGAACAAATTCCAACAAAACTGAAGACCCCCAACGTAAACCCGATTGGGATTTATCGTGCAGATTCGCGAAACTTTTGGCTTATGCAGATTGCGCCACCGATGACGATGAGTGTGGAACTTACCTCGGGCAACCGCCGCACGAATTCCTCCTCGCTGAGTAATGTCAAAGCGGCTCCGTCCTCGCAAAACTGCAATTCCAAATCGGCCACCGGCGGCAATCGGAACTGGGCCAAGGTGGATCGTAGCCAGGCATGAACCTGGGCGGGCGACCATCCATTTGGATCTGCAGCGCAAAAAGCATTCATTGACACATCCATTCAACTGACTCTGTTTCCCAACTCACCCTGCGATATCTGCAGCTCCGCGCAGATGGCGTCCGCCTCCCGCTTGGCATGCTCCAGGGCCAGCGAAATGACCGGCTCAAAGTCACCACGCACTTCGGCCAAGCCGCCGATGAAGGATTCCAGAGCCAGCGGCTTCAGGTTGTGGCGCTTCTGGAAGCTCGTGTCCTCGAGGCACTCGCGCAGGAACTGGTGGTCCGGCTTGGTGTCTGTCGAGCTCTGGATCTGTTGTTGCTGCAGCAGCGAGCTCAGGTCAATCAGACTCTCGATGTCCGCATCCAGGGGCTCGGTCTTGATGCTGCTCTCCCCGCAGGCTGACCGCGGCGAGGGCGTCTCGCAGTTGGACTCCGGCGGCGAGGGCGGCAGGATGTGCAGCTCCTGCTTGATCTCCAGCGAGGGCGAGGGGCTGCTTAGGCTGTTCAGGCTGTCGTAGCTGCCGCCGAACTTCCCGAATCCAAAGGCGGCGAACTCCGACTGCAGTGGACTCGACTGCGGCGAGGGATAGGCGCTGTGCGGATAGGCAGGCGGAGGGATCAGCTGGTGCGAGGAGCTCCTGTAGGCCGGCTGGGTGGCCTGCTGCTGCGACTGCTGCGGTCCGTCCCAGGCACACTCGACCTTGATCTGGGGCGCGTTGTACTGGAAGACAGTGGTGGGAATGGGAGCGGGGGCTGGGTCCTGCGGCAGCAACGACAGGTCAAAGTGGTCCGCATAGGCCGCGTACTGATCCGGCGGCGTCTGGGCCTGGAACTGGAGTGGCTTCAGCTGCGGGCTGTGCGGCATCTGTAAAAGCGATGGCCCCAAAAGAGGGAAAGACATTTAGTACAAGAATGCAAAGACAAGAGGGCCGGGCCGGGCCGGGTCTGCTAATTGAAAATCAAAACACCAAAGGCTGGCGCCATTTTGACGGAGCCACACTAATTATCGGGCCAGAAAAACAAGAGGAGGGAAAAAGTTAAAGAAGCTAAAACCGATGCGATCTGAGCTGCCAAATTGCGGCCACCTGTCTTAATTATCACGCCCATGAAAGTTAATTGTTTTTATTCGGCTGGATCGCTGGTTTTTTGGAATTTGCCTGCGCATGTTTGGGCTTGATGTGTGTGGCCGCCTTTCTAATTCACCAACCAACAGCAAGCACCAGCACCTACCTGGCCAGCAACAAGGTATGGAAATTTTTCAAATACGAATGCGAATGCGAATTCGGTTTCTGTTTCGGTTTCGCTGTCGGTTTGTTGTCGATTTCGAGCTTGGATTGTTCTTAACCTTAGATTTCCAGTGTGTCGACGCTATAGTGCTGCGAAGCCGCCGGGACAAGAGCAAGTTAGATACTAAGCCCGGAGTGGCATTGATTTTCTCATTTATCAAGCTGCGACTTCGACACTGTGACGCCACAAAAAAACCCAAAGCCCCTAGACGAGGGCAGGGCTCTAGCCTAGCTCTGGCTCTGGCTCTGCCTCCGACTCTGGCGGTGTGCTTTTTTTTAACGAGCTCCCCCCCAAACAATGACTAGATCAAAATCAAAGAGTGTTCTCTCACATACATTTCTGTACTTCACCAGGCCCCCCGCCCCCATCCACTCCCCCCTCGCTGGTTCACCAAATGATACAAACACAAAAAATTAACAGCGAAAAAAAGTTTTATTTGCACAGCGTCATAAAAGAAGGCAGGCAATGCTAATACGGCCCGAATGCGCTACCAATTTTTTGTAGCTGCGAGAAACTGGTTTTTCATTAAGCAACCAACAAAAATGCAGCTGGCACCCAGGGGGCCAAGAAGGGGCAGGGGGAGGCATTACTATGCGCTGTGCGCTTATTATTAATAAAACAGCTCATACTGGATTTTCCGACAAGTACTTTCGAACACTGCGGCTCTTTCGGGGGGGTAGGCAGGAGCTGTCGATGGATATTGTTATTATTGGCTCGGCGACGACGCCATAATTCTAACCAGTCACGATGTTATTACAATTTCCACTCGTACCCCCGTAAGCTGTGTGTTTTAATTGTCCGACAACGGGGCGTATGAGTGATTTCTGTTCGCTTTTCTCGCCTGCCCGCTAATTGCCCGCGCAAACATATTGCCTCGATTTCGCTAGCGATTACCTTGCGTAATCTGCATATTATTAGAGCAGCATCTAAGCCGCCCAAGGGACTTCACCGAAATTCAGAGAACTGCGAACGGGGAACGGGAAACTGGGAGGCCACCCAGACGCCAAGGGAGAACCGAGGACACATGATTCAGCAGCTGCAGCGAATGACTCAGTGGCCGCAATTGGCCATAAAAAAAGGAGGAGAAAGAATTGTGATTGCTTGGCAAAAACTGCATAATAAATTGAGCCATTTATGGACCATTAAGGGCCCCACGATGGGATGGACTGCAAAATGTCAACTGCCCCCCCGACTAGGCGCTACTACACATTTGCAACATAAAAACTATTTTCACATTACATTTTATGACCATTAACCGGCTATCATAAATTGGGGTGCCGGAAAAAAGGTCTGGGGCCCAAAGAATAGGTGGATCGCCAGTAAACAACCTTATCTTGGGGAGTGTAATAAAAGCGGCCAGAATTTGAAATTCATCCAGAGACTCTGATTTATCGGCCACCCCTGGAAATTCAAATCCTCGCAGCTGGCCAATTAGATCACTCGGGTTATTCCAGCCCCTTGCTGTTCAAAGACTGAATCATGTTTCGCACTCGTAAATTTTAATTAAATCTCGTTCTACAAAAAGGCAAGTAAACAAGCCAAGAACAGACCAGAGCAGAGCAGAGCGGAACGGAGATCGGCTCTGTTCTGACAGAATCGGAGTTTCCAGTACCGCGAGGGAGGTGCAGACAAAAGGCTTTTTGTGGCGCATTTAGCTGGTAATATTTCATTGGCGTGTCCGACATCGGGCGGCTGTCAATAAACGCTTTTTCGTTTGTTGTGGCCGTGCTTAGCGGCCAAGAATCGAATAAAGCAGCATATGTGCCAGTCCGCACCCGAAATCAAACGTCACAAACCGCTTGTTTGGGCCTTGTTATCGATCACCGAGCGATTGGCGGTGTCAGTGGCGGGACAGAAAAACAATGAGCCCCGCCAGCAATTAGGATTTGGCATGGCTCTTACTGTCAGGTGTTTGGTGGGTTGTACGAGTATTTTTAGAAAAACCACAGTGCCATTATCGACACATTTAGACGGCGGTTCTATTTTTAAAGCAATTTACAAAGGCCCAGAACTGAGTGAGTGGGTGAGATGTCGGCGAAGTGGTTCGGCGGCGGGGCCCTCTCGTGCAATATGTTAATCCAAATTGTGGACTTTCCACCTGTCCGGATACAGGATACATTAGGCCGACACCCCGGCATACCCGTTGCGATGAAATCTTTTATCGGGAAAAACAATCTCAGGGTCCGTGCGCTGACTAATGCCAATCATTGGGGGGCTATGATATTTAAGAATTCATATACATACGAGTACGTCAGACTGACACGCACCGGCACGGCCAAAAGAATGGGATTCCAATTAAATTATAACAATTTTGAGCAGCCAAAATGGCATAACTTCAAAGCTGACTCATTTCAAATAAGCAAATAAATCGAATATGCCGAATTTATTAAAATTTCAGCAGGCAGACAAAAATTCATTTTTCCCAGCAAAAACAAAGGCCAAAACCGAATAACCAAACAAAAGACATCGCAAGCCAAAATAAAGCAAAACAAACCAAGCCAGAGACCAAATAAAATCCGAGAAAATCTGACCAGCAATCGGAGATGAACATGAAGTTACGACAAGCAGTTTGCCGGACTGTCAAAAGCAGGCTATTGAATTTCCCTCTTGCGCCAGGAAAATTGGAAAACCCTTACCGAAAATTAGCAACAATAATATTCGGGCACTGTATGGGCGGGCAGGGGGAGAGGGCGGTTGTGTTAGGGAGGGGGTAATAAATTGAAAATATTCGATTCCAAGCTGGGGCCACAAAAAAGCAAGCGAAAAACAAGTTTTATGATTTTGTGGCTGGCCAAATCAAACAAAATTCATTAGAACAAGTCGAAGAATGTGGCATATTTATTTACACAGAGTCCGAGTCCGAGTCGGAGTCAGAGTGTGTGCGTTTGAGTGTTGGTTTGCCTAATAATAAAATCAAGTTTACGTTTTAAGAACGACAAAAGCATTATTAAAAGCTGCGATCAGATAGCACTCGAGTAGAGCTGGCAGCGGCTTGCCTGTATTGTCGTACCCGCAGATAATAAATGGAACGAACGAGCAGCGAAATGGCCAACGCCTAAGGCCAACTCACGACCGATCTATATAGCTATATGGTCGCGATATAGCCTTAAAGCCGCACTTAACAAGATCTTACACGGGGCGCGCCCATAGACAAAGGAAACCTTGGTTCGAACAGAACAGAACGGGGCAGAACAGAAAAGATTCAGATACAGAATCGGAATCGGAATCCGAATGAGATACGGATTGAGAGTCGGACAAAAGGTTGTGAGTGAAGGGTACAGTGTGCATACCACATACCCCATACCGTATATAGTATACAGTATACAGAGTATTGTTGCAACCAAGTGCAGCTTTGAAGGCCTTGAGCGCTGACATGGCCTGTAGTTGAGTTATGGCCAGGTGATATTTAAATTAATTTATATGTATCTTTGAACTAAATAAACAAACTATGCTAATGCCGCACAGACTTAACCTCAGGTGTTCGTTCGCTGTGCCTTTGAGCTGGCGACTCCAACTGGCGACAATTGTCAGGTAATCTGTTCTAATCGCATTATGGCAATGGATCTGGCAAAAGCCACGAATAGTAACTGAAACCCAGGCGGGTTGGCTGGCTGGCAGGTAGTGAGGCACCCCTGAACCCCTGAGATACAGTCACTTTTGCTGGTCGCAAATTGTTTGTTTAATGAATGTTCGCTTTATTCGCGCGCTTAGGGATTGGATACTAGGGGGCAGCAGGGAGACGGGCCAAGGGGTTATGGCCATGTTGAAGTGCGCTGTCAACAGCATAAGCACACTCGCAGATACCCAGATACGCAGATGGAGATAGAGATAGACACAGAGGCAGAGATACACTCGCAAATCCCCCGACCGTATCCGAGTACGGGCACTCGGATGCGTGGGTTAAGCTGTCAAAGAGACAAGACTTATTTCTGCTTATTTTTACATCGCCAGCCCTGTTGTTTGTGCCTGTTGTTTCACTCATTATTCTGCATTTGTATCTCTATGTGTATCTGTGTGTCTGTCGCCGAGAGTATCTGTATCTCGGCTGGCTTTAGTAACGTCGTGACGGGGCAATTCTGTGTGCAGTTCTTGCCGTTTCTTCGCTTTAGCCTGGCTATTTGCATTGCATTTAATTGTCGACATTTCATGCTAGATAAATGGCTCCCCGGCAAGGTTAATAAATATCTCGATGCTGGCACACACTCTTCTAAATGGGTGCAACATTTCAATTATGCTGGGAACCGAACAGCATTCTTTTGCTTAAAATATGCAAAGTATCGGGGGACATGCAGATATGCCAGTGAGACGGTCTAAATTCTAGAATGTTCCGGCTTGTTTTTAAAGCAATTGCGGGCAGCCGCCAGGTAATCAAATTAATTAACACTCCATAGTTGCTGGCAGAAAATTTCCAAGCTTATAGATTTCATTTTATTCTATTCCTTTGACCTTTAAGCTGATTAAAAATTCTGCTCGAATAAAATAAACATATCTAATGACAGTTTATGGTTATTTCTTATTAAATCAATTGCCTTCTCAAATGACTTTTTCCATGTGCAGCCGCAACTCCTCAATATGGCGCACATTAACCTGCCTGAGAACCATTTGGACACTTTTCCGACAACGCAGACAGGAGGCCACAGCCGAGTGGCACTTGCAACCTGCCCGGGAGCCTGCCGCAGCCCACACCCAGGAATGTGCTTATGTCTAGGCACTGAGCCCTGAGCCCTGAGCCCGTTGCCACTGCCAATCCTACCCAATCCCAATGCAAATCCCTCCAACGTTTCCCCGACTACGACTGACTGCTGCTGCTCATTATGCGCTGCACGCAGTGACAATTATTCTGTAGAAAAGACGTTGCGAAGCCAACTCATTTCAATTTGCATAAAAGCCAGCCAAGAGGCACTCGGCCACAGCGTTGCTGTGGCAGCAATACTCGAGCTCTTGCCGCCGGAGCTGCGCTGCTTGCCACACAATGGCCACACCCAAAAAGTGATTATTATTGTATAATCGGTTTGATTGATAACCCAGCCGAGCATTAGATATTGTATTGTATGTACGATAGCTACGAGCATGTATCGCCGCAGGGCCAGTGACTTTGGCAATTCTGAGGCCAACAATCTTCTCGCACAGCGAAGAAAGGCTTGGCGCTACGAGCTTAGCGCTTGTCGGAGGGAGGGAAACGAAGACAGGCCGACAAGTTGAAGTATTTATGTCATGTCGAGTTTTCCTCAGTTTTCCACCAAGAGCCAGAGCAAGTCTCGGCTTAGTGTGGCTCAGCTGCGAAAGCGGCAGCAAATGCGCTTGCATTTATAATTGTTGGCAGTAGTATTTATTTTATTATGTCCATAAATATAATGAGACACGAGTGTGGGGCTGCCTGATGCTGCCTGCTGCCTACTGCTTGTGACTTTGGCCGTGGCGAGAGATTGGAAAAGCTGCCGAAGAAGCGGCAGCGACGTGCAAAATCGCAGCGGAGACACATTTCCATCAAATCAATCAAAAATGGTAAATACAAGTTTTTTTTCCCCCCTTGGCTTCGGCGTTTCTGTATTTTCTTTTATTGCAAAGACGTCAAAGAGCTGCTGCCTAAGTAGGTCCAACAAAAAGTATCTGCTGCTGCTAGCGCTGATGCGGCTGCTGCTGCTTCTCCTTCTGCTTCGACTTCTGCTGTATCTGTTGGATTGGAATGCACTTTCCGAGTGAAATGCCAGGCCGACATGGCAGCTCTTACTACTATTTGCGCCTCTGTTTGTTGTCATGCCATAGTTGACAATCATTTAGAATCACTTCTTGCAAAATGAAAGCATCTTTTGAAAGTTGCACTAAGGACGGCTTTTGCAGCATCGACTGCTGATGCTGATGCTGCTGCTGCTGCTGCTACTGCCACTGCAGAAGCTGCCACTGCTGTTATTGTAATTAAAGCGAAATGCCATAAGACAAATGCGAAAATGTAACTGGCAAGTGTTACTGCCAACTACGCTACTCTCACCCAGTGACACGCATTCGCCGCTGCCGCTGCTGCTGCCATCGTCGCAGCCATCGCGAGATGTGTTCGCATTCGCGAGATACTATACATCTCCCGCCTACACGAGGCGTTTGGCTAATTAAAAGCCGCTGCTGCCGATGCTGCCGCCACATCCATCGAACTGCGCACAATGCCTTGCCTCGAGAGTGGCAAGCAGATACACTTGCTGGCTGATAAGCAGGCGGGGGCCAAGGGTTATCGCGCTTATCGGGCTATCAGTGGGCCCGGGGGCCTATTATTTCTGCGAGCTGCAAGTACGATGTGTCGCTTCCACTTACCTCGCTGTTGCCTGCCAAGTACAGCATTTTCTCATACTCCATTTCTGCTCTTGCCGAGTGCTAATAGCTCCTGGGATGTGTGTATACTTAAGTGCGGTTGATATACTTCTCAGGTCGCGGCGGCTGTATCTTTTCGCTCGCTTAAGCTGGCTGCTGGCTGGCGTGTTTGCATGCAAAAGTCTAAAAATCAACCTCGCCTGCGAAAGTATCTCTCGGATTGTCGTCGCCTGTCTCGTTCTCGCTCGCGGCGCGCCGCTCTCTCCCTCTCTGTCTGGCTCTTTCACTTGTTGCTGTTTTGGTTTTGGACTTTTCAATATGTTAAACTAGATTCACTCAAAAGCTGTCTGTATTGTTTCTCACTGCCCCTGTATTCATAATGAGTTACAAGTTTTGTTCAGTTTCAGTTTCAGTTTTCGGTTTCAGTTTTGTTTCAAGTGTTTTTTTTTTGTAAGCTGATCGATTTAGGCACTGATTGGGCAGTTTTGTGTTGCATTCGCCGAATGGCTGATCACTGATCACCGCTGCACTTCGTTACTAAAATTTCCACTGGCAAACTTGTTGCTCTCTTTCGATCGCACTTGGTACTGGCTGTGCTTTGGTCCGCTGTCAGCAACCGTTCGCAGAGTCTTCACGCTCAGTTCTGTGAGCGGTGTGTGCCACGATCGCTCCGCTTACCTCATGCCTTCGAATCTTGTGCCTCGGAGCTTTTGAGCCGCCAAACTGGTTCGCAATGCCTAGCCGAGCTTTCCGCCTGCCTGCCTACATACATACCTACCTACCTACCATCGCGGTTCGTGCTTTTTATCGATGCCAACAAAAGTCCATCAATTTCGCGATGAAATTTATTGTTTCGCATAAAGTGACACAGGCACTGCCACTGCCACAGCCACTGCCACTGCCACAGGCACTGCAACTGTGATTGAATTGGCCACGCCCACAGCCCACACAAGCCACAGTTCTGGCCCGTTCTGACAGTTTCGGTTGGGCCAACAAAAAAATCGAGTCGCTGGCTAACCAACACACAACCCATCGTCAGATACGAGATACTCGTCGCACAGCACTGTACGAGTACGAGTACATGCGATTCTGTATGTGTTTCTGAAATGGCTCCGGCAGCGCACTGCTGCACGTCAACTGCATTATCATTTCCGCTTCCGCTTCAGAAGACGCAAAGACGCCGGAACAGTGACCAACACACTATGCAGCTGCCATGCAGCATCCAGGCATCGGTAAAAGCCGAAATACAATTTTGTTTGGCATTTATATTTCATGGCACAATGACAATTCCACAGCTTCCTTTTTTGACAACTCATAAAAACGGCGACGCCAGGCCCCGATTTTATCCTTTTCGGGAATGTCCTGACGGTCATTGACTCTGCCGGGGGACAGCATCAAAATTTAATTATTCCAAACTCTCAATGCGGAATGCGCGATGATAAAGTTTAGAGCTTAAAAGTCAGCAATCCCATGCTTTCACATTGAGCACAAATTAATTTAAGCGGGGAATAAAAATAGGCGTTTAGATTTTGTTTTAAATATCAAAGAAAATATCAATTCTCTTGCTACAAATTATGCAGCTCATAATGCTTAATTAACCGCAGCTGCCTTTTGACTGTCAAATTAATTATGAGATCCTTAAACCCTGCCGGATGATGCAAATCATTGCACTTCTGTTCGGGATGGCTACCTCTCTGGCCGGCGGGAGATTCGGTTGGATGATTTTTTCATAGACAATTGATTCGCGGTGCAACGGGAAGCAGCGGCGTCTAAAATGAAAGGCTTGTCAACAGCAATTGGCACTCAGTGCCGCTGTTAACCAGGTGAAGCCGAATCAGGAGCAGCAGCCGGTCCGCCGGTGGCCGTCATTATGCCGGATGTTGGTAGCCGTTGGATGGCCAACCCTCTGCGCTTAGCACGGGACTAGCCAGCTCCCTCCGACCAGCTCCCTCTGACCAGCTCCCTGCCAGCGGGCTAACGCAAAACACAGGCACGGCACGGGAGAACAGAATCCATGGAATTGTGTTGGACAGCCGACTCAAAGGAGCGCTGTAGGAGCCGCTCTAATGGTGGCCTGCAACCGCCGATGGCCGCTGTTGGGGAGCTCCTTCCGCGACCAACCGACAACCGATGGCTCCTGTGGATTGGCCCGCCGAACGTGCCGAAGTGGCAGGACTCGCAAAGGCCGCAGCGAGCAGCTGAATAAGCCCCTGGGGCGTTGAGCGGTCCATCTCTGGGGAAATGAAGCCGGAGCACCAAACCGGGTCACCTGGGCAACCACTCCAGGGAATAGCCAAGCCAGCGTTCACTCAACAGCCTTATTATACAACAGAATTGCAGATGATTTTGATCTACGAAGGGTGCTTCAAAGCCGCGTCAAAACGTTGTCATTGGGGATGGGAAATTCAAACAGCAAGCGGCAACAATCTTGAAGATAATTAAGGAAGATTTATGTATATTCCAGCTGAAATCTGGAAACCACAATATGATTCCAATTCTCCAAAGAAGCCTCTTCAAATCTGCGCCATAATTTTCCCGTCCAGGGAGCAACCAAAATCCGTAACTTTAAGCAGAGCAACAGGATAATTTCAGCAAGCCAGTGCAACGCCTGTAGGCCTTGGAGCCATGTAGTTATAGGCGGCCCATTGGATTACCTATTGCCTCACCAGTGGCGCCACTAAGCATCATTTAATCAGCCTGCTGCAAGATAAATCAGTTGCCAATTGGGGGACTTTGGGGCCAGGACTCTCGCTCTGCGGCTGCCAGATAACCTGTGGCTGTGTCTGTCGATTCGAATTAAGCCATGCACGGAGTCCGGAGAGTTGATTTGATTTGCTAGACATGGCCATGGACATCATGTTGCCCTCTTATGAGTGCCCGGAGATTCAAGGCGACGGGCGGGAGGAGTGAGGCAGGTGGGCAATCGGGATAAATGCGTATATTGTGCAGTGTGCATTGCCGGGGCTGCCAATGGGATCTCACACTGATTGGTCTTAAATCAAAGCAAGGATTAATGCATTGGGAGGTGGCAGCTGTCCCAGTTCCAGTCACAATTACAGTCGCAGGCCCCCGTCCAGGATTCATCCTCCTCCTCGAACGTAAACACATCGAGACCAGGGACGAGCAGAGCTGGGCCGGGATGGCAAAAACAAACCCAACTGGCAGGCACATGGGCGTGGGCTGTCGAGTGGGGGGCGTGGCAAAGACGTGAGGCGTGACAGCGCATGCAGCCGGATGGCTGGTCAATGAGACACTTCCGGTGTAGGAGGCCACAGCCGGAGCATTGATGTAAATGAAAGCCGTTACGCTTAAGCCGGGCACAATGCCCTGGCAGCTCGCACTCCGGAAGCACTGCATCCACAATGGGTGGGCTGGGGGACGGTGCAGGACGTTGTCTCTCGTCTGGGACCGGATCGCCTAGCAAACTGTTGCACGCCCTTTGGACATCCGAGAAGCAGTGCCTTCTGCAGCAGGTCCCTCCGGAAAACAGAGATGTGCGTACGGCTTTTTAATGTCCAAAGTATTGCCGTGGCTTTTGATTTCTAGTCAGATGTTTTTTTTAATATGTGGAGGTGAATTTAAAAACAAACTACGACTTCAAATCCCACATAAATTACTATTTAAACTAGATTCCTTTGATATCCAATTGTATGTTGTATAGGTTTTTCGTTGGGGCTTAAAATATCTGATTTTGCCCGTCCGAAACCTTTTAGGAACTGTAGGATTATAGAGAATTCGATAAATACTGAATGTACCGAATGTATTTAATGCTTTACCACCACCTACGACAACTATACAGAATAACCATGAATAGGAAAAATTTGTTGCCATAGTTTCTCGCAGCCCTGCTGAATGCTTTCTGGTGGACAAAAAACACTGAATCGGACATCACCGAATGGAAACCAGGATCTGAGTCCTGCAAAATCCCAGTTAGCGGCAGGTGTTTGTCTGAATTGCATCAACGAATGGCGATTTGCGGTGTCAGCTCGCATGGAAATCCGCCCGCAAACCCCTTCACAAATGTAAGCCCTTGGCCGGCTCAATATGCGGGCATGTAAATAATTGCCACCACCAAACGGCCCGCCATCAGGGTCTCCATCGCCGTTAGCGATTTGTCCAATGCCCCAAAGGGCACTTTTCGCGATCCGTGCTCCGTATTTCGTGCCCTGGATGCTGGCCGTAATCGTAATCACCGGAATGCTGGTGGCGCTGGCCAAAGGAGCGCGACATGTTGAGTGTTGAGCTCAATGAGCCGACGCGTTGATTTCAAATAAATAAAAATGTTAATTTTAAAACGGAGCTGCTCTTGGAAATTACCGTTATTCGTTGTACGTGTTTAATTATTTTTAAATCACGCTTCGAGGACTCGTCGCGGGCCCCAGCTCGGCGGCAGGACCACGCAGGACAATGTGTTTTCGCAGGCAAATCACGTGCCGATTGTCAGCTATTCCAGATCATTCGGCGCGGCCCGCAACTGTCCACTTAAAGTATTATTGCCATAGTGTAGCAGCATCCGTAATTGCACGGAACATTCGATGCGGTGGGGTTTGCTTTTTTTGACCTTCGCGCGGCGGTTGCTGCTTTTCGGCAAATTGTAATTATGACCTCTTTGAGGTACGGCCAACCGGAAAGTGGGGGCGGCCTGCATTTGACGCAACTTTAATGCATAATAAATGGAGCAAATAATAAACTTTAAGGCCCCAAAGACAAAGAGCGAAAGGAGCCAAACTGGCCTCTGAACGGACACACACGCACACAGGCCACACAGGCCTACTGACAGCCAGTGAAAAGTCAAAGGTCAAGCCTCATGGAAGGCGAATTACTTTGTGGACTTAAGCCGAAATTTATGCTTTAGCAAATAAACGAACACAAGGCACAGCCCCAGCACCGGCGGCCAAATGCATTTAGCATTATGCAAATGACAAACTCAGTGACCGTGTCCCGGCTCCTGTCCGTCCGGATAGAAGTTGATTAATTTGTTGCAGTCCGTTGTTTTTCGGGCGAATTTCTATTTGTGTTTTGCTCCGGCCGCATAATGAAACCTTTTGTCAACTGGGGCGGCCATTGTCTCTCTGCTATTTATTAATTAATCCAAACGTTTTATTTGACTTTCCGGGGCCAGGAAGTCCGTCAAAGTCCACTTCCACTTTCGAAATTGTTCGTCTCAGCTAGCCCGGCAAAATGTGTCCTTTTTTGGGACTGAATTGCCGCAGAAGCCACGTCATCATCATCGTCATTGGATCAATCTCATTTGCCTTCTCAATCAAATAATTAATTGCAAATTTGCGGTTCAGTGCAATCAAGTTGGCTTTGACAGCGCCCACCTTTCGATGCCTTTCCCTTTTCTCTGATTTTATATTTTTAGCAGGCATGTTAACTTGTATACTATATATAGAATGGTGCAGTGGTTGAAGGAAGCGCTCTTCTCGATTTTGAAAATGCTCGAGTGAAGAGCAGTGGCAAGGCCAAGCTGCTTATGCAAAAAGGCTGACAGTTTCTAGAAACATCTAGTCACATAAGCTCTTATTTATTTCTTGGCATTCGTGGGGTTTCTTTTCCACTCGGCAGTGACGTCAATGGCAGGGCACTTGAACCAAATCGTAATCATGTAGAGCTCATTTGCCTTGAAAGCCGAGTGCATGCAATTGAAAAAGAGGCTAACAGGATAACAGGTGAACGCCTGTCCCTCCACTCCACACCACACCACGCCACGCCACGCCACTTTGCTCTAGTCTCCTCTAACCAGGTCGCCATCATTATTGGCAGCGATAAACATAATGGCCATTCGTGTATAATGTTGCCGGGAATCAATTGAATTATGGCACTGCTCAAGGGCTCCCAAAGGGCCCCCCTCCGATACATGATGTCTCGATCTGAGGAAGACAATCGAGCAGCAAATTGCGTAGCCCGAAACCGAATGCTTGACTTGCTATGCCGCTCCCTGCGCTTTCCGAGCAGCAGGACCTTTCGGATGCCCCGCCTGCCATTGTCTTTCTTCGAATGCAAACGGCATTCAAGCATATTGAGCATCTTCAAATGCTCCGCTTCTCCTCGTCCTTTCTTCGCCTCAGATGTAGCTATAAGCTCCTTAGCTTTGTTCCGTTCCATCCTGTCCTGCACTGGGGGAAGTGGTTCCCCCTTTTTTAAAGAAAACATAAAATTTATAAAGCTTTTCCACAACTTTATTGACTGCCGTTAAAGTAAAGATATTGCCACAGACTCAAGGACATCTGCACAAAAACGTTGTGTCGCAATCCAATTATCACATCTTTGGTTTTCTGCGAAAACTTTGATTTGGTGTTTGATTGATTGCCTTTTGTGTGGAGTGCTAAGCCATGTTTTGTTCTCGGTGTAGGTTTCGTGCTGCCTCATAACGTGCATCCGTGTGTCCTCACTATTTGCATGCCAATGCCAATGTCCTCCTCTCTCGCCGAAGGCCCCGCTCCTTTTTGGTGGTGCGCTTCAATGGTTTTGTTGGTCCCCGCATCGGAATGGCATGCTAAATCCTTTTTGCGAACAAATTCAATTGTGCTTGTGCAATTTTTGTTTGATAACTGCCGGGCAGAGTGTTTGAATCTTCGATTGTGATTGCGACACAACACACAGAGAGGACTATCCAAAGCTGTGAATGCTCGTCCTCGTAGGTGGGAATCGTAGGAAACACTTTATGCGATTATAAAAATGCCTGATTGCACCTTCAGAGCTGGCCGAGCACTAATGCTATTTAAAGATTACCTGCTCCGGCTTGAAGCTCGGATCGATGCGAAGCAAGGAAGCTTCAGCCAGGCCTCCCGCTCCAATAAACAAGCTCGCAAAGTTTGGCCAAAAGTTTCAAGCTTAAGCAGGATGCGGATGCGGATGCGGATGCGAAAGTGGATCGCTGGCTGCCTGTTGCCAACTTAGCTACAGTCAATTAAGCCCGCAGCGGGATAAAAACTGCGCCCGCAAGCAAATAAAATGGAATCTAAATAAATAGCTGGGGCAACAGCTCAAAATGAAACACAAGCGCAGCTCCTTGGGGTCCAGCTGCCGTGCCGTGCCCCATGTCATTGCACGCGTTATCCCTCAAGCAGCGGGCGGAGGGTGGCGCAAGCAGCTGCAAGCGTGTGGCAAAATTAAATAGAAAGTGGAAGGAAACGGCACTGGATTATTCCCCCTTTCCACGTTCCTGCATCGTGTGCCGTGCACCGTACGCCGGGGCGATGCCCGGACACCCTGCGCTGCACTTGCGGCTCCAGGACTCGGGTGGCTCCCCCGCCCGAGCCGAAAGCCATCAAAGTCGCAACACAGATAAATGCGAACGTATATATAAGATGTGTGTATGGGCGAGCGCCGGAGCAGCATCCTGGCATCGAAGGTCCTTGCAAAGGCAAAGGGACATTGCTCTGCTCATTGAACTGTGGCTAAGAATGTAGGAGGCAAGCGCCCTCCAACGCGGTGGCGTCTCCAGGCGGCGTCTCCCTTCCTTCGTTATGAAAATGACAAATGCGCTGCTGTTGCTTCACTGCGCTGCTCCACTGCTGCTCCACTGCTGCACTTATAATTAAAATATGCAAATGCTGCTCGGTATGTCAGCGGCAGGGCTGCCACATGTAAATATTTATGCAGCCGCCTGGACGTCCTCCACCTCGCCCCGGCCCTGCAGTCTTCCCGCAAAGCGCATTTTATTGCCAGGCCGGGCTCGGAGTTGGCATAATTTGCATGTAAACGCGCCATTTTTCTTGGGGTCGCTCCTCGAACCCAAGCCCAAACCGAACCCGATCCCCCATAGCCCGTTTAATTATTTTGTTTGCCTGCTGCTCGCTATTTATGCAAATGCAAATGTTTTCACATCAATTTCCAAGACTGCGGGCTCTCATTAAGCTCCGCCCTCGGCTCGGATCGGCACGGCCATGTCCCGGCATGTCCTTTCCATTCCATTTCATTCCAACTCGCTCCGTACCCGGCCTTCGATGCGATTCCGTTCAGATTTCCTCCTGACAGCCACCGCGATTATAATTGAGTTCGGCAAAGTGTTTTGCCGCTCAATTGATTGCGTATACGCATCGTATGCGTGCCCATAACAATATTTGCGCAATGTTTTTTTAGCCAGGATGTATATACTTTTCCGAGCTCTGTTGCGGTCACTGCTGGTGCTGGTGCTGCTGCTGCTGCTGTTGTTTCGCCGTGTTTGCCAACATATTGGTTCATAAATTACGCAATTGAGGCGCGCGTGGGCCCAGCGGTGGCCTTAATCAAATTAACCAGTACAGATGTAAATTAACTTTTCATATCGATTGCAATTCAATTAATTAGCATGAGGCCTGATGCTGGGCAACAGCGACCAATCGACCAATCTGAGCTGTGCAGATTTCGCGGAATCGGAAGAGGAATCGCCAGCGGGATCCTTGGGCCTTAAAACAGCGCACAAAACAGAATGGCCGCGGCTTCGGTGGCCATGGAAAAGTCATTAAGCCCGCCTCGACTGGCTGTCACAATTTTTATTGCACGCACTGTGCACTGATCTTGAAAAAAGCACAAAATACAAGAAAAAAAAAAGCGCGCGGGAAAATGATGCAACGGCGAAGAAAGAAGAGAAGACCCGACAACAACACCTTGCAACGTGCGGGCAGCGGAACGTGAACGTAAATTACAATTAATTACATTTTAATGACGCTTGTTTAATTCAGCGTTTACAATTACATACACAATTATGGGGCCAAGGGGCGGGGCAACACGACAACAACGAAACGAAGAAGGCAAATAAAAAAAACGGGGTGTTAAGATGCAGGACACTCGCTCATTACCCCACTTGCACTTGGCTGGCTGCCATTTTTATGCACTTGCCGCCATTGAATTTAACAAATTTCGCCTCGGACTCGCAGCCATATTAACGAGCGGAAAAATATTCCCTCCCTCCCGGCTGCTCCTCCTGCGTTTGCCCGTTGCCGGCGTAATTAACTTGGACCGGCACTTTAATTAAAGTGCTCGCAGAACAATCAAAGGGAATTTAAACAGGGGCGCTCGCACAAATAAATGACAAACCGAAAGTCGGACGAATGAGCGCGCTTAAACGGCAATGGCAGCGGCAGCGGCAGCGGCAGCGTGAACGTGAACGTGAGCATGAACGAAAGGAACGAAATGAACCATCCGGCGATCCGGCAGCTAGCAATTTCCCTGAAATATAAGCACATTAATTCAGTGCGGTGGAGCCCGAGGGGTGTGCGAGGAATGTGGCGTGGACGGGGGCTGGGGCGGGGCAGGGGGAATGGTAAAATCAGACAACAGGCAAATTAAGGTGCGAATCCATAAACACACAAGTGCGAAGCTATAAAATGCCAGCATTCGCAGGACTGCCAATGGGGCGTATGCGTAATGCAGCATGGAGCATGGAGCATGGTTCGAGCAGCTGATAGCGAATCCTCTCCAACTCCTCGCAAGCTCCTTGTGAATTGTGGCCATTGTGGCAACCGGAATACATATCAAAGGAGCAAAAGCAGAGGCAGCCGACAGAAGGCAGCCGTGGCAATAAATACGCTTCAACTATTTGGCAATGGCGGCGGGCAAATTTAAAACGAATACAAGTACAGCTGGGCAGACATTAAATTGCAATTTATGCCAATGAGTTCTTAATGTACAGCAACAGCAGCAGAAGCCAACGCACAAACGGAGGCAGCACAGCAATTGCTTCCCCCTAATGGCCGCCAACTTGGCTGTAATTTATTTGCAAATTATTATTAAAAGTTCGCCTTGACTTGCCGCCGTTGCCAGTCGCCAGTTGCCAGTTGGTGGTTCAATTCCCGACCAGTTCCTAAATGATTCGCACTTAGTTAGCTGTCAGCCACAAAAACACAACCACAAAGTCGCGGCCATAAATCAGGCAACCGTGAGAGTGCCAGGACCTCTGCTCTCTGACCTATGTTTGGCCCTTGTTTAGTGGCATTGGCAATATCCGAAAACGCCTTGCGTTCCACTGCCAGTTGATATTAACACGCTCTCAATTAGCTGCCAATTAGCCGGCGCGGAGGCCGTTTTGGCTGCGATTCCGAATCCTTGGCGATGCGTTGATAGCTGACATCGTGCTTATTCAATTAAATGCTCTGCACCAGCTCAATTTCAAAATCACATTTATCAAGCCATTAGTGTTGAATAATCGCACACGCCACTACATTGCCTTGGTGTCTGCACAACGAGAAACTACCCCGCCATTTGGTGGGCGTTTCGATGGATTATAGGGTTATTAATTAAGATAGTCCAAGGCTCGCTTTCAGCTTAACTTGGAGCATGCAAACCCAGCTAGAGTTGCATTTCCCTGAGTTCATTTTACAGAATTTGTCTAACCAAAACAATGTGTCATATTTTCCACTGCAAATATGGATTGTTCCCTTGATAACCTCGCAAGCAGTGAGGCAAACATAACGCCATTATAATCGAATTGTATGCTCTGTTTTTTTGCTTTGTGTAGGAAAAAGTATTAGACTGGCTCGGAAGGTACTCACTCACATTAAAAGCAGCGCTTGCTGCTTTGCTGATAACGAAATTTGCCTACCATTATAAGCAGGCTTGCATTGCCATTGACAATGCCAGGAGCTGAGACTGAAGCCGGCTTTGGGGCTCCAAGGATGTGGCATGTGGCCCGGCCTCTGTTAGTGGCAGCAGAGCACACAGATGAGGAGCTCAAGCAGCGACGAGTGCACTCGAGGACCGCAGATAGCAGGAACTGGAGGAGCGGCACGAACAGGTCCTGGAGACAGAGCCAGAGCCGCAGCCGGAGGAGGAACATCCGAACCCAATAAGGTGGCGTAAGATGATGACAACGAGTGCGAAGAGGAGCCTTGCAAAACCAATTGTTGGCGGGGCCATAATGCACGGCGGCAATCGCATTAGAAATAGTTGGGAAATCAAAAAGATTATCAGACCGGGACAGCGCAAGGAGCAGGACGAAGAACGGCGGAAGAAGAAAGAAGGAAGCAGCAAGGCGGCGCGGCAGCGGGGCAGGAAGAAATCCTAGCTGACTGGCTGGATGGCTGTCTGGATGGCTGGCAAGAAGAATGGAAAATGAGGACCCGACTGCGACACAATGGCGTGCGCCGTACAATGGAAATCAATTTGAAGGGGACCCTAATCCTGGCAATTTAAATGGTCTTTCATGAACTGAAAGTGTTGAAACTAGCATAAATACTCGTTAGATTAATTAAGTGCAAAGATGTACAAAGTCAAGTATTAAATTAGCACCTGATAACTCTAAAATATTAATGATGCAACTTATTTCGTAGTATTAATTTAGGTATATCAATAAATCCTCCTTTAAACCTGAATACAAAACAAAGCCATGAAAGCAGACATTCAAATTGAAGTCATTGTTATCGGAGTTCCATAGTTTCCCGAAAATGCCCCAAAGATTAAGCCCTTTCAATGCTGCACGCTCAATATCGCTTTGCAGGCGAGTGCACTCCACATTTGTTCGGGCGCGATTTTGGAAGGATCTGCGGTAATTGAACTAATACCCAAACAAATAGCTGACCCGCTCGAAACGCCATTTAAATCAGATTGCGAACTTTTCAGCGTAAAATTGCATTCGCTGCCATTGTGCGAGAGTTGGACGGGCTGCGGTTGCGGAGCCGTCGACGTTGCCACCGCCATTATGATAAATGCGGCCCGACTCAAATGATGCTGAAAAGTATGCTATGGTTTATAAGGCAGCCAGACAGAGGCCAGGACCAAGAGTTAGAGCAAAAGCGGGCGAGCACGAGGATCCTGGCAAACGGCGCCCAGTCCTGGCCCATTCGATTGCCTGGCTAGGAGTCTGCCATTGCCATTGCCACAACGAATTAGCGCCGTAAATCGCATTTAAATCGTAAAATTCCCCCAGCGAGCAGCAAGTCACTTTACATGAGAAAAGGACGCAACGGAATCGAGGAATCGAGGAATCGAAGAAGACGCAGTGCGATGACAGGCCAAAGTCAGGAACTGAGACTGCAAGGATTTTGATCCTATCAAGTAAATTGCATTTGGCAGTTTGCGAAAAAACTTTTCGCCGCCCCGCCATAATTTGAGCCAGAGCGTCTTCGAAAACAATGAATCAGCGCAGGATCTCGTGGAAAGGGGGTTTGGTGGTAATGAAAGTCAATGGCTTGCAGCAGCAGAAGCACTTGGCCATGGCACGCTTCATTTGGCCAAGAAGATGACGTGACGCCGATATCGCAGATGCATGCGGTAATTAGGCCGATTGCCCCGAAACCCATTAAAATGTACGACATCGACAGCGGAGAATTATACGTGGCATTCGGTTTGGTGCCACCAAAACGGGGACAAACTAATTACAGATTGTTTTCGGGCAAGTTAAGATTAGCGCTGTGAACAGTTTCAGGGTCAAGTAACGCCACGTTTTGAAGGTCAATAAAATTATAATAAAATAAAACAATTCTAGCAAACGGAAATTTGATCTTTTGAATTATAAATATAATCATACATTTTGGGTCTTAAAAGTAACTAATTAAAATGCAAGCAGCTTGAATTTAAGAATTTCAATATATAATTGAAATGTTTTTTGTCTACCATATAAGCCAGAAACGGCAGTGAATATAATATTTAAGAGTGGCTATTGATTTTTACTCTTTCTCATAATCAATTTAAAAAAAAATGTCTTCAAATTCAGGTCCCCTTTATAACCTTAATTTTTTTAGCTTTTCGTATAACTCGACAAATTTCAGTAAACATTTTATTTACCCATGATATACTAATTAAAATATAAGTATAGGATTAGCAGTGGTTAAATAAATGAATTTCAGACTTTACTAAATGTAAAAATGAACTACCAATTGACCTAGAAATTTACTTAACTTACGAAATCGCAAAACTCATCTTAAATAAAAAATGTTTTGTACTCTAACCAGAAATCATTTACAAAACAAAGGAATACCAAAGTTACACTTGCCAACAAGAAACTCCGTTTCCAATTGGCGCGTAAATCAGAATCGTGGTCGGTTCCATCTCTACGAAAGTGCTCATCTCTATGGAATCTGGCGGTTTCCCGCCAAATCGTTCCAGCCAGATCTAGAATGATCGTAGGTAGCCCAGCGATAACATTTCTGTCGGGCATTTGCCCCATCACTTCTAACTGCCCCTTTAGCTCAGTGGTAGAGCGTTGGTCTCGTAAACCAAAGGCCGTGAGTTCAACCCTCACAGGGGGCAACTATCTCGAACGATTTTTTTTTTATTTTTATTTTATTTTTTTTGTTAAATACTTTTTGGGAAGTTAAGCAATGGTATGATATGGGCCATCTGACTTTTTGGCGACCCACTTGCTGGTTATTTTTTATAATTTATTTTACTTCTGGCTTCAACTATCTCGAACGATTTCTTTCATTTTTTCATTATTATTTTGTATTTAATTTAACAAAAATATACACATAATTTATTATGGCACTTAAAGAAAGCTGAGCATGCGTTCTTGTAGCGAAGAGAATCCGGTTGTCTCTGGACAAGAGGACGCAATATTACACGAGTCCTGAACCAGTAATTTAAATTTCTTCATGTTAACATGTTCACAACATGTCCACGTTTTAAAGCCGTTAAGTTGGCTGATCAACTATTTTATCTGTTATACTAAAAANTAAGAGCTAAAGACCTGTTTCTTTTTGCATTAGGACCGTTTAACTATTTTGCAGATAATGCCATTTCCCGATTTTTGCCACGCCCCTTTCCGCCCTCGTATTCGCAAAAAAATCGATATCTCCAAAACGGTAAAAGCTAGAATTTTAAGTCTGTTAGGTCTGCTGATCGTCAAACACGTGCATGCAAAATTACGTTCAGATCAGACAATAAATGTAGAAGATATGATCAATTAAAGTTTTACGCACCCCTTCCCACGGCAACGGCAAGAGAGGTACATGGTATCTCGTTGTCGAGAAATCTCGACTACAGCGTTTCTACTTGTTGTAGTTTCGCTTTTGGAAAATTCTATCTGGGTATTGGAGGGGTGACCATTTAGTTCCCTTTCGCTGGTTATCCATATTTTTATAATATACATAATAAAATGTAATGTATATGTTATTTTATTCATGCCATGGCTGGCATCTCCTTCGAGCCACGCTTAGACAGATCTTTATTTCCTATTTTTCTATGGCTTAATGTTTTAAGGAGCACTTCTTTTTTGGGGGCAAGCTGATTGAAGAGGGAAAAGCGAGCCTAACTGGCTGCCGCAGCCATTTCCAATCGATTGCGCCGTGTTCGCACTTCATACGATAATGTTGAAGTTTTGCAATTTGCGGCAGCGGAAAGTTAGTCTTTGCTCTCGGACTCTCCACCTCAAGATTTATAGAATATTTTTCCTTGGCCGGATTTGTTCGTTTTCCTCGGCAAACTTTATTTTTTTTATTATTTGCATTCGGCTCTTCCATGTTTTTTTTTTTTTGTATTCTGGCAAGATTTATGCGGCAAAGTCGGCGGGAGTTTGAGTGTGCTGGCGCATGTTTCGATAATTTGCGTGATTTTTGCATTTATCCGGCCCAGAAACGAGCAGTGCATGTGAAAGTGGATCCCGGCTGCGGGAGAGTGGCGTGGGGTTGCATCATTAAAACTTGCTGCCACTACAAATGTGGGGCAGGCACCGCCCGACACCACCCCACCTGCAGCCCCTTGATGCTGTACACATTTTAAATAATTTTATAATGATTCCGTATTTATTTCAGCTGGCAATTAAAACTGGCTTGCCGCATAAAATATTTACTTGCAATTAGAGCAGCTGCCAAGCCACTCAAGTGCAGCTCAGCGGCGCCTTCGTGGATGCTCAGAGGATGGCGGGGGAGGGAGGGTTCGCGACAGGGAGGAGGGAAGGGGCCAAGGAGTAGACCACGGGGACGGACCATTGAGGCTGGCCGACTGTGTGGGGTCGCCTTGACAGACACTAATTATGGATTCTGCAATTTGCGACGTGCAGCTAACCGCAAGACATGGCAGCGACACGGAAAGGATCTGCCGCAGGACACATCTCACCGCCATTCGGGCTGCCATTCTGCGGTTCCTCGAAGGGGATTGGCCGCATTACAGCCCCCTTCCCAGCGGCCGTCCTTCGACTTTTCCAGGCTCCCAATTTCCCAGCGCAAATTGAAAGTTGGCCGACTTGCATGTGCACGAAAAACGCATTCATATTGAATGTCAGCATCATGGCTGGGGAAGACGATTATGTTACCTGTTCTTAATCTCAAGATGGAAGGTAATCTTCAAGTCGTCGTTGAGTAAAAGGATTCTAAGCAGTGTTTTCTGAAATCGTGCAATGTGAAACCTCAATAAAGCAGTTGTTTCCCTAATAACTTATAGATTCCCCAAATTACAAGCTTTACGAGTACTACTTGTTCAGAAAAGCCAATTACTTTTATGCATTAAATAGTTTAAGATTATATATAAGTCTATATTTCTTCAAGCACGTTCCTGTAGCTAGTTATTCTCCCAATCATTTAAAAGAAATCTAGCTTGTTTTGTTAACCGTCCCAAAAACATAACTCCAAGTGCATGTGCCCAGGACAGCTACAGCGGCAAGGACACGCTGCAATCGCCTGCTATTAATAAGAAAGTTTCGTGGCTGCCTGCTGGTAATAAGCAAATTGAGATGGCAAAGTTTATTGTTGATTTTGTGTCCCCCAAAACGCGCCCATGTCCTGGCTCTGGTCTCTTTCTCAAGCTCTCCCCCTGCTAGGAGCTTCTGCTCCTACTCCTGCCCCCCAGGCCCGCCATCTCACTTTCTTTCTCTGGCGGGGCCCGGGCCCCTAAATGAGTTATTTAAGTAGCACTCGCGCCCCAGTTTAAATGCGCTCGTAATTTGCCTTTGTGCCATCAAAGTTTCCTCCGCATGTGTGTGCATGTGGCATAGAAACACACACACTCGGTGCGCCACTCGCATGTACATATGTAGATATAAGCTATTAATGCGCCTCCTTGGGAGACGGCCTCAAAACACGCCCCCCATCCCAGGACCTCGCTTCCCCAACCACCTACAGTGCACGGGACAAAACTGGAATGGTTGGGGACATTTGTATTTTCACATTTTATTTCCTATTTCATTATTTAAAGCCCAAGAAACTACCTAAAAATAGATCATCTTATGATGGAAATTATCAAGTGTTTTATTTATGAAAGTATCGCAAAAATGTATAAAATGTAACCTTGAGTAAAACCCTTTTCTTGCATCCCCTAACCCCTAAAGATTGTTGCCTGTTTTAACAAGAATTTCCCGCTCAAAAAGATTTCCCCCAAGATGAAAAACAAGCTTTTTTTGAGTGCACTCCGCTTGTCATACAAAATGTGCTTAGTACTTTTCAGCTGCTTTCATTTCGGGGCTCTGTGCTTCTGGGTCTCTGCGCATGTATTTTACTTGGCTAAGTACGTGATTTGATTAGCGCCCGAAAATCCGCCTGATTCCGGGTTATCCTGTCCGCCCACACACATACGCACACCCAGGCGCTGGCTAAGCATTTAAATCGGAGGAGAAAATTAAATGAATAGGAAAATCCTTTGTTGCGTGCAGAGCGAAAATCGCCTGTTGATGCTGCAAATTATAGCCGGCGATGGTGATTTCTCATTTCATTTTTCACTCGGCCAGTGCCCGCTCCCGCTGCCTGGACGATGTCCTTTGCCAGGCTCTTCAGTGCACTGGAATGTCAACAGCTGAATACGTGAGCAAACATAGAAATGGCTGCCATTGACATGGGACACACACAGTGCAGCGGAGAGTCCTGGGAAGAAGTAAACGAGACATTAATGCTATTACGCGTGTCCTTGTGCGAGTGTCGCTGCTTGTGCAAAAAGCAACTAATGAAAACGGAAATAAAAACCGCTCGAGGAATGCTGATGACTCTCCAAGGATGGTATTTAATATGCGTAAATGTGTGTATATATTTTGAGCGCTGGCCACCAAAGAGTACACACTCCTCCTCATTCTCATCCTCATCTTCCTCCTCCGACGAATTGTGTGCGAAAGTCTCGTGTGGGAACAGCTCCGGCTCCTGCTCCAACCCATTTCGCACGCGCACCCAAGCACTTAGCATCAATTTGGTGGCCCGTCCATAAGAGCCGGGAACGGAACGAAACGGAACGGAACTCGCCGCAGACAACTAAGTAAAAGCATAAGTAAGGCACATAAATCAAAAATTCAGTGCCGCCTCGCATTGCTGCCTGTCAGAATGGCACGCACAAATACTCACTCAGTGCCACAGGGCCCAGAGTCCAGCTCCATGTCCTGCTCCCGCTCCAGCTCCATGTTCCATGCTCCATGCTAAGGCGGTTTTTTTGATGCCAATACCAGTGGCCCTTCGAAATTCCAGGAGCCGTGCGGTAGCCCTGCCCTCGGGCAGAGCAATTACCAGACAAGTGCAGAGGTAAGCCCACGGCAAGTCCGAGCCGAACACAATCGAAAACCCGGCTAGCGTGAAATATTAAGGCCCAGGCAGAATAGCTGCACTGACAGAAATTCCCCAGTTAAAAGCAGAGAAGGAACCAAATCAAAAAAGGACATGTATGAATATCAAAATGAGTTCCTCTCCGTTATGATTTATTTTGAGCTAGAAATGATTGACTTGCAGGTAAGTGTTTTTGGCGAGTGCATCAAAGTCCTCTAGATTTCTCACCTCCACCCCCCTGCACAAGGACTTTGACTCGGACGGGAGCTATCCAACGGAAAGGAACACAATCGGGCAGGACGGGCCGGCATCCTGCTCCTTGGAATCCTGCGGAGACGGCACCTGCGGAATGCCGCCGACGTTCGCTGGAATCTCTGTGAAAAATATTTCTATGCACTCCTCCTGCTTGTCTTATCTAGCTCCTTTTCCCGCATTGGATCCACTTGGCTATGGCTTTGGCTTCGGCTATGGATGTGGATGTGGATGTGGCTGTCGCACCTCGCCCGCCACCGCCCATCCCGAAGACATGGCCATAACTCTGCCAATGCGGGAGATATATAAATTTGCTGTGGCCAGACAGGTGTGTAATTTATTGATTATTCCGCTAGATATGCTCGATGCCACGCCCACTCGGGCACACACTTGGAACACACATATAGTATACAGCACTCCCACTCACTTGTTTAGACATTTTGTCATCTTCAATTTGTGTCTGTCACTCCCGGGGCTGCTGGCGGCAGGACATCCTTCAAGGGGCTCCTGCGAGTCTCTGTGTGTTGGGGAGTGTTTGAGCGGTGCATTTCCGAAAGTGGATTACAAGCTGAAGGCACTTGTAATCGCTGTGTTAAGCCAGATAGGGGATGGATGCTATTGAACCGGAGTTCAGTGTCTACACATAAAGAAACCGATAGCTCCAAAACTCAGGCGTACTTGCTTGACAATCCAATGCTAGCTTAGTCCCCAAGCTTAGGTTAAGGTACCCAATTTGGAGGCAATTTCCCTCAGTGCACTCCTCGGACTTGGCGCATTCCAGCGCCTGCCTGTCGTGCCGGCTTCCTTGCTGGCATCTTCATCTATTTGGCTCGGGCCCAGGCAGGCGGCGTTTATTGAGTTTTAATTGGATAAGTTATCGATGCTCATGTTGCATAAATTCCGCAAACTCCTTTGTTTTGACACCTACAATCCAGATGCGGCGGCAGAGGAGAGGGTGGCCCCGGCTGCACATCCCCCGGAATTGTGCGGTCGTGCGTCAAGTGCTACGGAACGTGCAGCTCATTTTCCTGACCAGGTGCGTCAGGATCCCACATCCCAGGGGATGTAAAAGATGAGAATCCTCCACCCCAAATCCAGATAATCCCCTGTCATCTCAACGTCAGCGTAATCAATGAAAGTTCGTTAGGAATCTCGCTTAATTAATGCCAACTATAAAAGCGTTTGCCGAGCTCATTTTCATTATATAAACGCAGCCACTTTGATTTTCATATAACTGAGAGGAGAACAACAAAAAAAAGTGATGCAAAAACAAAAGCAATAAATATACAAAAGCTTTGGCGGGGTAGAACAATGAAAGGCGGCGAGAACGGGAAAACAATGGAAAACATTTTACTGGCTTGTCGCTGCCTTTATTGCCGCCTAATCGCAATGGACCTCGCTCCGAAGTTGTTCTTTTTCCAGGCTGCACTAAGGCAGCATCATCAGTCATGCTACTTCATTATTATCGCTGACACTGCCACCCCATGAACAGGACTATGCGTTTATACGAGTCTTGCGCCCACTCTGCCTCCTTGTCGCTTATAATTCATTTCTATTGTGCCATGTCTGAAAGTCCTTTTTGATCCAGCAGACTTATTTGTCTTGAGGAAACTCGCAGTAAAATTGCTTTTCCTACTACGCGCTCACTTCCTGTTGCCGCTTGTTGCGCTCGCTGGCGCTGACGCAACTTTTCCATTGTCTTGCCACCCGTTTTGGGGAAAGCCGAGCACGGCACGGAAGGGGTGGCAGCTGGGGCTTGAGTGCCGGCCAAGTCCGGGGGATCGGTGTTAATAGACGCCCGCCTGCCTGCTGCTGGACTTGCCTGCAACAAGCAGCATCAGCAACAGAAAACTGAAAGCAGCAGCAGAAGCACTGCCGGAAAAAACCAAAATATATAGAAATAAATGCTCACTAAAAACTTTGTTTATTCTATCACTGATATTGTTTCATTGAGAATAAATGTTGTAAATAGAAAAGGGGATTTCCATTACCCTATATTTGTTTCTTGAGAATTGAGAAACAGTAAACCTGAAATACCGCTTCCCTTTCTTTGTTTCTTGAGATGTAACCTAGGTTTCCTTGAATTTCCATTACAAACAGCTAATTTTCTCTCAGTACAACAGCCTCGGCGGCGGACCCTTCAAGTTGGCTCTTCATTTGTCGCTTTGTGCTTATTGTCATTGCGCCCGGCTTCATTTTCTTGTGATTAATGTCGTCATTAACTGCAATTAACTTTTTTAGTCACCGCCCGCGACAAATCTTTGCCGTTTTTGCCTGAACTTTGGTCGCCAACTTGACTGGCATGTTGAGCAATGTCAATTTGAGTCCATCGCTCCATCCCTCACTGGACGTCATCAGTCATGTGTGCTGGCCGCGTGGGTGGTGAGTGTGCGACAACTTAATAGTTTTTTCCCTAATTATTTGTCGAGCATTCTGCTAATGGCCTGGGTCGGCCAACTACGATCCTTGCCCTCCCCATACCCCTCCCCCGCCCCCCGTCACTGAAAAATAAAATAAAACATGAAATAAGCGCCAACGAATCTCACATGCACTTGGGACCAGCTAGCTGGGGGAAATTGCTTTTGAATGGGAGGCGCTTTGGTCCGAAGAAAATCCAGTCGAAAAGGAATTAAAGTTCTATTAATTTCTTGCCATATCGTTCCTTATCCGGGCGCAGGCAAGTTCGTCCTTGATTCAACGCCGCCGGTCCCCAGCGAGAGAGTAATTTCACTCCGGGCAAGTGCACGAAAATGTCCTGCTAAGTACGAAATAAAAGCGTTACGTGTGTGTCCTGGCGTGCACTTGCCGGAGTCATAAACTGGCCGACTTGCCGGCAGTCGCGGGATCGTAACTACAAACTAAAGTCGCAGGGCTGCGATTGCACATATGTACGCGTACATACGGGCACACATATACGCGCTACGTGGCCTAGAATTATGCTACAAATTTTATAATTTCACACCTAAGCGGAAGGAAGAGCAGCCTCCCCCGAAACGGAAATGGCTCGTAAAACAGCGCCAAACGGCATTGGGAAGTTTTACGCGAAGGCTTCTTTGTCGTTGTTGTTCCTTGTTCCGAGGCCCCCAAAATTTCGGGCTTCTTCTTTCTTTGGGGCGCTAGGGTGGTCCTTAGGTGGTGGTGTTATTTTTTTTTAGTGGCACTCGGAACAGACCAACCAGACACACACACACACACGCTGCCAGCTGGGACTACTGGCTTGCATTTTTGTGTTTTAACTTTCTTACAATAAAGTGATGTTATCTTGTGCTTGCCAGCTACTTTGCGGCTTAGGCAACAGGCGAGCGTAGGCGGGAGTGGGCGTGGCGGGCGGCTTTTGGTGGGTGGTGGTTGACAGGATCTAGGGGAAATTACTCTGTGCTTTATCGTGCATATAAATCTATTTGCTCAGGTGTTTTTAGCTGCTAATATGTTTGTGATGACTTTATTTTGCGTTTACCGCCAGCTTTACCTTCATCTGGCTCCCAGCCCGGGGCATTGCTTTTCCAGCTTTCTTTTTTTTTGCCTGTAATTTTTTTCCACCTCGGCAGTGCCTTTGGAAACCACCTTATTTGGATTGGGGCGTGGGTTGGATTTTATCCCGATTTTTCACCCTCCCTCTGCGCTTTGGAAAAGTTGTAAAAAGGTTTTGGGCCCTAGCCAGATGCGCTGCAGGCTTAGCCTCGAATTCTTCGGAAAATAAAATAAATAGAAAAGAATAATTCAACATAACTTTGCGCCGGGGAGCTTGAAAACGTACTGCCGTAGTCCTTGCACCGGGCCCACTCGTCGTATGCGCAATTTGGCTAAATACGTGACGCAAGCCCTCCGCCGCGCTGCAAGCGGCAAGGCAAATTAAAAGGCCCGGGCATTAAGCTAAATGTTTAAAGCACTTAACCGCCATACATGTTGTCATCAGGCCGGATGAAATATTCATCGAGTGTGGGACGCACTGCCAGCAGGCCCGATACATGTACAATGTAAGCCCTGAGCCTGCTGGCGGGCTGCTCGGCAAGCTTTTAAGCCTTTTTTTAATGCCTTAACTACAACTAGACAAGGTAGCAGGACACATATGTAGCAATGGGAGGGTATAAAGTAGGCCGGCTGGCAGGCAGGCGGGCGGGCAAGCACATTTGTTGTTGCCGCGACCACAGAGCATTTACTCAAGGGATTAACTGTAAGATCTTAATGCCTCTATTTCGACGGTCTTAAGTAAACTTCCGACCCGGTCGGTCCCGGCCCCAACAACAACAATGTGTGACAAGTCAAGCAGCACCACCGATGCGAATCCGCCCACGCACCACAGCACCTCAGCTCTAGCTCCAGCTCATCCTCCAGCACCAAGCCCCGCCCTGCTTTTTGGCTTTTTATTTGTGTTTGGATTTGGCCCAGTGTTTGCTTTGCCCACTGGCTCCACTCATGCCGACTGCGGCTTCTTTTGATTCTCCACGGCGAGAAAAACTTGTTGCTATGGTGGCTGGACCCCAGCAAACCTTTGAAACATAGGAATTGTGTATAAACAATAATATTTAGACGGGGAGATTTGCTGCCAAGACTTCTTAGAAGCTTATAGAACTTGATAAGCCACTTGTCTATATTTTCAAAATTAGAATACTTATTTGAATGTTAAAAAAAAACATTGTTGTTAAGAAGAAATTATTAACAACAATCTACCAAACATATATAAATATATGCTTTCTGTCAATACCGATGATTATATATAACAATTCAACCGCTTATTTTTTAAAGTGCTAAGTACTAAGATTTGATTTTTAAGAATAATACTTATTAAAATCACTTAAATTTATAATCTGTGTATTTGATACGCTTAAAAATAGATTTTTATGTAACACAGTAATAATCTTTTTAATTTAGGACAGCAGAAACGATAAACTGTTCACTAACTGCTCCTCTAAACTTTTTTGGAATATAAACAACCTCTTGATCGTTCTTTGGTTGCTTTAAAAAATTACCGAAAAACACCTGCGACAACCTGTATGCCGTTTATGTAAAATTCCAATCGAATGTAATATATATTGACCCGTTTCTTTCTCTGTGAGGTTGTGATTCGAGGCGAGGCTGCTCCTGCCGCCTGCTAAGCCTCAAGCAGCACTTCCGCATCCTTGTTTGTGTGCCCGGCTGCGGTCGTTGGGCCTTCTTCCCGAGCTAGGGGCCACATATGCACATTGTCATTGCCAAGTACCACTAATATTATTTACTTTTCGTTAGGTTGTGTGTTCTGCCAGCTCAATAGATAAACACGTGTAGCCATCAGCCATTTCTCGGATGTTGGGAGCACCCGATGCCCCCAACAGCCTCACTTTATCCGGCGGAACACTGCCGATGGCAACAATTATGCCAAATTGAGTGCACAAACTTTCGACGGCATTCTTTTGGTGGCCGCGCGAACAAGGAAGCCAAAGTTTTCCCGATTCGGAACACAGAAAATTACAAAATGTTAAAATTGAAAAATCATGCAGCACCGCCCAGGAACATCCAGATGTTGCCCCGCGGGCAGCAGAGGAGCCGGTTGTAATTGAAAAATATAAAGTATCGCCGCAATCTGATTAAAATTACATTTAAATAAAAACAGCAAGCGCAACAACAAGTTCAAAAGCAGGACGGTGAAGCCACCGACCACGGCGCATATCCGCGTGATGTACGTCAGGCACGAAACTTGCAATTACGCCTGGTAGCGGAAAACCAGGTAAAAAAAGTTGAAAACTTTACAAAACTTTGCAATTGCTTTCCATTGAATTGTTATCAGTACAGCGGGGCACAAAAACGATGCGAAAAGCGTTAAAATAGAGGAAAGTATCTGTCAAAATAGCAACCGCAGCATATTCTTGGACTATCCAAATGGATCTTATAAATTGATCTGCCTTTCAGTTTAGGCTAGGAACTGAATTTGGTACTAATAATAAAAAAAATTAAAGGAGATACAAATTGGAGGAGAAAATGTTGAAATATTGCTCTAAATTGCTCTTAATTCGGAGAGGGCTTTCAGATGAAATATGAATATTTTTTGACCGAAATCTATTTATTACCTAACAATAATCAAATTGGTGGCAATAGCACACATTTTTTTATTTAATTCTTAAAATACAAAAATACATTTAGTATTTTAATTACACCAAATCAATTTTATTTCAATATGCTTAATTGAAGTCACGGAAAGAAGAATGCAACAGAATGCAACCTTATTGAAATTAAAAATCAAAACATTTACTTTAAATCCTTAAAGTACCTAGTAAAATTAGATTTGATTTGAATAAAATGAATTCAGTGTTAATAAATGCATTCGGAAAAATACAGTGTTAAAAAGCGGTATTTAAGGCAGGGACTTGTTAATGCAACCCTATGCCCCTTCGAATAAAATTAATTCAGTGTGAGTAAATGCGTTCGGAAAAATACAGTGTAAAAAAGCGGTTTTTAACGCGGGGACTTGTTAATGCAACCCTGTGCCCCTTCGACACATTGTCATCTTGCAAGTTGCAACCCTTCGATATTTAGGGTTAATTTTCTTTCGAATCATTCTGCAAGGGTAATCACACCATGCTCTACTACGTGATTAAGTTCTTGAAGCTCTTCTACCACGAACCGCGACAATATGCGAAACACTACCAAAAGCTGCTGAAGGAGTACCAAGAGGACTGCGTGAATCGCGAGGTCAGCGATGTGCTTTTTGTGACCTGCAAAGACCTGCAGAAGTGCTGGGGTCCCCACACCGATCTGAGCTTCCGCTGCGACGTCTTCCATTGCTTCAATCGTCACATTCTCCTCCTCATCAAGTACATCGATCGCGCCGAGGTCTCCATCGACATTGCCATCTACGCCATGAGTTCGGACCCCATTGGAGAAGCCATCAAGAGTGCCGCCAATCGCGGTGTTCGCATCCGCCTTATTTGCGAGAAGAACCTAACCAAGTTAGTCGAAAGGTACTCCGAGTATATGCTTGTGCGTAAGCTGCCACCGTCCCTGCTCCACCCCACCCGGGAGTGCATGATGCACCACAAGTTTTGCATCATCGACGGCTATGAAAGCCAGCGCGAGCTGCGTCCCAATGGGGCGCGCCTGACGGCTGTCGGTCTCACGGGTTCGCTCAACTGGGTGTCGCAGGCCAAGAGCTGCGACGATGTGCTTATCACCAGCGCAATGAAGATTTGCAAGCGCTTGGAGCAGGAGTTCATACGCATGTGGAATTCATGTTCAAAAATCAAGGCGCCGATGCGCGCCATGGGCATGCGTCTAAGAACCTAACGATTTTATTATAAATACGAATATTCTGAGTAAAAAATACGCTTCTCCTTGGTGGATATATGTAGCTGTTTGATTCTGATTTTTGGGCGGGGAGGTATACACAAGGGCACGTGTATGTAGAGAGTTTGAACTGAGGGCTTCTGCTGCGGACCAGTTCACGGGCAGCTCAACTGATTTTGTTGCGCAGATAGTACTTGATGAGCTGAATACACACCTCCGCATCCTCGGCACTGTCGTGACCGCCCTCTGTAAAGCAGAGAAAGGGTTGACATAATCGAATCAAATAGAGATCTGAAATACTCACCACTTTCCTGTATAATGCGCTTAAGGTTTTCAATGCAAAGCGTTTTGAGGGCGCGCTTCTTGGGAAGCCCCATCTTGTGGGGAAACAGCACCGAAGTGTCCACCACCACGTCGTGTAGCAGCTTAAGGGCCTTCAGGTCGCTCTCCAAGCTGTGGCCCACCAGCACCGTCTGGGCATGAAACATGGACATCAGCACGGCCTGAACATCACGCAGCGTGCGAGTCTCATTGTTCAGCATGGCCTCCGTAATGCCCGAGTAACTAAATCAAAAAATGAAATTCATAAAGGCTAGAAGATGGGCAACCACCAAGACATACTTTGTATTGTAGTCTACAATCTGATTGTCCGGCTTGACTAGGGCGTCGTAAACGCTGCGTCCGTTGATGTCCACCACAGTGACGCGGGTCAGTTCAATGCCATGTGTGGTGTAACACATCTCACAGTCCAGGGCGAAGATGTCCTTCTTGCTGGAGACGAAATCCTCGCCTCGACTGATTGTCTTCACAAAGCAGGTTAACTTGTCCGGATCGTAGTAGTCGCTGACATGGTAGTTGGCATACGAGCAGCCGGGAGTGCCCGCCGGCTGTTGGCAGCAACGATGCTGGTTGTCCGCACAGCCGCGACGATAGCCCGTGCTCTTGGGATGGTAGTTGCACATGTCCGAGCCGGGGTGCTCGTAGATCTCCAGGCTGAAAATTTTGCCGCAACGCGAGCAGTAGCGCTCCCGATCGTTGGGACGCCGGTTGGGACGACAAGCACGAATCACAGCCGTTCCACGCTTGCTGCCCGGGCGCGGAAAGCCATTCTCCACTAGTTGCTCCTCAGTCAGGCGCAGCTCGTATATCATTTTGTAAGCCAACCTGGCATCCAACCCATCGAAGGGTTCGCCGGTGGCCCAAGATGTCTTCTTCCTGCAAATGGTTTATCATTGAGATTAGCAAACATATTTCGCCCAACGGTTTGTAATCGGAACTCACTCCTTTTTCTCCACACTCCAGGACGTGGTAAGGGCTCGCTTGCCGCCGAGAATCATTTCGTGCGACACCGTCTTGCTGGCGGCGCTTGACACGTTGCCAGCCTCGATGGCTTCCTTGCGCAGCTTGTTGATCGCCAGCATGCAGCTGTTCTTGTAGATAGACGGCGTGTTGCACTTCTTGAATACGGCCACCTCCTCCACCTGCGCCCGCTCCCAGGCATCGGTTATCGCCGGGTAGATGAGGATGCACTGCTTCACCATCATCTCGTAATACTGCATGCGTATGTTGAAGGATATCTTGGAGCTTTGCGGCTCCAGCACGGCCGGCTTCTCGCCAAAAATTTCACTGGCTTCCAGGTCAATTGTGGGCGTGTGGGCCACCCGGACAGTGCCCTTGAAGGACTGGGCGGGTGTAAAGGCGGGCTTCTTCACAGCATTCAGATCTTGAACCTTCTTTTTGGCCCGCGCTAGAGCCAGGAGGTTCGCGGTAGGACCTCCAACACGAGCTGGCCAAGCAGGCGAATTAAAAGGAGTTACCAATGGAAAAGTAAAAGACAAACTCACCAGGACGCACAGGTGGAGTCAAGGCGCTTCTAGAGATGAGTGGTGTGAGGGGGACCTTCGCCTCCTGAATGACCTGCTCAGCCTTGCGCAGCTCCTCAGCGCGGGCCATGTCATCCTCCTTCTTCTTGCGAAGCGTCGCCATTCGCCGGTCAAGGGCCGCCTGGATGGCGTTTTGCATGTGGTTAGGCTTGCCCACAGAGGCTGGCGTGGCTCGCGTCTGTGGCTTGATCGCGTTCTCGTGGGCCACGCGACGCTTCTGGAAGGCGGCCGTGACCGCTTGTGTGTAGTCTTCGATGTCCGGCGAGGGTGCCTTCCGCTTGCGCGAACTCTCCGGCGTGGGCTCAGTCTCCTGGTCGGGCAGTCGCGAGAACTTGCTGTCCACCTGGTCGAAAACCATCTCGCATTGCCGCATTATCTCCGCCTCCGAGAGCTCCATGTCGAAGTCTCCATCACTTTCGTCGTCAGCAACAGGCTGGGCAGCACCGATTTCCGTTTCCGTTTCTTTTTCCCTTTCAGTCTTGGGCTCGCTCTTGGAAGAGCTTTTGCAGGAGCTCTTGCTCTTTGAGTGGGAGCTGCTGCGGTGGCTCTTGGAGGAGGATGAGGAGGAACTGCTTTTGTGCTTGCTGCTGCTGCTGCTGCTGCCGCTTGAGGTTTTGCTCTTCTCCTCGCGATGCTTGTCGCTGCTGGAGGACTTTTTGTTCGAAGAGGAGGAGCTGGAAGAGGACTTGTGGCGGGAGCTGGAGCTGGAGCTGGACTGGTGGCGCTCCTTCGATCGATCCTTGTCCCTGTGCGACGACTTGCGCCGCTCCTTCTCCTCCTTCTCCTTTTCCTTTCCCTTCTCTTTCTCCCTCTCCTTCTCCTTCCCTTGGTTTTTCTCGCTATCCTTCTTCCTCTCCTTGTCTTTGACCTCCTGCTTCTCTTTGCTTTTCTCCTTGCGGCTCTTGCGATCTTTGTCCTCTGATTTGTCCTTGTCCTTGGCCTTGGCTTTGTCTTCCGGCTCCCTCTCCTGGCTTTTGTTCCTCTTTGGCTTCTCCTCCACCTCCTCCAAGTCTTCCTTCTCAGGCTCCTTCTCAAGCTCTTTCTCTGGTTCCTCCTCGCTGGGTTCTTCCTTCTCTGGGGGCTCTTCCACAATTTCTTCATCGTTGTCGAGTATTTCCATGGACATCACCTCGTCCAGTTCCCCGGACCAATCGGCACTGCCGTTGAGAGAGGCAGGCCTGCCGGGCACGTACTTGGGAGCATTGTCCAAAGGCACCTCGGCCTTTTTCTTCGCCGGCGAGGCATTCAGACCCGGCTTTTCGGGATTGTACTCCAATTTTTTGGCCTTGTTCTTCGGCGGAACGGGAAGCGTGAGCTGGGGCAGTGGGAGCGAGAGCAGCTTGGGCACGGGCTTCCTAATCGGCGCCGGCACCGGCGCCGCCACAGCCTCGACATCGTCTGGAAGGTGAGGAAAATGATGAAAATGTGGGGTCATTGCTGGGAAAATTCAGATCAAGCTCTCACCTTTGCGGGCGTGCTTGAAGTGACAGAAGGGACGTTCGCAGGTGCCGGAGGGACTCGACTTCTCGCCATCGTAAAACGGGCAAATAAAGTCCTTAAACAGGCCCGTGGAGGGCAGCATCCCAAATGCAAACAATTGGCAGACAGAAACCTAATTTTCTAAATTTGCCGATGTCTCATTTCATCAGGTTTTGACAGCTGACAAATGCCATCTCTAGCGGGGCACGAACAGCTGCTCTATCGCAATGCAAATAATTGAATGCAAATAAATCAAGAGCCTATACTTTGATGCTATTTTCCAGGACTTCTATTAGTTTAAGCCTGCCAATGCCAATATTTTCGTCTTAAGAATAGCTATATCTGAGCGTCAAGCAACTATCGATAACTACCTATCGAAGATTTGTTTACAAGCTGTTGTTGTTGTTGTTTTCAATTGTTATTGCTCAATCTGTTTATTATTGGCAAAACCGTGAAAGGCATATATGTAGTACTCATGCAATGTACGGCAGACGCCGGCGTATAATTTCCTATCGAATGGCGCTGCAAATTTTCCACCGGGCATGCCGGTGTGGCATATAAACAAACCCTCTTCAATAAAACGATCGAAATCATTAATTAAAACAATCAGGGCACTGCACAAATGAACCTGATAACCGCAGAGGCAGACTGAGCCCACCGATCGATAGCGAATTTACTGGATTATACCACCAAATTAAGGTACAAAATTCACTTGCCTATCAGGGAGGCAAATCATTGCAAGAGCTTATCAGACAACATCCATGTCTGTGGCTCCCATTGGGCAGTGAGTGGGTGTGCCTTATCAGACTGAGTCAGAGGGAGCAGGCGAATCCCGGGCCACAGTCGCTTGGCTCCCCATGGCATACGAAATTTGCGTGGAATCGGCGGGCTCGCGTTTCAGTCGCTCGAAGGCAATTGATAGGTTCGGGAGTCTCGGCGAAGCATCAGTCGAAGCGGGTCCAAAGGTCAGTCGTTGATTGCTTTCTAACGGCGAACATTGCCCTGCATCCCCAGAAGATTGAATATTGAATATCAGAGGCAACCTTAAAAAAAAAACTCCGAATATAGGCGTACTTTGAACACCTATTTAACCCCAAAGGTGTGCTCGTAAGCTTCGTCGGAACTTTGTACCCCCGGGGAGCGCAAAAGCGATTCCAGATATGATTTCCCTTTCGGGGGGGCTCCCACGAGCAGGCCATGCTAATCGCAATTTTATTGCCCGCAGATAATCACCGAAAATGGATCGCGCCAGCCTGTATTTCATGAGCAAGGATGACAAGAACACGTTCGATTACGACGAAACTCTGCCGGACCTGCCGCTGCCGGAGCTGAAGGACACCCTGGAGCGTTACTACGCGTGCATCCAGCCCTTTGGGACCGCCGAGGAACTGGCCCAGGCCAGGCAAACGATTGAGGAGTTCCGGAACGGCGTGGGCGCCCAGTTGCAGGAGGAGCTGAAAAAGAGGGCGGCCACGATGCGCAACTGGCTGGGAACGTGGTGGGAGGACTATGCCTACCACCTCATACGTATGCCCCTGCTGCCCTATCAAGTGATGTCCATGCCGGCGCAGTTGGAGATGGTGGGCGTGCCCGAGACGCCGGAGTACATGCTCAAGGTGGGGGGAAGGCCATAAAAATAAGCTCCTACAATGCTTAAATAGTTGCACTATCAAGGCACTTTGCTGGAGCTCTTCAAGTATCTCCCCGTAATCGGTTTAATGTCTAATCCACAGAGCTTAGCGCGGCACATTTACCACACTCTGGAGTTCTGGGACCTCACGCGCAAGTCCAGCATCAAGCCGTTGTCCTCGAACGGCGGCAAGATCAAGTACTCCTCGGCGTTGTACAAGCAGTTCTTCTCCACCTGCCGCGTGCCCGGCATCGAGCAGGACCACATCGAGAAGCACTTTCGCACCAAGGACGAGGGCCAAACGCCCACGCACATCCTCATCTCCGGCAAGGGGCGGCAGTTCATCTTCGATTGCGTGCACGAGGACGACACAATTCTGACCCCGCCGGAGATTCTGGTGATCGTTCAGCGGCTGCGCAGCATCCTGGACTGCGAGCCGGAGGGGGATTGTGTGCCGGTTCTCAGCCACGATGATCGCACTGGGTGGGCGCACAACAGGAACCGCTTGAGGGAGCTGTCCGGGGCGAACAAGGAGACGCTGCTGCTGGTGGAGAGCGCCAACATGGAGGTCTCCCTGTACGAGCAGTCGCCGAAGGACTACGAGGAGTCGTCGCAGCTGGGCCTTTACGGGGACCTGCACTCCCGCTGGGCGGACCGCAGCAGCAGCATCGTCGCCTACCGCAACGGGCGCTTCAACTGGACGGGGGAGCACAGCTGCTACGACGGCACCGTGAGCATCAGCTATGCCACCTTCATGCAGCTGAGCTACATGGAGGAGCCGGAGCCCGACTGGTCGCAGGCCGAGGGCTCCAAGGTGGTGGCCATCAAGGAGCTGCGCTTCCAATTGGACGACACCCTGAGGGAAGAGATCAAGCGAATGCGCAAGGAGATAGACGACAGGGTATACCCTCAAAACCTCTTAAATTTAAGGAATTCTGGGTACTAAGATATCTTCTTTTCAGGGCATAGACGTCACTGTGACGTTCACTGTTTTCGATGACTATGGCAAAGACTTTATGAAGAGGCATCGCCTGCACCCGGACTCCTTTGCCCAGGTGGTCATGCAGTGGGCCTACTACCAAATGCACGAAGAGTAGGTGAACTTTACATTGTTGCTTTAAAATCGAGGTATAATGCAGGTGTACCCCCAGAATCGCGCCCACCTACGAGACCGCCCTGATGCGGCAGTACTACAATGGACGCACAGAAACCCTGCGATCCTGCACCAGAGCCGTGGCCGACTTTCTGCGGGCCTCCTCCAAGCGGCAGGTGGGCGACCTGGCCCTGGCCCGAGCCTTTCGCGCGGCCGTGGACGAGCACAAGCACTTCATGAACGAGGCGCGCAAGGGGAACGGCATCGATAGGCATCTGTTTGGGCTGTGGTGCGTGGCGCACGAGAACAAAATGGACATTCCCGCCTTCTACGACGATCCCATGTACGCGAAGAGCGGCGGTGGGGGCAACTTTGTGCTCTCCACCAGCACCCTCGGCTTCACCGCCAACGTGGGCTATGTGGCGCCCATGCTCTTCGACGGCTACGGGGTCTTCTACTCCATTACCTCGGAAGCGTAAGGCATCCTCAGTGGGAAAAGCAGAGAAATCACATTGTAACCATTGTAACCCTTGCAGGATTTTCATCAACACCACTGCCTATCGGGACAGCATCAAGACCAGCGCCCGCAAATTCAATGACATCTTCAAGGACTCGTTCCGCCGCATCAGCGTTCTGCTCGAGCAACTGGCTAAGGAGTCCAAGCTCTGAGGATTTTACTGTACTTCTAAGCTGTGTATTCATTTCCAATCTGGTTGCCAGAAACTTCTGTAAGTAGCGTTTAAGATTGTGCATTGTGAGAGTGTTGGGTGGCTCTTTGTGTTAAACGTTTATTTAAATTCAATGTTCGATTAGTTTATGCAATTACAATTCACTTTCAACTTCAAAATGCGACTAAATAAGCTAAGCGTCCAGCCGCCCGAGTGTGGCTGCCGAGCGTCGCAACGCCTCCTGGACGACTCCACACGAAAAGTGAGTTGTCGAGGATTTGCGGCTGGTTATATTTATATATATATATATACTCGTGTATATATGCAACTTCACGTTAGTAGGTTTCGATTATCTGAGAGCTAAATGCTAATTACATGTTTCGCTTAGTGCGTTTCTACATTTCTTGGGGACTTGCTCGGGTCCCAGACCCGATGGGGAAGGAGATGGGGATGCTCGGATGCGGATGGGCATGGGGATGGGGAGGAAAAAGGAGCCGCCTCGAGGAGCCGAGTGATTCTGAGTTCTAGTGCGACGGATTGGTGTTGCGGTAGTAGCCGGCGTTCGGTAGCAGCATCGTGTAGCCGGCGGATGGATTGGCGCCCTCCCTGTGGCCCCGTCTGGGCTGCAGGCTGGCGTAAACCTGCACTCATTCCTGCCCAGCGGCCGGCACAGCCTGCAGGATCGTCTCAACGGCGGGGGCCGGGGCGACCTCATCCTTGCCTGGTCCGGCGGAGCCTGCATCGCCGGTTCCCGGTGTCTGGAAGGCCGGTCGCTGCACGAACATGTTGTCAATGATGTGGTCGATATTGTCCGAGTTACCCTCCTCCTTGCCGCCTCCTCCGGCAATCGCTCCTGCTCCTCCAGCCACCGGACGCGACTTGTGCTTCTCGGAGGGCGGCAGTATGGGAATGGCGTTTGTGGGACGACGCTGGGGCAGTGAAGTGGGCCGGCTGGCGGGCTGGGCCGGCGGCACGAAGTAGGTGGTGCCGCCCACCGTGTTGTAGTTCTGGTACGGCTGCGCCGCCTGAGCCTGCGGCGGTGCCTGGGCCGGGGGCGGGGCAGCTGCGGGTGTCTGGGCTTGGGCCTGCGCCTGGGCATAGGCCACGGCCGCCGGGGTTGTGGGCAAGTAGGCGGCACCAGTCGGGTTCACATACGGCGCCTGCTGCACCGGCACGGGCACGGGCACCGACACCGAAACCGGCACCGGGACGGGCACCGGCTCCGTTCCTGTCACGTAATAGGGAGCCGCCTGGGCCGGCGGATAGGCTGCTGCCGGTGGGGCATGCGTTTTTGGTGGAGCTGACACGGGCACCGTTCCCGCCGCACTCGGACCCAACTGCATGTTCTGCAACTGCGCCTGCAGCTCCTGCTGCTGGTAGGCGATCTGCATGAGCACGTGCGGATCCTGGATCATGATCTGTGATGGCTGCTGGTGGTGGATCTGTTGCTGCATCTGCTGCTGCTGTTGCTGCTGCTGCTGTTGTTGCTGCTGCTCGGCAAGGTGCTGGTTGGCTTCCTGCTGGGAGCGACGCAGACTGGAGTATCGCTTGGGGGCATTTCTCTGCTCCTGGTGCAGGGCTGGCTGTGGCGGCTGCTGCTGCTGCGGCGGCGGCTGCTGCTGTTGGTTCTGGTTCTGGCTGGCCAGGGAGTGCATTTGCACGCTGCCCACGTGACTGGGATCGTTGCGCTGCTGCACTTGCTGCAGCCGCTGCGAGAGGTTCGTTGTGGAGAGCGGCGTCTGCGTGGCCACTTGCTGCTGAGTCGCTTGCTGCTGTTGCTGCGGTGGCTGGCGCTGCTGTTGCTGCTGGTGCGGCTGCTGCTGCGGCGTGTGCTGATTCTGCTGCTGATTGGAGCGCGGCGTGGTTTGCTTTTGGCTGCGGTTGTCGTGCTGGTCGCGGTCGCGCTCCCGTTCCCGCTCGCGCGGCTGCTGCCCGCGGTTCGCCTTCGGCTTGAATTCCATGGCATTCTGTCGCCCGCCGTTCATGCGCCCAAAGTTGCGATTCTTGGGCTCCCGATCCCGCTCTCGCTCCCGGTCACGCTCCCGCTCTCGCTCCCTCTCCCGCTCCTGCGACTTGTGGGGATTCGAGACGCTCGCCGTGTTCCTCTCATGCTGCCTCTCATGGGCCACCGCGTTGCCCGGCCCGGCCGAGCGGCGGTTCTCCTTCTCCTCGCGCGGCAATCGCGGCTTCCTCTCGTTGAGGGCCGGGAAGTCCTGCGGGCGCAGCGGCTTGCGCTCCTTGTTGCTGGCCTTCAGGTAGGCCTGCTCGTCCTCCCAGTTCCGCAAATACTTGCTGGGACCGCGCGTGTAGCGTCGCCGGCGTCTGGCCCGCGGCGGGGCGTCCTCGTTGCGTATATCATAGCCGTAGGTCTGCAGCAGCTCGGCCCGCGACTTGGGCGCCTGCTCGTTGGCCTCGAAGCGGTCGTGGGACCACCGGTCGCCGCCCGAGGCCGGCTGCCACTTGCGCATGGTCTTCGAGGCCTGTGAGATCTGTGGCGGCAGCCCGGAGGAGCCTGGCCCGGCCCCCGTCGAGCCATTCAGTTCGCCGTTCTGCTCCGCCGGCTGCTGTCCGGGCCCCGCTTCCGGCTCCGCCCGCGGGCCATCGCCCTCCGTCTCCACCGTGCGGTCGTCGTGCTCGTAAAAGGTTCCCCGCTTGGGTATGTACTGCGGATTGCTGCGGTCCTCGTCCACCTTCTTCTGGGCCTCGCTGTCGGCCACCGAGCGGTCCAGGCCCTGCTCCCCATCGCCATCGCCATCGCCCTCGCCCTCCTCGCTCTCGCTGCCGTACTCGTTGGAGTCCTCATCGCTGGCGGACTCCTCGCCGGAGTCCTCATCGCTGCCGCTGCCGCTGCGGCTCACGCTCTCCTCCTCGTCGTCGTAGTCGTCGCCGCCCTCCAGGTCGCTCGCCGTGTCGTACTCGGAGTCGTGCGGATGCGAGTTGTTGCTGGAGGGCTCCTGGGTGGGCGAGGTGCTGGGCTCCTCCGCGGCGGGATTGCCGCCGGAATCGGAGTTGCCCTCGCCGGGTGCGGGCTCAGGGGCACGTGGAATGTCGGCGGGCGGGACGGGCGTCGGTTTCTCCACCACATCGGCCATGGCGTCGATCGCTATTCGTTGTTTTTTTGCAAAGTTCTTGCGCCGCTGACGAAGAAGAATTTCCTCTATAAATTGCGCGATTTATTTATTTCCATAGGAGGTACTTACGGTCCGTTGCTGGCTTGCAACTGAGGCCTATGGGGTGCGCTGTTTTAAAGCGGAAAATGGCAGAGATAGTCCAAGATTTCCGCACAATTTTCTCGTGCCTAGAAGTTTTCTCGCAAAATAGAAAGTCTCTTTCACTTGGCAAGAGTGTTGCAAAGCGCGCCGGCATGCAGAAGGCAATTCGCGGTGCTGCGGCTTACAGCACTGACCACAGTGAGGCCTTCCTTAAGACGATCCTGGGTTACATATTGTAGTTTAGCCTGCGTGGTCTGCCAATTCCAAAGATATCTAGCAAATTGGTATTTGATAGGCTTTTTTAGTAAGATAGTAGTTATCTTCCTTGCAACGATGCTGGTTTACTTATTGTAAATATGTTAGTATGCGTGGTCAATAGTGTTTACCTGGGACCTAAACGGAATGTACGTTCAACGGGACTAGTCCAAATATGCTTTATTCAAGGAGCTACGTATATAAAAAACACGTATACCTTGAATCAAACTTGTACTTACAATTTCGTATTACCTATACATACTATAATAAAAATAAGAAATAGGTAAGGCCCTAGTAGCCCCTAACCATGGTTTTACTTATAATAGTAGATAATAAGTAAGCTATCCATAAATAAATATATATTATGGTGGAGAGAATATGTATTTAATTATAGATGCGGCAAATTTAACGTATTTCAGTACCTTTTACAACTTTTGTGTATTATATTGTTTACTACAGCTGTTTGCATATGTACCATACTCACCCCATCTTCTAAACTCCCGGTTATGTTCATATGGTCCTGAACGATTCCGGCGACAATAATAAAAATGTAAATTTAATAAAAAAAAAGGTCATTGTAAATAACACCCTTTGAATGGAACCTAATTAGTTACTAAAAATGATTGTGGACCGAATAAATGTGTAGCCACACACGGTTAAAAGTGACCGCATTGCATTTTAAGAGCTGTTATTGTGTTATTATTCGAATATAGCTCGAACAAGAAGGTAAAGCATATCAGCATATCCCCTGAAAGCATTCCTAGTGGGAACTGGCCCGACTGATTGTACCTGGTCACACTCCCCCCACACAGCTGATGCAACACACAAACGCACACCCACTCGGCGAGTCAGACAAAAGAGAATCGGAGAGCAGCGGCGAAGAAAAGAAGCACAAAGCAAGCGAGCAGTGATTAATTAAACGAGCCCAAGCAGTCTTCGCAGTCTCCTCCGCAAAGCAGAATCGAACCCCACAAGATGTCCAAGTTTCTGGGCGTGCCCCTTAAGAAGCCGTCGGAGGTGGACGTCGTGAAGCCGTTAAACAACCTCATCCAGAGCACCTACAACGGCGCCACGCAGGAGGAGAAGGCCAAGTACGCCGAAGCGGTGAACGAGTTTTCCAAACAACGCAATACGGCCATTTGGAAGTTCTTTGAGAAGTACGAGGCCTCCCTGGAAGTGGTTTATGCGTGAGTACTTCTTCTCCGAAACTCTCTAATCCCCCCGTGCATAGGGGGGTATGACTCACCCACCCAACCAGCAGGCAAAAGGTGGTCGGTCGCCTAGCTTTGTATGTCGGCTTCTCCGATGACGCAGCCACTAATCGCCACCATAATTATTGGTCTCTGTTTTTGTCGGCAGCTACTACGACCAGATCTGTGCGCTGGAGACGAAGATTTCCGTGAGCGAACTGCAGATACCCTTCAAGTGGAAGGATGCCTTCGACAAGGGCTCCATTTTCGGCGGCAAGATTAGCCTCAGTGAGTGCCGTGATTCATCGCCTGCCGGTCGGGATTTCACCATTCTATCTGGTTTCCCCCCACAGCTCACACATCGCTGCTGTACGAGAAGGTCTGTGTGCTGTTCAACATTGCCGCCCTGCAGAGCACCATAGCCGCCAACCAGCACTTGGACACGGACGAGGGCCTCAAGATGGCCATCAAGCTGCTGCAGCAGAGCGCCGGCATCTTTCAGTATCTAAAGGGAGCCACCCCGGCAGCCGTGCCCTCGGAGCCGACGCCCGATCTGAGCCAGGACGCGCTGATGGTGCTGCAGGCCCTTATGGTGGCCCAGGCCCAGGAGGTGTTCATCCTCAAGGCCATCAAGGGTGCGCAGAGCCAACCTATAAACCTCTAATGCGATTTAATGGAATCTCATACGTTTTATCCTCCACAGACAACATGAAGGACCAGATAATCGCCAAGCTGTGCTGCCAGGCCGAGGAGTTCTATGCCGATGTGCTGCGCGCCATGCAGAAGGAGTCGGTGCGCAGTCTGTGGGAGAAGGAGTGGATTCCCACCATTGCCGGCAAGCAGGCCGGCTTCCATGCCCTCACCCAGCTCTACCAGAGTCTGGTGGCTCGCGCTGGGAAAAAGATTGGCGAGGAGATCGCCCGCCTGCGCAATGCCATCGATCTTTTCAAGGCCGCTCAGTCGCGCGGCGGCAATGAGACCTACCTGGACGAGTACTTCAGCCGCGCCAAACGCAACCTGGCCGAGTCCACGAAGGACAACGAGTTCATCTACAACGAGATGATCCCCGAGCTGAGCACTCTGGCCTCGCCGGGCAAGGCACAATTGGCCAAGCCGCTGCCCATTCCCACGCCCCTGGCTGCCGGCTTCAAGGACATCTTCACCGCCCTGGTGCCGGTCGAGCTGCACCGCGCCTTGACCGCCTCCGATATGCGCCGCAACGGCATCGTCAACGGGGAGATCATGAAGCTGCGCGAGGCCACGCAAACCCTGAACGGCGTGCTGGCCAGCCTGAATCTCCCGGCCGCCGTGGAGACCGCCGACGGCAATAGCGGCCTGCCGCCCTCTCTGAAGGAGAAGGCCAACGAAGTGCGCCAGAAGGGCGGCGTCGAGAACGTGAAGACGATGCTGAAGGAGCTGCCGGAGCTGCTGAATCGCAATCGCGAGATTCTCGACGAAACAGAGCGACTGCTGGACGAGGAGCGCGACTCGGACAACCAGCTGCGCACGCAGTTCAAGGAGCGCTGGACCCGCATCAGCTCCGACAAGCTGACCGAGATGTTCCGCACCAACGCCAAGAAGTATCGCGAGGTCATCACCAATGCCATCGAGGCCGATAAGGTGGTGCGCCAGAAGTTCGAGGCCAACCAGAATGGCATTCAATTGTTATCGCTATCGCCCGACGAGATCCAGCAGTCCTTGCCATCGTCCAGCGGCAGCGTGGATCCCAACTGCTCCAGCGTGCAGCGCCTAAAGAAGCTGATGGAGGACGTGGAGACCATTAAGGCGGAGCGCGAGGCCATCGAATCGGAGCTGAAGGGGGCCACGTTCGACATGAAGGACGAGTTTCTGCTGGCCCTGCAGAAGGATGGTGCCATCGATGAGCCGGCCCTGTCGCTGGCCCGCATCGGCCAGACCCTAAATCCCCTGCAGCAGCAGGTGCGCGAGAGTGTGGAGCGCCAGCAGTCGCTGGTCTCCGACATACAGGGGGCCCACGCCGCCTTTGTCTCAGAGACAGGCAACTGCGGCAGCTCGCGCGACACTCTGTACCAGGAACTGGCCACCGCCTACGACAGCTATGTGGAGCTTTCCGGGAACCTGCAGGAGGGCACCAAGTTCTACAACGATTTGACCCAGCTGCTGGTCGTATTCCAGAACAAGATCAGCGACTTTGTCTTTGCCCGCAAGACCGAGAAGGAGGAGCTGCTCAAGGACCTCACCACAGAGTCCAGTCGCCAGGCCTGTCCCGCCACCCCGGCCTTGCCCTCGCACTACGCCTCCACATCGGGCAGCGGAAGCGGTAAGCCGGTTCCCATTACTATAAACAAATTACTTACTTCTGTTTCCGCTTAGATTTCCCATCTGGACCGGCACCGGCTGCGCCTGCGGCTGCAGTTCCTGGAAACGCTCCCTACCCGGCTCAGGTGCACGGCATGCCGGTTCCCTATGGTGCTCAACCCAATGTACCGTATCCCGCATACGTGCCCGCGCCCATGCCCCAGAGCTTCAATCCGTATGCCACGCTGCCATACCCGGGCAGTAAGTCACAAGCATCTTTAAAAGCGAAATCCCCCTTCTAATGGTTTATGTTTGCAGACTACCAGTACCCTGGCTTCCCGCAGGGACCCCCGCCTGGCCACTACGGCACCTATCCCGGCAGCTATGCCAACCAGCAGGGCGGCTATCCCAACCAGAAGCCTCCGGGCTGGTAAGCGGCCATCGCAGTTACCCCACAAGTTAGCCCCACATTTGCACAGGATCTATCGCATGGCAGAGCCTCGGATGAGTCCGGAAGGTGGAAGAATAAGCAAGGTTATTGAATCACAGAGATATACGGTATTCAGCATTTAATGCTCGCAGTCGATTTGTTTTTGGAAACTGTATAATACATGTTTGATGGCTTACTGGATTTTAATCTCACATACGCAACAATATTATCACGTATCACAATAAACGTTCTGTCCCTAATCTAAACCCTGCCTGTCCGCAGGCGCCGGAAGAACTCGCGCTTAATGGTGGTGATAACATGCGGCGCACACAGGCTGCTCAAGATCAGCTCCCAGCCGGGGCTGATGGGGTTCTCCGGGACGCCAGGGGTTGTGCAGTTCTCGTAGCGGCGATTGTTGCGATTCAACAGCAGCTGGTACTCCTCCTTGGGCATCATGCCCAGCGGACGAATCGTCAGGTTGATGCTTTCGCGAAGGTTGTCGCACTCGCTTGGGGTGAGGTAGTTTGAGTCCCAAAGGCGCCTAATATTCTCCGCGTTCTCCATGCCTTCCACCATTCGCTCGAACAGAGCGCTGGGAGCGCTGGCGACCTCATCCAGTTGGTTTGGGTTCAACAGGTGCTCCTTCATGCATTCGCCCTCGCCCTTGAGGGCGCTCTCGACAATGTGCTTCACCAGGAACTCGTCCAGGGCCAGGTCTTTGTCCATGTTCAACGGGACCCAGTAGTTGACGCTCAGCGCCATGGACCTGGCCTCCACGTAGTGCCACCAGTGGCGGGGAACGATGAGGACATCGCCGGGCTGCAGGATGCAGTGGTAAGCGAACTTGCCGAGTGCCCGGTAGTGGCTCGACAGGTCCGTGGCAGGGGCGTAGAAGTTCTCCATGGAGTAGACACTCGACTCTTCGTACGGGATGCGAGTACTCTCCAGGGGAGTCTCTGGTGGGAAGAGCAGCCACGACTTGGAGCCGTACACCTGGACCACGATGTTCACGCCGAAGGTGTCGTAGTGGCAGGGCGTGTTGGACTGCTCCGATCCCAACCAGAGCGTGTAGTCGTTGTCGTGGTCCGGGAACCCAAAGCCGGCAAAGTCGATGCCGCGCCGGCAATCGGGCGGCACTTCATGGGAACGCTTGTAGTGGAAGGCGGCCCAGTGGGTCTGCTCCTCGTCCTTTTTGTCGAACGTGCGAAGGAACGTCTGCATGTCTGGCACCTGGGACCTCTTCCTCTTTCGCTCCCACTGCGGTGTGTGCGAGTCCAAGATCTGCATAACCTGGATATCCGGCGGACCGTTCGCCTTCGAGTCGAAGAGAGTGCACCAGTCTTGCAGAGATCCCTGGAAACACTCCCATCCCAGGGGGAAGTCGTGGATGACCAGGGGAACGTTGGTGTTCAGGATGAGATCACGAAGTTTGCTGCTGCGGGGCATTTTTAGAGTTTAGCCCAGGACAGGTCTTTTTGTATGGTCTTAAAAATTTTAAAAGCAGATGTCACAGTTCGAGTGACTGGTCACATTATTAAGTGTCAATCTGCCAAAACGCTTGCCTATTTAATGGAAATCCCGGAAAACACGTAAAAATCTCCTAACGCAACTGATGCAAAGCCATCAAACTGTATTCCAGGTTTCCTACAAATTTGGCGGGATAATTTAATTTTATATTCGCTTTGGTCACACGTCCGTTGTCGCGGCATGCTTAAATTAGCCATATATTCTATATATTTTGTCCGATCTGGACGTAATTTTGCATGCACATGCTTAAAAATAAGCGGACATAAAATTATTTCTCTAGCTTTTAACATTTCAAAGATATAGATTTTGCGAATGATATAGCAAATGCGGTGTCTTAGCTAAATGCAAAAAGGATATTGTCACTATGTCTTATTTTGTCCAAGTTATGGAAGTACCAAAACGTAATAAAATTTTCAAACAATGANATATTTTGTCCGATCTGGACGTAATTTTGCATGCACATGCTTAAAAATAAGCGGACATAAAATTATTTCTCTAGCTTTTAACATTTCAAAGATATAGATTTTGCGAATGATATAGCAGATGCGAAGGTGTCTTAGCCAAATTCAAACATGATATTGTCACTATTTCTTATTTTGTCCAAGTTATGGAAGTATCAAAACTTAATAAAATTTTCAAACATTGAACTTTGATTGCAGTAAAAAAATGCACCGCACTTCTCATACGCAATATTTATCCATACCTCCCCACACTCATCCACAAATCTAATAAGTACTCCGGACTTACCTATATGTAGTAAATCGCCTCGACGCACGGCTTCAGTTCCGATGGTGCTTCAGATCCTTGCCAGACTTGCAACAAAGGTGACAGATCCAAGCGTATCGCTTGCAGCAAGATGATGCAGCATTTTCTTGGCTTGACTTCCAGCGAAGGTGAAAGACGATTCCCTCAGCGGGGAGATGAGGCCAAAGGGCGTCTGCTCGATCTCGTTCTCCTTGGTGTTCCGAAATGGTGCAGGAAATAGCTTGGATGCACTGGCGATATGGCGATATGGACGATGATTGTCTTGGATGACTTTCAGCGCAAGCTACAATTCGAGTCCGTTTGATGAAGACACTGGGGGGTGGTTCTTTCGATCTCGATCTCCTTAGGGCTTGCATTTCTGATGCAGCGGATCTTCAGCTTCAGGTGAGAGGATGCAGCAGATTCTTGAATGACGAAGGAGATGCACTGAAAGCGGCAGACGGTTCCAAAAAGCGGGAGATGACGTCATAGGGGACGATGATTCTTCAATTTCCAGTCGGCGGGGAGAGCGGGCGGATCCGATGCTGAAGCTGCGCTACCGTCCAGGAAATTGGCGATCAGGTCGATGTGTGGCGAGGGAACCTAGAAAATACAGGGAGAAAACTAGAGGGGTTTCCCCCCTGTAGTTCCCCCACTCTAGGTTCCCTCGCCAGGCGTCGACCTGATCGCCTATTTCCTGGACGGGAGCGCATCTCGAGCATCAGATCCGCCCGCTCTCCCCGCCAACTGGGAAATTAAGGATCATCGCCCCCTCTAACGTCATCTCCCGCTTTTTGAACCCGGCTGACGCTTTCAGTGCATCTCCTTCGTCATCCAAGAATCTGCTGCATCCTCCACCTGATGCTGGAGAGCCGCTGCATCAGATATGCAAGCTCTAAGGACACCGAGATCGAGAGGACCACCCCCCAGTGTCTTCATCCAACGGATTCGACTTGTAGCTTGCGCTGGAAGTCATCAAAGGCAATCGTCGTCCATATCGCCTGAAGCAGTACATCCAAGCGATTTCCTGCACTGTGTTTGAAGACCAAGGAGATCGAGATCGAGCGGACTTCCTTCTCCCCGTTGAGGGAATCGACTTTCATGGTGGAAGCCATCCAAGAAACTTCTGCATCATCTCAGCTAAAGCAGTCCATCCAAACGATCCGCTACATCAAAAATGTGTACAATTGGAACACGTATGTATGTGTAGTAGATCGACCAAAAATAAGGTGAAGTTTCCCAGGCTACTAACAGGTATACCCAGAGTCCTAAGATTTGATTTTAAAACTCATTTTTTTCCTTTCGTAATGTGCTGCCAACTTATTTTCTTTGTAAAACAAAACCAGTCTGTATCGATATCGAAATCGACGAAATGACCGCGAAATATTTAAACCAAATTTAAATCAAATGCAGCAACACTGCTTAAATTTCTTAAATGAATTATTTTGCTACCCCAGATGCCTTCGAATTTTTAAGAATTTTGAATAGAAAAAAGTGAAAATACATTAAATTGTTTGCGTAGTTATTGAGTATACTCTTCCATATACAATATAAACATATATTTTTTGCTTAGCATTTTTGTATGCCTATTTGTGCTTTATCTTTTCCGTGAACAATTTGTGTTAATCCCTGGATAGTCTGCCGCTGATTTAGAACACTCCCAAGTACCTGCGAGCACATCGAGTGCTACGCAAATACAATTGGGTGAGATGTAAGTTTAATTAGTATGAATTTCGGAATTACATAATTGCAATCGAGATTGCGTGGAGAACCCGTTCTGCAGATCAAGTTGTAGCTGCGGATAGGTGGCAGACCGCCGGACGGCTGCCCCGCACGCAAAGATCTGGTTGCTGTCTCGTTTTCAGCTGGGATTCAGATTGCTTTGGCGATGTGCAGCCTATCCTAGGACTCTCTTCTCTAGGCAACACTTTGAGATAATTACGTTGATATGACAGGCGGAAATGGCGTTAACAAGTGGCAACTTCACGGACAGTGATACCCAGCATTTGTGTGGCACATTTGGCCAAACGAATGTTAGCCGACATTTGATTGCCACAACTGTTATCTGCAAAGGAAGCCATTCTTCCCCCCTGACGATGGCCATAAAAAATCAATGGACGCGGCCCATCCTCCTCTCCTTTTGACGGTTTTGTTTTCCATCTGCAATCGCCTTGGCAAACAGTTGACGGCATTTGTCATAAAAGTGATTTATGTCTCATTCGTTGGCTCCGCGCTCTGCGCCCGCGAAACTACAAGTCATTAAATCTGCTTAAGCCGCGCACTCAATATGCCACAGACGGAGCGTTCTGCCCGGGATACGGGTGAAAAGTTCAACGCTCGTGAGTCAGCAGCAGAGGCTGCGAAAACAATTATGCGCCAGAGTCGCCGAAAAGCCCCGAACCGGGAAAACGAAACAGCATTATTTATGCGGCCCGGAGGTGCGCCGTCTTGGCATTATCTTTTTCTTGTTGTCGGTATTATCTTTATTGCTCTCTTACTTATTGCGACTTGGCGCTGGCTTATAAATATGTATCTGTATCTCTGTCTGCGGCTTTATCTGCCGAATGAGATACTGCGCATGCGCACGCTTCCGTTTCCAGAGCAATCTTCTCAGGGCTCTAATTTTATCATTTCTTTCTCTTGATTTTTTGCAAACACGCCCCAGCAAACGGCTTATGGCTTACTGAGCTATAGCCTCTTATATAATTAGCTCGACTCGGAGTTCAACTTGGCCTTTTTGCTTAGACTGTTCCGCTGCCTGGGCAGCCAAAGAGCCAAAGAACTGGAGATTCTTGTGTCGCTGTCGTGACAGCAGCCAAATTTACCAGACACTTATCTCTGCCCTGCCCAGCGGAATCTGCTTTGCCGCCACTTCGTCGTTTAATTTTGGCCAAGTCAATAAACCTTTGGCAGACATTTCCGCCCCCCTCCTGTGGCCCCCCTCCTGTCCTATTTTTTCCCGCCTTCTTTGTCTGGCAGCAGTGCTTAAAAATCAGTCAATATTTATTTATCAAAACAAAATCGTTCATGCACTTAGCCTAGCTTGATATTTGACATTATTTATTGATGCAGTCTGGGCTGGCGGCGAACTGATATGGTTAATGGCCCCATCGGACCAGCCCAAATCTGTTATTGTATTGATTGCCGTTTAATTGAAAATAGACTTCGTCTTCCCCGCCCAACTGTTGGACAGTTGCTGCGGACTGTGGATTGTACGAGTGTGTAGAAGTAGCTCGGAGTAGGAGTCCCAAGCAGAAGCTGGACGGAAGGGGAATCTACGACCCCGGTGGAAAAGTCTAGACAGAAGTAGAGGGCCCTGCACCACGCAGTCTTTCGGAAGTATCTTTCGCATTGGCGGCCGGCGATTCCGGATTAGGAGATGATGTTCTGGTAAAACTGCGGCTTGCTCTGGTGCTCCTTGATGACGTAGAAGCCCTTGGGCTTGCCGTTGCCCGCAAAGTACTTGTGGAAGCTTTGCTTGCTCACCGCCTGCGAGGGGGCGTAGTAGGTGGGCGACTTGGGCTTCAAGGACTTGCGGTACTTGGACTTGCCGCCGCCTGCACTAAAGCCCTTCTCCGCCGTCTCGTTCTCCCAGGGATGGCGCCAGGTGGGCACTTTCTCGATGTCCAGCAGACGATTGCGATCCGCGGCAGAGACGTGAGCAAAGTGCGGCTTCTTGGCCAGCGCCTGCTTTAGCACCGGCAGGTTCCAGTGGTAGATGCGTCCGGGCCTTCCATTCGAGCTGAAGGGAAACGAGACCTGCAATTGAAAACGGGCACTGATTAGACAACATTACGGGTACTGGGACTTCTTAGACCGCTCATCTGGCGTCCCATAAATCAGGCAGCCTGCTTCTATGGCATCTAAATCAGGCCTGGCCAGCTCTTGGATGGGATGCTCCAGAATGGGGAGAAGGAGTGGAGCTAACAAATTGCATTTTTAATTGAAGCTCGGACTTGGTTAATGGCCTGCATATTAATTTCTGGTTCATGTCGGCCTAGTCGTGAGAGCGCAATAATTTTCGTGCCACCGACATCCATCCAGATCTTGACATTGACACTTGCCGCATTAATTCAGCAGCAGCAAAATGTGCTGCTTCTGGAATGCCGCTGTTGTCACAGAAAAAGATGGGCTACCATTCCGCTGTCTGCTGACCCTATCCAGGTGGCTATTTATAGGACAGCGGTCCGTGCCCAAGATGCCCATTTGGGGCCATTCGGGGCAACACGCACAGCCCCAACTGCGGATTGCAACAAAGTCGGTTCGCTTCTGGTTCTCATTGCTCGGCTCGGGTGCCCCCGCACGGTGTTGGCACAAGCACCAAGTCTGGTCTGGTCTCCCAAGTCTGAAGTCTGCCCCAAAGCCAGCCCAAATGGGTAATCCATTTCGCTTCCACTTCCACATCATCTTCCCGCAGCCCCGACTCTCTTTTGCAATTTGTTTTATGCGCATGCGCGGCGATGTTTATCGCCAGGCAAGGTCCAAGCCAGTTCTTTGGCCAACTTCTGGCCAAAGGGGAGTGTGCATTGTGTGCTGAGTGTGCTGTGTGCGCCTGTGTGTGGTTGGATGTGTCTATGGTGTAACCTAATGGAATCCCGTTTACCTTTTTCCCGTTAGCTTTCAACGCCGACGCCGACTCGGTTTCCGATGTTGCCACTGCCGCATGCTGCTCGTGCGCTGGGAGAACATTCTTGCTGGGTGCGTTGCCACCACTCGACTTGTCACTGGCCAGGGCCGGGTGGCTCTTCGGCGCATTCTTTGCCTCGGGTCCTGCATAGTAGTGCATATTTGGCGGCAATTTGATGATGAACATGTGTGAATCATCCCGGGCCGTGTGGCGTCGTGACTCAACCGCCAGCCGCTTCCGGTTGTGGCTGTTGGGCGACTTCACCTTCGTGAATCCCATCTGGCTGCAACGTAAACGTGTAATAGAGGTTACTCGATGGTCTGGGGTGTTCTTGTGGAGGTGCTTCTTGTGTCTGGCGAGCTGGATAGCTAGCAAGCGTCGTAAGCGTTTTCCATGAATATTTCATTATATAATTTATGGCTGACGGGGGGATGAGCTGCACTGGACACGCTGCCTTAATTAAGCCCAAAATAGAAGGCGTTCTCCAGCCCATCCCCCACGGTTACAAGTCAGTGAGAAAAATGGGTCTAAAGTCATTGGCTTGAAGTTCTGCATCTCATTTATTTAATAACTACATTTCGTTTGGTTCTAAAACTATTTTATCTAGAGAAAGTTTAATGGTTCTTCAAAAATAATAACAGTTTTGGTGCTCATTTACCATTTTAGGCCAGCAAATTCGTGAATTCTTTGAATCTCCTCACGGTGTTTGTTGGCTTAATGATTTTTACTTTATGAGTCAGTGCGTTTTTATAAAGATTTATAAAAAGACCCTCATGAAGCTATATATAAACATGGCAGTATGATCTCTTAAAGTTTTCTTATAAGACGTTTAAACCTAATCATTAGTCTGCAAAATCTACCAATTTATCAGCTTTTAAACCACACTTAATCCCTGCATAGAGACACAAGAAACCTAGCCACTTTAGGGCTGTCAAATGGGTAATTATTCACCACTCTAGGCTGCGATTTTTCGCCAACTGTAGGAACTCACCTGAGCAGCTTCTTGTTGAGCCCGTGAGCGCTTCTGGCCAGTTGCTGGGACTGCTTGACGGCCGTCAGAGGACTCGTTGCATGGCGCCTGTCCTGCCGCTTTGGCTTGTGCATGTGCACCACATCCTTGGCCAGGCCGGGCACTGTTCCCGCTGCCGCTCCCGCTGACACTCCAGATCCGGAGCCGGGCTTGCTGGCCTGAGCCATGGCGGCCACGCAGAGGAGACAGAGACACCTGTGGAGGGGACAAAGGAACGGCTTTTATGGCTGACGTTTTATGCGCTGGCACTGCGCGTTTTATGTGCGAAATTCTATAAGGGATTTGCCGGCCTGCGGTTTTTGATTGGACCCCTTTAGAGCCTGGCCAGGGTTCAGGGTCGTTGTGGCGGCACTCACTTTGACAGGTGAGCCGTTCCCGAAGGTCTTAATTCCCAGCTACAAATACTAGTTCTGTTTGCCTTTAATCTGCTAGTTTTTTTCTTGTTTTTTTGGGCGGGGCTGGCGTGTAACCCGAGTCATACACTTTAAATAGACGTGGCCCCTTTCCGTGAAACTGAAAACCATGCCCCCGCTTTCCCAGCTCTTCCTGGCCGAAGAGTGTCAAGTAATAATAAGGAAGAAAGCGGAAAGCGTGGCAGATGAAAATGCAAATAAGCACGTACAATTACGGGCATAGAGGAGGCTATGGCCATGGCGATGACGATCGTCTCGGAGATGGGAAAGCCATGAGGCATGCTAGCATTAGAATGTGCAATGGCCCATAATGCATGTCCCCGGGGGTGTTGCGATACCTTGGCGATTATATTCCCATGGGAGAGCGATCGGGTTGGCGAGCCTTTTGGGAAAGCGACTTTGTCAAGCGAAATGCTATTGACCGACTAAGCGGCTCCACATACGAATCCAGCCCCTTGGCGCTAGCCGTTCCTTACAAATTATAATGGAAATTGGCTGGGTTTATGCAACAAATGCAACCGAAGGCCTGGCGACGTGCCCGGCATTCTGACTTGCCTCTACAAGCTCATGTAGCTTGTGCGAGTAAAAATATAAAGAAACTGAAAACTGCAAAGCCCAAGACAACCGTCGAAGAGGCTGGAGAGGTGCAGAGGCCTCCAGGCGGGATTAGATGGACAGGATGAGGGGCCAAATCGATTTTGTATGGGAGCAGTCTGCGGAGTTGCAAATCCATGGGAGCCCCAATCGAAGCGCCCAAATCAACACGTACTTAGCAGCGGCCAGTGGTGGCACCACATGCTGCCTTTGCCCCCTCCACTGGCCCGGCAATCTTCCACTCCACTCCACGTAGCCAAGTCAAACAAACACCCCAGGCAGGGACTCCTACTCCTGCTCCTGCTCCAGCTCCTTTGTGTCCTCTGTGTGTCTGCGCTGTGGTTTTTGTGGCCATTTTCATGTTAACTTCGAATTGATAAATTGCAGAATAAGTGAATGCATTTTTCGCTGTTGCCAGCCGTCGTCCTGGCCGGCTCCAGCATATGCGGCATTTTTGAATTATTAATGAATTGCCGGCACAAAGGGGCCCGCAAGCCATACCACATAACAACAACAGGAGCCACACCAATGGACATCCAGTGTCTGGCCCTTGCGGAGGAGAGGTTGCGTGTTGCAACGAAACAACAAATTTCGAAAAAGGGCTCCGGTTTCAGGTTCGCTTTCGTGTGAAAATTTGGGAGGCGTTCACCATCCTTGATTTAGCTTTCGGGTTTGCACAGTCTGCCCATTTTAAAACAGATACGTCATAGTCAAAATTGTACGTAACTTGTAACCGAATTCCAAGTACGATCAGACGAACCGGGAATCAAAATGCGTATTGATTTGAAGGCCCTACTTTTGTTAGCCACGTCCACTGACTCGGGTCCCGTGGTTCGGCTGCAGAAACAACTTCGCGATGGAAAATTCAGGTAAGTAAACCTTGAAATTAAGTTGAAGCCAGTACTAAGATCGACGGGCAGTTACGCGGTGAGGTATTATCTGCAAGACGGCCACCTGGTCATCCGCCGAGTGAAACGGAGGCCTACCACAGCCACGTGGACCATGCGAGTGCGGCGATGTCGTCGTCGCCTGCGGCAGAGATTGAGGCTGGAGCTTCAGAATAAGGTCCCGCCCAAAAACCGTTCAATAGCCGTGGAAACAGAGGTTGTGCCTAGAAAATCAGTTGCCGTGGCCACAAAAGTACCCCAAACGAGCTGCTCCACATCCATGGAGGCGAGACACTCCACGGTTGACGAGGCCACGGAGACCAAGACACAGAAATTCCAAACCAAGAATGTGGGAACGGAGGGTACCCGTGTGGAGCACAACACGGTGGGGGTTGGAACACGAACCATTGAGCTGGAAACCACGGCCAGCCAGTCGCCTCACCAGGAGTGGGCCAACAACCAGGTGGACACCTTCGATCTAATCCTGACCTTTTCCAGCGAGCAGCAGACCTACAACGCGGTCACGCAGCCATCCTCGTCGCAGACCGAGGTGTTGGTCCAGAGTCGCTCCACCCAGGTAGAGGTCAATGCCAAGGTCGCCATCAGCCAGACGAGTCTGAACTCCTTCAGCATCGGCAACCAGACAGAGCGCCTTGGCATCGGCAATGCCTGGGTGCAGACATTGGTGGACTCTCAGGATGGCATGACCCAGACCACGGACGACGAGGAGGATGTGATCAAGCCCCACCTTAAGGCCTTGTATTTGATCCACGAATCTATCAGGGGCCAGAGCGATATTATCCACAACGGGGTCCTCGAGGCAATCAACCAGCTGATGGATGTCGTCCTGCTCGGGATGAAGAAGTCGAAGATGGAGGATCAAATCTCTAAAAATTCGCCAATTTCTGTCCCAGCCGATCCAATGGAAGAACACGACTCCATGGAAAATCTTTCAGGCTCCATGAAAAATGAGAAGCCATTTTCTAGTACTTCCCTAATCAAACCAACCTCCAAGTCTCTCTATAGCTCAGGGGATCAAGTGGATTTAATTCCCAACAGTCGATCGGGGGAGAGCTCTTCTGAGACAAAAGACAAGCCCTCTTTGCAGTTGAGTATGGAAGTTTTTGGATTCGTAACGAAACCGAAAAGGTTTGCGATTCCTCTTTAATTGCCAATTTGTGTGCAAATAAATTGCAGTCCTAAACTCTTGAGTAGACAGCCCTGTCGGGGCAATAACAATAAAATGTCCACCTTCTTCGCTAATTTAGCACCCATCTAAACCCCGCAGATATCAACGCGGCAAGAGGATCGTGGCCGGCCAGTCCTGGCACTGCTCAAGGCGATGCATACGCTGTGGCATGTACAACCACTTGACCAGAACCAAGGAATCGGTGCCCACTAAGTAAGTGACTCAATGCAGACTGATATGCCCCCACCTAACCGTTTTTTAATCCCTAAAATGCAGCAGCCAGGACACGCAAACGGAGGCCACGGAGCAGAAGGATGTGGGGCTGCAGATTGCAGTGGTCTGCTTGGAGTTTGGCGTGCAGACGGAGAGGGATCGACCCCGGTGGAGCCTGAGACGAGCTTAGGGATACTTACCCAAGCAGCCAGGCCACGAGCGAGGTTCTCACCCAGGTTACACTCATATTGCTCGTCTTATGCGTTTTCTATGTGGCACTCGCTTTGTGGCATGTGAAGTGCGCGTATGTAAATGTAGGCGATGCACCAAATCACAAATCCAATGTGTTTTTCTTGCGGCGCCAAGCGGTGGGCAAGGGCATGCAACAGCTTTTACGGATTACGGATTACAGGTTACAGGTTACGGGCTTGGGTGTTCGATGTTCGAGGTTCGCTTTGCGGAATCTCAAGCTTTGTATTCGGATTCGCAAGTTGCCGCAGACACGTCCGCACACGATAAAATCTCGCCAAAGACTGAATGAACGAGGCCGGTCGTCGTTGCCGTTTATGCCACAGAACGCCGCAGTCGCGGCGTGCCTTTCGGGTAGCTCAGCTACGCCAAGTGTTGCACCAAGCCATGACTAACCAAAATTCCTTGAACCAACTTTCCCACATTCCCTCTTAATCAGAGGGAAGCCCGCCTGCGACCGCTTTTGAGGTACGAGTATTCAAATGCATTAAATATGACTGTGACGTACAGTTTACGGTTCGAGAGTGGAGTAAGTTATAAAAGTAAAACAATCTGCGACAATCAACTAACAATTTCCTTCCCTAAACATTTATGTAAGATAAAAAATTATCAATATTGATTTCAGTTGTAGTTTTAAGAAATTTAGATGGGTTTTGGTACTTTTTCTAGTATCTTTTATGTACCTGCAAGTCAAAAGAAACTTATTATTTAATTGGTTTAAGAATGAAATGCTACTACTAAATATTAAATTCGATTTTGCAAACTCGATTTTGCAAACTAAGCTCTTAAAATCGAATCTGTATTCATTATTATAGGAATATTTTCAACATTATTTTCCAAGAAATAATCGGAAGTTATATATTCAAGCACCTGTGATATACCTAAGAGAACCACATAACAAGAATACAAGATTATTAGAAAAAGAAATTAAATCCAAGGTTTTGAAAATGTTCTGGCTTTGTCATCTTTTGGGTATTTCCATTTCCCTGAGTGTTTTTATAGGGCATTTTGAGTTCGCTGCTTGCCAAAGCTTTGCCAGCTCTTTCTTCTCCGCCTTTGGACAATCGTGGAGTGGTTGCGACTTCGAGTTTGGAGTTCGGCTTTTTGTTTACGTTCCCAATCCCCAGTCCCGGCCCCAATCCTCCCGTTCCCTGTCCCTCGCCTTGGTCGCCGCTCGGTATGCAAAAAGCAACAAACAACAATAACAAAAGTCACGCTTAACGACTGTGACGTCGTCGCGACTTGGCCAGGCTTACCCCTTGCCAGCCCCCTCACAGCCCCAAACTGCGCCCTGTCCAGTGTCCAGATCGAGACCGGCTCCTAAGAGCCAGGCCAAACAATAAACATGCAAGTGCCGCATGGCGTGGCATAGAAAAGAATAAAGAGTGGCGGCCGAAAAACAATGTAAATGCCTGGAAAAGCAAACAAAAAAGAGCCAACCAACCGGGGTGTGAATGCGGGGACATCTTTGACATTGGCCCGGGAAACTGGGCAAATCTGGGAGTAGCCTCTTCTCCTGCCTGATTGATTATCCTGGCGGCCCGGCCGCTGGGAAACGCCCCGCGAAAAGGGGTTGCAGTTTAATTGAGATTTATTTATGGTATGTGCGGCCAAAGACAAAGGAACTTGCAGCTGCCCCAGCCTCTCGGATTCGGGCTCGGATTCAATCGGCCGGGTCAGGTTCCCACCCGAGAGCCCACGTCCATAATAACGAGCAAACAATGCCCACTGTTTCTGGGACCTGGCAATATTTGGACACCGGGCAATTGAAGAACTCCAATTGTGCGAGGTTGCTGTTGCTGTTGCTGTTGCAGGAGTGGTTGTTATCGATGATGTTGCTGCTGCTGTTGCTGCTGCTGTTGCCGATTTGTGGATGCAACACTGAAATGATTTCACCCAGAAAGTTCTCAAAGATTCTTGGCAGGGTTTGTGTTGGCAACATAGAGCCAACTGTTCCTATTTGGCTCCCCAATATCTAACAACTTAGTTGCTCGACTAGTTAAAAATGTCTTCGAAGTATATCGAAATTTTATTTTGAAAAGATTGCAGGCTTTTACAATTAATTTATTAAAATCTTCCATAGAGTAATAACAAATCTGTTTCCTTAATCTTCTAAAAACTTCACATACTTTTCTTTACCCCGTTTATGTTAATGTATTTCCTTGTATCCCCTTTTTTCGATAGATTTTCCCCTTTCTGGTTTCTCTCGGTGCATTACAGCACAAAGAGCGCGCTGAGGCAACGGTTTGGGTTGAAAATTGGGCGGACGCCGCCTGCTTGTTATTGCCGATTGTTGGCTATGAGTGGCATTGGCGTTGGCATCAGCATTGGCACTGGCAGTGGCCATGGCAGTGGCAGTGGCAGTGGCAGTGACTGTGGCAGTGGCAGCCTTTGTTGGACAACTTAACAGATTGGAATTGCAGGTGTGCGCCTGGCTGGCCTGCTCGCTGGGTGGGTGACATTCTAACTGTCTGAACCTGGCCTGGAATTCGAGTACCCAACCAACCAATCGGGCCAGCAACCCACCCATTCCGGCAGGCCCATCATATTGATTCCCGTGCGGGCCTAAGTGGCATGTTGCGGCTCGATTCGGGGCCAAAGCAGCTCACCTTAACTGCCTGGCAGCCCAAAAGCAACGCCCACCCGAAGTTGGCGAGCTCGTTAAGTCCAATTAGGCGGTTGAGCAATTGCAGAAATCCAGAGCAGAGCGTAGCAGAACTTTCACTTTAACTGCCCCAACAATAGCGAGCAAATTCGCAGACACAACAAAATGGCGCAGACAGAAAATGGAGTCTGTTGTTTCCTTCCGGCTTCCAAAAAATAAACAAAAAAACAAGAAAAAACCACCTCCTGCCTGTGAGTCATGGTAAATAAAAAAGGAATAGAGAAACTTCTGGCGTGCTCTTTGACTTGAGTGTGCCGTAAAGCACAGTGTCCATAAACATGCCATAAAAAGTGTGCTGCTAGGCAGTCGTTTTCCCAGAAGTACCTGCCTACATACAAATATTTATACCTAGTACTTGCAAATTTCCGCAAGCGACCGCCAATGATTAATGTCAATAAACGTTGGCCCCTGCAAGATGCTGGACGCTGCCCGAAGAAAGCTATCATCCGCCTGTCCATCGGCCAGTTTGTGGGTCGTGACCCGAGCGGAGCTGAAAGAATCGAGGACAGCCGCGATCCGCAAGCGTCAAGCCGAGTCAAGTCGTGTGGGAGCACAGGTTCAAGTGGTGGTCAGGTGCAGCGGTGGATAACCTCGATAAGTTGAAAATTGCCGGGGCATAGATGCTGCAATTACGGACGCCATGAGGCAGGCAATTTTGTGGGAGCTTTGGGAAAATCGGGGCACGCCTCAGCGCCGTAATTAGCTGGGCCGATCAGAGCTGGGTGGTTACTGGGAAAGTGGCATTGCAGAGCCTGCAATGCTGCAACGCCTGCAACGCCTGGAATATGACATGACAACTGTTTTTATTCAACGCGGTTTTGTTCGCTTGCCAGGCATGTCCAGCAATTTCACCGCTTGTTTCAACGGCGGCATTTGCTGGCCCAAAAGGTCTTTAACTTGCTTTCTGCCACGTCACTGGCACGGCGCGCATGCGCAATGTGACAGGTGAGTGAAGGCGGGGAAAAACCTTTGGCGGAGCACGCGATGCACTCCCAAATGGAAAAGGAATGCCAAGGGTCGTTGTCGTTGCCTCCGACAGCCATCCTCTAATTGAATTAACAGCGAGGCAACTGGCGGAATGGCGGTTCGGCGGTCTGTCGGAGTGGCGTGGTGTCTATGCATTCCCGGCCCCACACACAGTGGAGCACCTCTTGTGGCATCTGCAATTTAGCTAACGGCGGTTCTGCATTTAAGCCATATTTGGCCAAATCCGGTAAACGCTCTTCAGACGCCTCGACTGATTGACAGCCGCGCGAAACCCGTTGAAATTGAGGTGTTGACGGAGTGTCAACCGAAAAGGATGCATGGATAGTGGGACAATGGGACATTGGGACTATGGGGGGTCTATTGCCCCAACCCGCTCCAATCGAAATTGGGTTTCAATCTGCTTGGGAAACCATGTGAGCTTGGGGCGTGCCTTAAAGCATGGTTTTGTGGTTGCAGCTAAATACTATATACTATGAACTAGAATTAATTTAATGGGTGTCACAAAATCTATATTTCCTACGTGCCTACCTAATTATTCAAACAAATTTGAGTAAAATTGTTCAGTTTGTAGCCCCAAAAATCCATAGCCTCTCATCTATATTTTAATATTTTTTTCTTATAATAAAAACCACCAATAAAAAATTGGTTATTCGAATATTCGCAAAGACGTACACAATTTATACTAAGGCCAAGAAATTAAAGAATTTTTTTTATTTTTAAGAAGGTTTTGGTTGTCTTTTTACTATGTAAATATTTAATATATAATTTGTTAACCTAAATCAAATGTTATTCAAGCCAATTTTAAAAAAATAATTGCTTTTTACAAATAATAAAACTGATGAATTTCCAAATAAATTATTTAACAATTTGCAATTTTTAATTGTTTTTTTATCTGAGAAAAATATTATAACTAAAACAGATTTGTATTTATTAAACCAATTTCAAATTTAGAGGAGTGGTAATATTTCATTTATCAATTTGTAAAATAATTTATTTGAACATTAAGGAACAATAATAACTCTACAAAATATTCGTTATTCTGTTTTAAATTTATATTTATTTTTAAATTTATCACTAAAATTTAATTTATTTATTTGAGTAAAATCAGTTTTTGTTTAATGGGTACCATTTAGAAAGTCACTCAGTAATTAATTATTATTTAACATTAATTTTACCTTTTAACTTTTAAGATAGTCCATTAAAAATTCATTATTAAAATGTTATTCATTGATTTATATAAAGTCAGACTCAATTAGACAGCAGTGTGAGAGAAGACAACAAATATTGTATACACATTTTATTTATAAATTATTTATTCAAAAGCGCAGAAATTATTTAAAGTTTACTAGCGCCCTCTAGTGGTGAGAGGCTACAACCACTGCCAGTCAGCCATGTTTTCTAAATTCGCTCGCGTTGGCAGCACCACCCACCGATACTTGCTGACTCCCATCGCTAGCTTGCAGAGTGAAAATATAGACAACAATTTTTCACACATCCTAACTTTTAATTTTCTGAAGATTCCAAGCACTTTACACCCGGTGGGACTATCCCCTTGAAAGCAGGAAGTCACTGGGTCACCGGCAACCTAGAAACACTCGAATCGCAAGTCAAGAATTGTGAAATCCGCTGCAAAATGACTTCGCTCGACCCCGCGCCGAACAAGACCTGGGAACTGTCGCTGTACGAGCTGCAGCGCAAACCGCAGGAGATCATCACCGACAGCACCGAGATCGCCGTCTCCCCCCGCAGCCTGCACAGCGAACTGATGTGCCCGATTTGCCTGGACATGCTCAAGAAGACGATGACGACGAAGGAGTGCCTGCATCGCTTCTGCTCCGACTGCATTGTCACCGCCCTGAGATCGGGCAACAAGGAGTGCCCCACGTGCCGCAAGAAGCTCGTCTCGAAGCGCTCCCTGCGCGCCGATCCCAACTTCGACCTGCTCATCTCGAAGATCTACCCCAGCCGCGAGGAGTACGAGGCCATACAGGAGAAGGTGATGGCCAAGTTCAACCAGACGCAGTCGCAGCAGGCCATGGTCCACTCGATCAACGAGGGCCTCAAGCTGCAGTCCCAGAACCGGCCGCAAAGGTTCCGCACCAAGGGCGGCGGCGGCGGCAGCGGCAGCGGCGGAGGAGGAGCCGGGAATGGTAATAGCGGTGCCAGTGCGGGCAGTGGTACGTCCGGTCGCAATGCCTCTAATCAATTGAATGTCCACGATACAGCCTCCAACGACAGCAACACCAACAGCACCGAGGCCCCCCCGGCGGGAAGTTCCAGCACACCGGCCCCGAATGCCGGCAGCGGTCCCAGCGCCACACCAGCGGCCCCCTCATCCTCGGCCACGGCCACGGCAACGACCACCAGTGCGGTGGGCGCCTCCACGTCCACCTCCATCTCGTCCTCCTCCTCCACCACAGCCACAGCCTCTGCCCCGGCCCCGGTACCGGCGTCCGTCTCTGCGGGTAATCGAATGCAGGTGGACGACGCCTCCAATCCGCCGTCGATGCGGAGCACGCCGTCGCCGGTGCCCTCGAATTCGAGCAGCACGAAGCCAACGAAGCGGGCAATGTCCGTGCTGACCTCGGAGCGGTCGGAGGAGTCAGAGTCGGACTCGCAGATGGACACGCGCACGGAGGGCGACTCCAACATCGACACCGAGGGCGAGGGCAACGGCGAGCTGGGCATCAACGACGAGATCGAGCTGGTGGTCAAGCCGCATCCCACGGAGATGTCGGCCGACAATCAGTTGATACGAGCGCTGAAGGAGAACGGGGTGCGGTACATTAAGACCACGGCCAATGCCACCGTGGACCATCTCAGCAAGTATCTGGCCATGCGGCTGACCCTTGACCTGGGCTCCGATCTGCCCGAGGCGTGCCGGCTGCTCAACTTTTGCATCTACGTGGCCCCGCAGCCGCAGCAACTGGTCATCCTCAATGGCAACCAGACGCTGCACCAGGTCAACGATAAGTTCTGGAAGGTGCGTTCGCCCCAGCCTCTCAACTCTGCCTTGCCTAATCCAACGATTGCATCCTTTTTGCAGGTCAACAAGCCCATGGAAATGTACTACTCGTGGAAGAAGACCTAAGCAGTTGCTCCACAAGCGCCCCCCCTTAGATTTAAATCGGTTATTTCCATAAGGAAATATCTGCAGAGCTCTAGTTGATAACCATGTAAACGTTCAATTCAAACAAATATATTTATCTGTAAGTGCGAGTTCCTGGCTAACGCCCATTGAGTGCGCGCCTCCTTCTGGTTATATTTTCCTAAGATTCGCGAAAATCACTGCTCCCACTTTCCAAGAGGCATTGGTTTTGTGTTTTGCGCAGGGCATCCTCGATGGCACTAAACAAATACATTTATCTAAGTTGCGAGTTCCTGGCTAACGCCTATTTAGGGCCTGCTTCCTTCTGGATATAATGCCCTTGAATTCGCGAAAATCACTGCTTCTCTCGATTTCCAAGAGGCATTGGTTTTGTGTTTGGAGCAGGGAAATCTGGATGGCACGGGACTTATCCGCAGAGTTTAGGCTCCTGTTGAGGACACCAAGCAGAGCTAACTCAAAATCTCGTGGCAGGCCCAGTTCGAGGAGTTCTTTCACCTCGTTTCGTCCAAAGTTTCCCAAGTCACTTTTGAGGAGCTCCGAGCACTTTTCGTGGACTGCCAAGTACTGTTCCGCCAAATTACTGTCGCCGGATCGACGCTCCTCCATAAACTGGCGGAGGAGCTTAACGGACAGAGGGTTCTCCATAAATTTCACCAAAGTGTCAATGCTATCGCACATCTGATTGATCTGGAATCGATCCAGATTGTCAAGTTTAACCTCTTTTCGCGAATTGGACATTGCAGCAGTAGAATATCATAAAATTGTTGGTGGTCCTTAACAAGCAACGGCCTGTGAGATACTGCCTTGCAAACACTTTAAATGTTGCTTTTGTAAGCTACAGCTTTCCCAATCAATACAAAGGAAATAATATTAGTTATCTACGCACTTCTTTAACACCTTGCTGTTACCGGGGCCCTTGTAGATTTTTCTCTTTAAATATAATGTCCAGGCCCAGATTTTGAATTATATTGTGGTGGATTTCTTGTGTTTTATTCACATAATTCCTTCCATAAAACCGAAGGCTAAGCTATATATAATGAAATATGCAACTCTCGACGTCCAGTGAATGACTATAAAATAAAGCGTTTACCTTACAAGAACAACTACTAAAAAAGAACAAATAAGAGTAAGAGTACGAGTATGTGATGAGCCGGAGCTCTAGAACATTTTGGAGCCCAGGTTTATAGATTTGCGTAATTGGGGCTCGGTGGACGGTTTCTGGTGTTTCTAACAGCGTTAAGAACACGTACCACACAGGCACTGGGGCGTAAAGGGAGCGAGGTTTGGTGCGGTTAAGTTTAGGTACCAATTCGACTTTGGTTTTCGTCGTAAAGTGAACACAAGGAGAACCCCTTATCAGCGGCATCGACCATTGAACGCTTCATTTCGGCACCCGCTTCAGCTTATCGACGATAGCGTCCCGGAACCCTCGGTACTCGCTGCTGGCCTCAATCTCGTTGCAGCACTTGCTCTGAACCCGAATGAGACCTGCGTGGATGTCCGATTGCTTGCCGGCTAGCAGGCGCCTGGTCAGGTCGCGCTCCAGATCGTAGGGCAGTCCCAGGTCCACCAGCTCGTCCACCTCGTCCTGGGTGAAGGCGCGTTGCTTCTCCTGCAGCAGTTCTGCGCACTTCTCATAGATATCCAGGTACTGCTCGGCCATGTCCTTGTCCCCTGATCGCTCCGATTTGAGGTAGGCCCTCAGGAGCCTGGTGGCCTCCGGATCGAGCAGCGTGTGATGCGTGCTGTTGGTCAGAGCGTAGATCCTGTTCACCTCCTGCTCGGTCATGTCGCTGCATCCGCAGAAGCATTTTATCAGCTTTAAGGCCTGTTTCTGCCGGCACAAAACCAGGACGACTTGTCAGCGGGCGGGGTTCGGTTGGTACCACTCATACGCACCTTGGTCGATTGGGAGGCCATGTTTATGAGGTCACTGGTCTTCGGGACAGGTGGGACAACTCGCTCGCACCCCGGCCAAAAGTGTCTTCATATGTTTCCCATCAACAAACAGTAAGCATGTGACCGGAGAGGGGTCTATGGTAAATGCTTTCATAGATACTTGGTCTGGGCGAATGCGGTCACTCTACAGGTGATTTCAAAACCTACTTCCCGCTTTCAATTACAATATTATATAAAAGGACACTTTTAGAGAAGTTGAATCACNTAATATTAAACATAGATTTAATCAATAAATAAATAAAATTTGGAACATTGGTTCCAAAAATATTCTAGAGAAATTTGTTGTTTTATAACCGTTGAAATTAAAGATATTATGAAAACTATTATGTTATGATTATATATTATCATTATAAACTGGATTTAATTTTGTACATAGATGGGACAACTCGCTCGCACCCCGGTCAAAAAAGTCTTCACATGTTTCCAATCAACAAACAGTAAGCATGTGACCGGAGAGGGGTCTCTGGTAAAGATATTAAAAAAAAAAATAGCTATATCCAAACAAATTCTAATTTAAAATCATTTGGAAGTAGTCGAAAAATTCTAAAAACCATAGATAAAGCAAACTTCAATATCTTTTTTTTGGAAAAAGTGCATAATTTTTAAAATGTCTGACTTTATTGAAAAAAATTCATATCAAAGAAGCGATTTAAATAAGGCGACTTCACTATAGTGATATTGCACCTAGAGCTTGGACTTGAGGGACTTCATCAGCTTCTCCAGCTTCATGGCCTTCTGGAAGTCGCCGCTAATCTTCAGCTTGCCGGTCATGTAGGCGGGCGCCGCCTTCAGCTTGCCGGAGAACATGTCGAAAAAGTTGTTCGTCTCCATCGACAGGGTGGCGTCCGGGGACGAGGGCGGAGTGCCTGAGCCGCAGGAGCCGGTGCCGTTCTTGAGGTCCAGGAACCAGGTGCCCTGCTCGGCCCCGCTGATGTTGAACTGGAAGACGGCCTGCGTCTTCGAGACGATCTCGGCGGAGAGGAGAGATTCGATCTTCTTGAACAGCTGCGGTATCTTGGTGCCCGATGAGGCAGAGGCAGAGGCGGCGGCGGGAGCGGCCTCTGAAGCGGCACCCTCGGCGGGCGCTCCCTTGGCCTCCACAAAGAAGTCCACCATCAGCTTGTCGGCGTTCTCGCGCACGCAGGCATAGTCGGACAGGTCGGTGATGCCGGCGGACTCGAGGACCTCGTCGTCGACAAAGAACTGACCGGTGAACTGCTTCGGTTCCTTGCACAGGATGGCGTAGGCAGCGTCGGCCATAATCTCCGGCTTGCGCGACCATTGTGCCGAGTCCGGGCCGGTGAGCATCTCGATGGCCGCCGTCTGGATGGCGGTGCGGGGCCAAAGGGCATTCACGGCGATGCCCTGATCCTTGAACTCCTCGGCCATGCCCAGCACGCACATGGACATGCCGTACTTGGCCATGGTGTAGGCCACATGGGGGCCGAACCACTTCGCCTTCATGCTCAGCGGCGGCGAGATGTTGAGGATGTGGGCGTGGTTGCTCTTCTGCAAGTAGGGCAGGCACTCCTTGGACACCAGAAACGTGCCGCGTGTATTGATGTTGTGCATCAGATCGTAGCGCTTCATGTCCGTCTGGGGGGTGGGCGTCAGAGAGATGGCACTGGCATTGTTCACCACAATGTCGATGCCCCCGAACTTGGCCACCGCCTCCTCGATGGCCTTGCGCACCTGCCCCTCATCGCGCACATCCACCACGCAGGGGTGTGCCTTGCCGCCGGCCTTCTCGATCTCCGCGGCCGCCGAGTAGATGGTGCCCGGGAGCTTGGGATGCGGCTCCGCCGTCTTGGCGGCCACCACGATGTTGGCTCCGTCTCGGGCCGCCTTGAGGGCAATCTCCTTGCCAATGCCTCGGGACGCGCCTGTGATGAACAGCGTTCGACCTGCTAGCTTTCCCGTGTTGATCATTGTGGTGGTTGGATGTGAATAATTGAACTGTCACCGTTAACCCGCTTGAAGAGTCGAAGATCCAAGAGAAAGTCCAAAGTACACGATCAATCGGATCCAAAACAACAAGTCCGGCAAGTAGATTGGTGCTACCATACGCGGTAAACGCGAAAATGCCAACGCCACAAAGTCGTACAGGGCGGGAAACTTAAATCTTCCACCAGCAGAAGCAAATGCTGCAAAAACCAATTGGAATTTATTTAAGAACTCAGCGTACATGCTTATCTTCATAGTAAAAGCCAAATGATTGCCCGCAATATTCAATATGTGTTTTGGTCCCCTTTTGAAAATCGCACATCAAAACAAAACACCCTATATCTGTTGGGAGGAACTAAACTTTACCTGATTTAATTTAATAGCGTTTTATTTTTCAAAATTAAGAGAATCAGTGCTAAAAAATAGTATAAAACTGTTATGTGCAACGTATATTTTCTGTCTTATAGCGTTTAAAACATTATAATGCAGTCAATGTAATGTAAGAAATGTGAAAAAATTGCGTTACAAGTTCAGACTTCGTGAAAAATATGATTTTTATTTAGGTCATAAAATAAAGTGAAATTAGTTTATTAAACCAACGCTCAGTAAGCCAGAAATTTACGTTAGCCATTTAAAGAAAAGATTTGGTTGGGTAATTGATATTATTATAGAAAAAAACATAATCTAATGTATGAGTTGAATAAAGAAATATTATTAATATTAATTTTAAGCCCCAGTATTGAATATTATTCAATTAAACACAAATTTTTTAGAACGGCTACCAAGTTCGTTTATTTATACCTACTCTCTAGCGATTACAAAACAGGGCACACAATGGAAAACAACGATTCCTCTATAAAACTTAACTTCCAACAACTATCAATAGTGTATAATTTTTCTATCCGGAAGTCCCTTCCTTCCATTTCGATGCTAATTGGCTAATCTGAAGAATCCATAGTTCTATAATTCGTAGGCTCGGTCGCCGTTCTGTGATTGTTAAATAAGTGTGTCCTCGTCCTGGCCCTCGAAGACCATGAGCAGCGAGTGCTGCGACGGCGAGCGGCCCAGGGTCAGCCCGCCAAGGGATCCGTCCGGCGAGAGCAGTCCCGTCTGCAGGCTGTTGTTGTCCCGGTAGCCGGACGTTGAGGATGTCTGCGAGACCGAGTCCCAGGATATCTCGCCGAGGGCCTTGGCCTGGGGCGGCTGTTGTAGCTGTTGCTGAAGTTGCAGTTGCTGCTGTTGTTGCTGTTGCTCCTCCTGGGTGAGCGGGGTTACCTCAAAGAAACCATCGGATCTATAGATCAAGGAGGGCCAGATATCCAATGCATACTTACAATACTGGGTGGATCCATCTGGGTCAGGCGGCTGCGCTTCAGCCGGAATGTCTTGCGACTGGCGGCCTTGGTGCGCTGTAGACGCGATCGCGTGTGATCGCCGGAACTGTCCTCGGCCGGGCTCTCCGGCGAGAGGGGCGTGGTGGAGGTCTCCCCGGACGAGTGCCGGAACTCCACGGACGAGACGAAGCGCAGCTTTGGCGGTTGGGCCTTGAAGGGTGCCTGCTGCAGCGACTGCGAGTGCGAGAGGTGCGAGGGCACGGAGGAGGCGCCGCCACCGCCGATGTTGCAGCCGGAGCCGGATATGTGGCCGGAACCCGATCCGCCAGATCCGCCCGGTGCCGCACCCACCAGCGTGGGGGCAGAGCCCGCCTCCGCCTCGCCGCTCTGGCTCTCGCTGGTCGTCGTGTGCGGATCGCGGCCCGTGGAGCTGCTCGACAGCGACTCCCGCGGCGGGTGCAGCGTCTGCTGCGACAGCGTGTCGCTGGGCGTGCAGATGCCGCCGGATCCGCTGCGCGAGTCGATCGGCACCGCGGAGATGTGCGAGTGCGTCGCCTGCCCGGTGGTGGTCCCTGTGAAGATAGATATAAGTGAAGGTCTTTGCTGCGACTTGTGGGCATCTGCCGCACTGGTTGCCGCCGGTGTGTCGCTCTTCTTCTGCTCTGAGCTCTCGCGATCTGTGGAGACTGAAACATAAGCGTGCTGTGCCTTCGAGATCCTCGGATCTCCCGGATTCCACCTACCGTAACGCTTTTCCTCCAGCTCATCACGCAGGTCGCGCAGTTCCCTCGCCAGCTCCAGCAGCAGGGCTCCCTTCGACTTAATCCCGCCCTGCGGCGGGGTGCCCCGCAATCGTTCCCGGATGATGAACTGCATGTGCCGCTCATGGTCGCCGATGGGTGGCTGAGAAATCTGCAAGAAATCAAGAAATCGGTTTGCTATTTTAGTAATTGAGAACTTTGTCAAAGGAAAACTAGTGGTCTGTAAATGGTTCTAGGATCGTTGCATTTTGAATTCTTTCCTATAATTATAAATAAAAACAATAATATCAGATTAAAAATGCATCAACGAATGCGAAGAAATCATGTAAAGTTCTTATTGTAAACAAGAATATTACGTATACGCTCACGTATTCCACTTAGCCAATGGAAAACTCTTCAAAAATTAAAATCCATGTAAAATTCAGTTTACTGCAATAGTTTCTAAAAGTAACATTTGAAACACCCTACCTTGTGCAAAATAAATGGCAGCAGGACGATGTACAGTGGCGTGCGATGTGTGACCACAAACTCCATAAAGCTCCAGAGATCCGGGGCAGCTTCGTTGCGTCTGCCCAAATCCCGCATTACGCGTACAATGCGCGGCCACTCGTTGGACAGACGGTTCTCGAAGCATATGCACACGATGCGCAGGGCCAGGAAGGCGGCCTGGTAGAGGGAACCGGATATCCGGGCCGGACGCTTGGCGTCCCGGCTGCCGGTGAAGGTGAGTGAGCCGGCGCGCAGGTCCCCGGTCACCCGATTGATCTGGGACACAGCCTGGCCTGTGCGTCCCGCGGGCGGACTCATGGCATTTAGGACGGCAGTCAACAGAAAGGAGACGTCCGTCATCTTGAGCTCGCCCACGTCGGAGACGCCGCGACCCGAGCAGACCTTCAGACACAGCGGCATGATCAGATGCATTAGAAAGCCCTCGGCCTTTTCCTGCGTGGCAAACTCGGCGCTGCCCCCGCATATCTGGACGAGGGAGAAGCAGTCCACGGGGCTGACCACCTGCAGGGCCACCAGGCGCACCACGGCCGAGCAGAAAAAGGCCGGCGGATTCTGAGACATGAGCGCCGCCCCTGCGCTGGAGACGCCCTCGGGAATGCCAGAGCCGGGCTCGTTAACAATGAGATTCTGAACGGTGCTGATCAGTGTCTTCATCTGCTGCCAATGGAGCACGTACGAGTGCCGGATGATCGTTTCGTGAATGCCCTTCAGCAGTCCGGCGGCTGCCTCCCAGTCCGTGTTACGTCGGATCGATGGCTTCTTCGAGATCTTAAGGAATACCTTGTCGATGCGCCGCAATATGGTCACCAGAGCGTTGCGCAAAGTATCGTTGGACCACTCCGCCCTTGGCAATACCGCCTGCATGTAGCGCTGCAATCCCCGGCAGGCCATGGACTCCGGATCGTATGGCGACACCTTGAGCAGGGAGTGCGCAATGTCTGCCAGCCGGATGTGGCACTTGGCGTCCAACACTTCGGTGGGCTTGGTGTCGCTGGGCATCTTCTTGGCCAGTTCCGCCAATCGGGCCGTGGATTTGGTGAGGAAATCCGCCACCACGGATAGTAGAACATCGCGTGGCCTCCGGTACTCAGTGCGTATCATTTCCGAGTCCTCGGCACAGTCCATCATGTTCTTGGTGCGGGCATCTGTCAGGTATTTAGGGTGCGACTCCTCCTCAAAGTCCAGGCCCGGGGAGCATGGTGGTCCTCTGCTGCAGTTTCGCTGTGAGGAGCCCTTGTGCTCGGGGCTGTTGCGGTAGGGTCCATTGTAGCTCTTGGCCAGGCCCTCGCAGTTGTGGACCATGGTGCGAATGGCCACCGCCAGCTGCAGGATTATGTCGCGTTCGGACTTTCCCTGGAGGGGAATGTAGCTGGGCGACTGGATCTGCTGCAGATAGCAGGGCAGGATGGCCTCCAATATTATCTAAAAAGAAAATCGGAAAGATTACCAGGAAAGGGTAAAAGAAAATCCAATCCTAACTTACCAGCATTTGATAGCCCCGCGTGCTCTCCGCTGAGTAGGACACCACCATGACACAGAGTGTAATGCAGTCGAGCACCGTCACGTCATCGTCCTCGTCGTGGTAACAGAAATCAATGGCCTTCAAGGGCTTGGGCTCCTTGACCAGCTCGGCAATGTTGAGCGGATCCGGCGAGGGATCCTCCAGGCTGAGCAGCAAATTGAACAGGCAGCTCGACTGCACTTTGTGGGCCTCCCCGTAGGTGCCGTCCTCGTCGGTGTCCAGAATGGCGGAAACGGAACCGAACATTTGTAGGATGAAAGGCTTACGGTTGAGCAGATAGAACTGCTTGACTGCATATTCAATCGTTGTGGTGATCAGCTTATTGGTCTGGTGCAGGGAGTACACCTGCAGCAGTGTGGGCATAATCATGAAGTATCCCTTCGTAGAGAAGATATTCTTGAAGTTAAAGGCGGCGTTGATAAAGGTGGCCATCACATAGCGCATGATGCAGGAATCCTCGGCATGCAAAATGGAAGCACCCGAAAGAACATTCAGGAAGAGTTGTATGTCCGCAGAGTAGGCAAAGTTTCCGGCCATGGCCTCGAACATGCGGGCAATCAGGCGCACCCACATGAATTTGTGCAGCACGTCCAGTCCGAGAAGCACCTTGCCATACTCCCCGCCATGATGGAGATCCAGGTCCACTTCGAGTGCCTTGCGGGGGAAGGAGGGCAGCTTCATCAGCTCTTCGTGCAGGAACACCACTCGCTGCACCACCATGTCCACATTCTTGAGGATCGCCCAGGTCAAGTGCACTTTGCCGATCTCTACGAACTTCTTGGTCAGTTCCTGCTTCTGCAGGGCCAAGAATGATTCCTCCGGACGCATGAGCATGAGTCGCACCTCCGGATACTGCGAGCGCTTGAAGAAGTACAGATCCCGGATGTACCAGTTTGGATTGAGGATTTTATCTGACCATCACAAAGGAAATGGAATAAGCTAGCTATTGAGAGAAGTTATAGAAAACTACTTACTGCTCTTGTAATCCACCAGACAATAGTGGCTGGTGTTCTTCTCGTCAATGGGATAGTAGTCCAGGGCCTCCTTCAGTAGCTGACAGAACAGCGTGTCTTCCTGCACTGGAAACTGCGAGGGTATGTTGTAGTCATCATCAGCGGGCCCATGGACGACGATCTTCTTCGCAGCCGGTACATTGGCGGTGAGCAGAATGGAGGCATCGCACTGCTCCTTGCGCAGAATTTGCTTCAGATCCTTGAACATGATGCCGTGCACCGAGTGCACCACCATCCAAAGCACCGACAAGGCGGAGCCGACAAGCTAAACAGATGTTAGATATTATCCAACAAATATACAAAAAGTCAGCTCACCTCTTGCTTTAGCTCGTTGGAGGATCGCACGTAGAACATGATGTAGCCAATAATGGAGTTGTACAGGGCAAAGGCCGCCTGCTGGGGCAGACGTGGCACAAACCGGATTAGGTGACGCAGCAGCTTGAACATCTGATCCTGACGGTCCCGGGTCAGCCGCTCGAACACATAGCGCAGAAACAGGGCCGACTCCTCGACCAGGCACACCCAGATCACCTGGTAGGCAATCTCGTAGACAGCATTGCCGTCCGAGCCGATGGCCGCATCGTCCAGACAGCCGACGATCTGCATCACGGACGAGCAGAGGACGGAGGGGAAGAGGGAGTGGGCGTGGTGCAGGTGCGAGGACATGCGCGTGCCGTCGAGGTCCTCCTCGATCTCATGATCCTCCAGCTTCTCCATGCCAGGCTCGTGGGAAGCCTGCTGACTGATCGGTATCATGGTGATGAGGAAGCTGTGCCTCTCCGCCCGCTGCTTGTCCCGCTGCTGACGGAGGGCGTTCCTGATTGCCTCTGTCTGCTGCATCTTCCGGCTCTTGGTGGCTGTCACCAGGGAACGCTAAAAAAGAGGTCACAGGAAAAGGTTAATCAATCACCAGATTCTAGAAACATCTTCCCACCCGACCAGTACATAACCCAGTGTCTCGGCAGCCTTCTCACTCACATGTCTGTCTTGATTTAGGGTCACGTCCATGTCCTTCGTTTGCTGTACCGGCATCCAGGGCGGATCCACCACCGGCAGACTTTCGATGCCAATCTTGGGTGAGGGCAGCGTGAACTCAATGCCGCCAGGTGGAACCTTGAACGTCACATCGTGGGCATTCTCCTCCATTCGCGGCCAGACGTGGAAGCGGCACTTCCACAGCACGAGATACCGCTGGATGGCGCCAATCCTTATGTCCGGGTCCTTGTGCTTCAGTGCCCGCTGCATGATGTCGAACGCGAAATTCTGCGCCTTCACAGAGCCCATCAGAAAGACTGCAGCACTTGAGGTGGCCGTGTCGTGGTTCGTCTCCAGCAGGAGCTCCCATGCGGCGGGCATTGCCTCGATTACCATCTCCTCGGTAAGCACAACTGCGCCCTTAAGCATGGTGGCCAGTGGGAAGTGGAACAGATTGCGTATGTGGATGCGGATGAACTTGAGGATCGGTGGCTCCTCCTGCAACTTCTTCTCCTTCTCCTGGCGGAATGCTTTGGCCAACTTTTCAGCCATCTCTAGGTCGGGATCATCGCTGATCCTGGGAATGGTTAAATTCAATCTTTAGAAACTGGTATTGGTATTTATTAGATTTTATTTACCGATCCTTTCGGGACAAGCTATCCTTGCGCTTCGATGGCGACGTTTGGGTGGAGCTCTGCTCCGAGACTTTGCGCGTGGACCGAGATCGAGAGGTATGCGGCTTGCTGGAGCTAATGATGGTGGGCTCCACGGTCGGGTGATCAGCATCGAAAGAGAAACCAAATTCCTCGCCATATACCTTTGGAATTCATTTTATAGATTTATAAATTCCTTACGGTCAATTCTGGATGTACTCACCTTTCTAGTGGCCTTGACCAATCGAGTGCAGGATCGCATGTGGCGTTTGTAGCAAAACGGATGGCAATATCCTTTGTGGGTGCAATAGTAATTGTAGCTGGACATCAGATCTATGACTGCCTTGAGCCAGGGCATATTCTTGGCCGTGTCATCGTTCTCGTTGGAGTCTGTGGGTGACTCCGGTTGCTGGTCATCGCTGAGAATGCCCGGCGACTCCTCCCCGCCACTGATCATGCCTTGCTCAGAGGTGTCACTGCGATCTGAAAGCGAAGAGACCTTGCGACGGGATTGTATGTTGACTGTAAAATAGTTTATATAGTTAATTCGAATGCATCTTATATAACATTTCAATGAGCTCACAATCCGTTTCAATGTCCTTGCTGTCCTTGGTGTTGCGCCGCAGTTTCAGGGATCGCCTTTTGAAGGATCCTCCGGTGGTGGTGGCAGTACCTCGTCTCAATAAGAATGGACGCACTGCCGAGGCAGTGGGTCGGCGGGCTAAGAATTGGAAGGATAATGGGTGATTTCCCAGGGACCTCCAAATATCAGTGCTACCTTCTTCTCCGCCCTCTTTGGTCAAGGTCGTGTTGCTGCTGTTCTCCGACTCGTTGTCCGGTTCGTGGAGCACAAACGAGATCTTCCGCTCCGACTGCCCGGCGCCATCGTTGCCCGCGGCAATCGATTGAAGGCTCTGGGCGGAGGTCTGCGAATGACCCATCGAGCTGAGGGCCATAGACCAGCGGCGATTGGCCTCCCGATACACCTTCTCCCACGGAGCCGGCTTGTCGCGGTGGATAAGCTTCGATGTCTTGGGCAGCATCAGGTATGTGTCCCTTAGGAAGGCCGTAATCTCGAAGAGCAGCACGCAGGCGATTAGCTTCAGAGAGTGCGGACAGTCATTGCCATGTGGATTCACGGAGGCTTCGTCCAGAAAGTCCTCTTCCTCATCCTGCTGCAGTAGTTCCCGCTGCTTCTCGGGATCCGTGAGACTGGCATTCACCGCCTCGTACTGCAGCCGCTCTGTGTACAGGATCTCCTCCAGTCGGGCGCCCACCATCTCTGCCCATTGGTGAAACATCTTGCCGGCGGCCCGCTGCAGGATGTGGGTGCGCCTGGCACTTGTCTGGCTCACCTGCTGCTTCATCTGATTGATGTTGATATTGGCCCCGGAGGCCCGGTAGCTGCCCACGTTCTGCTTCATCCACGCCGGCCACTGACCTTTATTGCAAAGATGGACAAAGTGGGCGCACTCCAACAGAAACGTGGCACGTGCCACAAGTGGGGCTTGGGGCTGTTTTTGGGAGGGGATGGGGATTAAACATTTAGAGCAGCCATTCTCACTGGTTATGGTATCACAACACCGAGGGTATACTATGTTTTTCACTAAAAATTAGCTTAAAGATTTTTAAAACATTTATATATCAAAAGGATATAGTAAGATTTCCCATAAATATTATTGTTAGGCAACACATTAGAAAACTTTCAGTTAAAGTAAACAACTCCAAATTAATAATCATAGAATTTAACGATTATTTAACGTGATTAGTTTTTAAACCTTATATTTAGAATGGATAAATATAATTTGAAAATTCTTACCAAATCCAGGACGGCTGCCACCAGCTGGGGATCGGGAAAGGAGCCGGGGGCACAGGTCTCCAGGAGGAAGGATAAGCGCAGCATCCCCACCCGCACGGGATCCGTGGGCACCAGCTTGCGTTCCTTGAGGATTACCACCTCGGACTCCCGCGGCCCGTCGCACATGTCCGATGAGCTGCGCCGGCTGAAGTCCGCCGTCTCCTCGATGCCGCCCACCTTCTTCTTGCCCTTCACAATGCCGCCGAAACGGTTCAGCCGCCGCTCGACGCGTCGCTTGGCGCGCTGAATGGACCGCCCAATGCCGTCGCTGGAGCGCCCCCGCTGGATCTTCAGCGAGGCGTGGCGCATGAACGACGAGGATATCTCCGGGTTGAGCGACCCGATCTCCAGGTCAATGGACGAGGCCTCCTTGGGCGTGCCCCGGAACCAGCGCACCAAGCCGCTGAGCCGTCCCAGCGAATTGCGTTCCGAGCTGGACGTCGAGTCGGACAGCAGGGCGCGCTCACTATGCCGCGGGGTCAGCGTTGGCCTCACGCCCGTCGTCCTCCGCCGGAAGTTGCTCAGCGGCGATTGACTTGTCTTGTAGTGCTCCTCGCACGTCTCCGTCTCCAGTAGGCTCTGCGGTGTGGTTGCAAGAGGGTATGGAAGGGAAATGAGAGCGGGATTAGTGATTGGCGGTTGCCGGGGGACAGAACTCACTACGGCGCAGGCGGAGGATGTGCTGCGCTTCTTCAGCAGCAGCCGGCGCTGGGAACGGTTGTCATCATTCTGCATGCTCTGGGCCACATTGGCCTGCGGGATGTGTCTGCAACAAGGTATGCAAATTATGTTTTGAGGTTTGTGACTTCAATTTTAAAAGAACTCCTCTGAATTTAATTGTCCAGAACTTATAAAGGATAACTATATAATATTTTCAGGAATTTGTTAAGCTACTAGACAATACAGATTTCAGAATGATTTTTGATATTTTTAAAAAACTTTTTGCCTCTTTTAAGGTTAAATTTCTTTCCTTAAATTCCTAATATCTCTTGTAACTTTAAAGCAAGTTCCTCCAACGATTGTGCACAGCGTTAAGTTAATTATTCGGATATCAAATATTACTTGTGTTATAAGAAACCTTGACAATGTTCCCCAACGATTACGGAAAGCATTAAATAACCACAGTAATTTTACTTACCTTATAACCCTTGTGGTCTGCGCTGTGGGTCCTTTTTTGTGAGGCCTCGGGGTGACGGCGAGTATCCCGCTGAGCGCCACCAGACGAAAAGGACCGCCGTGGGCCCCCTTCACGTAGGTGACTAGCTGGCGGATGTCACCGTAGAGGGCTATGTTCTCTGGACTCTTCAGATCTTTGCTGGCCTCGACGAAGCGACTGACCAGCGGCTTGAAGACCGCACCGACCACCTGGGCCTCGGCGCCGCCGCTCATGCCGCCGCTAAAATTGGTCGAATAGCCGCCCTGACCTGGTACGCCGCCAAGATCGGTGTTAGCATTTTTATATCCACTCTGACGTTTATGAGCTATTTTGCATCATTTCATACATACATATATATACAACGTATTTGGTGGTGACAGTAAGAGGACAGTAGGAGGACAACTCAAAAGCATTAGCAAAATTCTGGGCATGCTAATAAATAAATTGGTTAAATAGGGTGACCACAGACAGCATGGATGCATGGATATTAAATGGTTGCGTTGCATGGATGCCGCACTCGGGGTGGGCAAATTAAAAGGCGAAATGGAAGCCAAACTCAAAAGTGGCCAATGGAAATCAAGCCGGATTGGTTGCAGCGAACGTTAAATGGGGATTTCAGTGCGCCTACATCATTGGGGGGTGAGGGATCAGCATCCAAGCCCAGCATTTGCGGTGGATTCAGAAACGGGGGCAACTCTAACGTCAGGATACTTACTCAGTGGAGAGAGCAGGGAGCTAGGGTCCACGCAAAAGGCCAAAAAGGCATGGAAGTAGTCAATCAGTTCCGGGAGCGGTGTGATCCGCACCATCTCCTGCATGTAGCGTTTGGTTCGCGGCCCGGCCTGCCGCAGCATCCTTGACAGGATTTTCTGGCACTGGTTGCGTAGAAAATCGGCGGGCGGACCTCGAACACCTAAAATAAATTCCATTTAAACCATTCTTAGATTGGATCACTGAGAAACTCACCATCATTGCATCCGTGGGGACATCCCAGTACCTCCAGGGCTCGTCGCGTGATGCTCATGGAGATTTCGTGGGCGTGTTCCCCCAACTTTAGTACCCCCATCTCGATCAAGAGCTCACAGATGTTAAGGCCTGCCTCGAGAACGCGCAGGGAACAGACTTGGGACGGATCCCGCTTGAACACATTGCTGATGGCCAGCAGGATGATCTCGTAATCAATGCCACCATCTCGTGTTATATAGAAGGACGATCCCGGTGCCTCGGACTCGTCCACACCCGTGTAGTCAATGTGCGAGTCCGTGTGGGAGCGCAGCATTTGGCCACGATAGCGGGTAGTGGTGCTGCCCATGCCAGTGCTTCCGTTTCCTCCTCCATTTCCACCCATGCCGGCAATGCTGCCGCCGTTGCTCAGGGCATCCAGTTGGGAGTCAATGGAACCCTAAGAATGTAAGTTCAAGGATTGGCTTAGTGCCCTTTTAAAAGATACAAAACAGGAAACACTTTGCATTACGGATACGCCCCGTTGGCCGCCTTTCTGTGTTATGAATTTTTGTTGCAAAATGTAATAGCGTAATATGAATATTTATAAACCCACCCTAAGGTACAAACAATTACCTGTCGCTTCATGTAATCCGGCGAGGGAGTGGGCGTGTGCTCCGTGACCGTGATGATGGGATTCCTTGGGTAAAAGGCTGTGGAGCGCTGACAGCTGGCCTGCGATGGCCTTGGCGCCTTCGGGGGCTCTACGTATCTGTAAAATCTTGTTGTTTGTAGAAGACGTGCGAGAAATCGTGTGCATGGCATTAGTCAAAACGGCGTGCGGCAAGCTTTAGGATTTCGGGCTGGGGCAGGTGGTAGAAAAAATAGGAGTTAAGCTAGGCAGGAGGGTGGTGAGAGAAAGTGAAACAGCCAAAGGGCAGGTGCCAAAGAGGTAGCATTCAAGGTGGGTTGATAGGTGGAAAGGAGAACAGTGGCCGGAGCTTAGAATATTGGGAGCACATAGCATGGATTAGAGTACTTGGAGATCGAAGATAAAGTATATTTAGTAACTTGCGAAGACCAAAACTCACCCGCTATCAAGCAGACAGCTGGTCGATCATAATAAAAAGTGTTACGAGTCAGAAGGTATAGAACAATTATAGAGCATTAGCTTGAGGCAAAGAATGAGACTCTGGAGATTGTGAATGTTACGAAAGTCGATTAAGAGTGTTTTCTTGTTTTTGGGTTCTGGTGTCAGAGGCCTGATAAAGAGTCAAGGTATGCTTTTCTGATGGCTATGGAAAGGGAGCTGCTGGGTTGTATTTCATACCTGAGACTGGGCATGGATTTGCCTTTAATCAGATTGCTGGCTGGTTCTCGGCTGATCATCGAGGCAGACCGCGATAGCTTCTTCTCGCCCGTGTCCAGGCTGCGATGGTACTCCTGGAGGTCATTAGTTGAAAGTAAATTAGTTTCAAAGTCACTAGCCTAGAATTGATTATAAACATTGAACTCTAAAGCCAAACAAACACCATTGATATATACAATATTTAAAAGGGGATTATAAGCGGGATGCCAGGCAGAAACACTTAAGAACAGTAAACATCAGTTTTCACTTGGCTTACTGCATGTTGCAGTGGAGTCTTGCCATTGGCAGAATTGGTATCGAGCCCTACTTTTTCCAGATTCTTCTCCGACTTGGAGAACATCTTAGTCTCCACAAAGGCCCGCAGATCTGCCATCTTGACGCGTTTCTTTTTCTCACTGCCCCGTCTTTCCGAGGTGCTTGGGGCACTTTGGGGCTCTTCTGTGAAGTTTGAGATTTATCAGTAAACTTTAGTTTATATTTTAAGCCAATTAAACTTACCCACAACACAGGCTGTCACAACGGGTGCGGGTTCGGGTATTTCAATGTAATCCTTGACCACCGAACTGCCAGGGCTATCCCGACTATTGCTGCCGGGTCCTTGGTAGAGGGATATCTCGATTTGTGGTATGGGCAAGGAATTGGAACGCTTTCGCGGCTGATTTAAAGTAATGGCTGCATCTTCGCCAATATCGCTCAGACTGTAGATTACAAGGTTTCTTGGTTACTCCACTTAACTAAGGGTTTCCAGTTTGGCACTCACCGATTGTACAGATACTGAAGGCTCCAGAAGATGCCCTCCTCCTGCCAGTGAGAGATGAAGAGGCAGCGCAGCACGGCCACGTCCAGGAACGTGGCTGCCGACACATCTGCCTTGATGCTCTCCGACTTGTCCGAGTCCGTCTCCTTGTCGATGGAGGCGCTGCGTTTTTCCTTCATCGAGGCTCCGCGCATCAGCTCCTGCTGATCAAACTCGAACTTGGTGGAGGGCACCTTCTCCTTGTCGCGGGAGTTCATGGACTGGCGACTGCCACGCCGGCTCTGGGATTGCTGCAGCAGACTGGCATCGGCCTTAGAGGTGGAACAAAAATCAGCTTCCATGTTTTTTCGATTGATTTTAATAAAACTTACTGTGAAGAAAGAGTTATCCATGAGCTGGGGCGCCGAGGGCAGCCTAAATATAACCACTCGTTCGTCCTCCACGCTGGAGGCTTCTTCGGGTATGGTTTCGGGAAAGGCAAACTCCTTGGGCGAGGAGACCCAGGAGCCCTAGAAAAATAATAAAATTATTTAGTAGGATATCAATTTAGACCTTTTTATGAGCACAAACCTCTTCATCCTGCTTTCCGAAATCCGAAATCCCGCTCTGGGGCGATTCCGCTTTAGGTGACATGGCTTCCGCGCTGAGGGAATGCTTCCGGGCGGGAAATGCGTCCGTGGAGCCTTTGGGAGTTGGGGCACACAACAAATTGCGGGCCTTGGGCTTAACCGGAGCTGTAAAACAGGGAGCTCCGGGTGCCCGATTGTCCCACATTCCTTGCCACAATTTGATCCCATTCTCCAGGCGAAAGTTTTGGAAATCGGACTCCTTCAAGTGGTGGATGATGGGTGCAAAGAGGTAAACAAAAAGCTGAAAACACAATTAACCATTAGATTTTATTTTAGACGGAGAAAATATTAAGATCTCACCGTAATCGTTGGCACTGAGAACAAATACTGATCGATGGACTTGGGTCTGGGTTCCCCAGAAGAGTCGCCCAAGCCCAAATCCTCTCCCCCTTCGTCATCGGCGCACTCCTCGGCGGCGTAGAGTAGAATCCATTGCATGGTGTAGAGCAGCTTGGTTTCCACAGGCCCAATGGCCTGCATGTCCTTCACTCGGTTGTGGAGCAGGGCAGCACAGGCGTGCATCACATGAGGCAGGGCACCCTGGAGGAGGCGCCACCGGGGAATGGCACCCAGGGCTTTGGTTAAAGGCGGCGAGAGCCCGAACTGGATGTTCTGCACCAGCACTTTTTCAAAGGACTGCAAGATATAGATCAAATTTAATGAAGAAAACCTTTCAATAACTTTGCGCAGTTACCTTGCAGGCTTCCTTGGACTCCTGAATACCGAGAAATTGGGACAAGAAAACGTTTAAATTTATTAAAATCTTTTGCATTGTCATTGGGTTTAGAGACTAACAACATTACAGCAAACATAAGGACTTCAAGACGAACAGAACTCTTAAATTTTATGTATACAATACAAAGAAAACCAAATAGTAAGGCTACGTTTTCAAGAGCTAAAAATATAAAAATGACTACCACAATAAACATTTATAACTTACATGGTGTCCCGGTGCATGTTGACAAAACTACATTCAGATTTAGACAAATTGCGAAAGATTTTACAATGTTATTTTGTACAGTTTTGGTTATTGTTATTGTATGAGGTTTTAGTTGGTTCGTGAAAAGCGGAATGTATTATATGTTTGAAAGTGATTTATAGGCAAGCCAGGAAAAGTTTTCAGTAGCAATTTTCTGTTGCTTTTCTCGGCCCGAAGACCAGGTATATTCATTGTTTAGTTTGTAGACGGTGACAGTGTTAGTAGTTTTAGTTGTAAAAGAAAATCAAGAATCGAATAAAGTATAAAACATCAAACATCAAAGTCAAGAGCGTTTTGGTAACCGGTTTCCCTTGAGTTTTAGCAGAGAGAAATCAAAATTTAAAGGACATTGAACATTTTTTCGGTTTGAAATTGTTTACCGATTGTGCCAATTGGTTATGGATTTATTGTTTATATTTTACACAGTCCATCCTTACAACAAACACACATAGCGAATGTACAGCACACATTATTGTTCATACTGGAGCGTTCCCTTTCTTTGTTTGGGGTCTTTACAGGGTGTGCTCACGTCGATCATTCCGTGGCCCTCGTTGCACTTTCTCGCTTATTTATGATCTTGGCAAATGCGATGGCTGTTGTCGCGGTTTTGGCACAACTTACCAGACAGGTGGACTCGTGCAGCTTGCCCAGCTTGGGCCGTATGAAGGGGGCTATTTGGCGCCACAGGAACGTTTGCACCGGCACCGGCAGCCCGAGGTCCTGCAGCCCGCTGTCCTGGTCAAAGTCAAAGTCATCGTTGTTATTGTTCGCCCCATGGCTGTTGTTGTTCGTCTGCAGGTTGTTGTTGTTGGTGCTGCTGTTTGTGGCAGCCACAGCTGCCCCGGCATTGGTCACCATAGTTGCTGGTCACCAGCTGTCAGAAGTAAGGGAAAACGAACCGAAATCAATGGTGACACGCAACAGTTGCTCCTATTTGTCAGGGGCAGAGTCATTCATAAAAGCAAGCATTAGCATTTGAGGAGCAACAGGTGTTTGCGTGCGCAGGCCCGAGGACATCCGCCTCCTGTTGCTGCTGTTCGTCTAGTCGCCGAGTAGGTCAGTGCCACAGGACTGCTCCCCCGCGCGGCGATTGAATCTCTGGACCAGCTGGTCCTGGGACGCTGCGCAGAACGCAGACTCCGCAGCCAGCGAGACTGGGTTATAGATACAGAACTGGGTTTCTGGTATACATGCTAATTTGGGGCAAAAATTTTCACAGACTTATATAACCCAGTGCCTGAGATTTTATTTCTGTGCAATTTCGGGCTTTTTCACCAATTAATTGATGTTGTGGCAGCAATTGTTTGGCACTTTGCACTCACTCAAATCAAACGCTGCCATTTGTGACAACATTTCACTTGATTGGGGCCGCACCCAGTCGAACAAAGAGCCATTATCCTGCACAGGGCTTCTAAGCATTCACTAATTGCGGTCGCGTTGCGTCCTTTTCGAGCAGACTTGTTTGCACAGCACCTTTTCCTCGATTGCAATTTGTTGTTTTTTTCCATATTTCTGGGTTTTTTTCCCCCCCTTTGATTGCAAAGTTTTATATTTTTCGCTTACCTTGATTTGCGCTTGGCCAGTTTCGATAAAGCTTACGGCTGGAGCGTTCGGATGCAACTGAGACGGGACGTCGTTAACTGGCGAGCTCTGGGCTCCCTGTCGTTGTTATCCTCGGCGACCGCGCCGCCATCGTCGGTTTCTGTGCCGACAGTGCGTACACAGGATACACACCCGCACTCTGGGGTTAAGTATACGCACTGGCATGCCAAAAGGGCTCCGCGCCATTTAGAGGGTGTCCTTGCACTTATTGTCCTCGTGGGAAATGATATCCTTCCATTGGATCACCCTGTTTCTTTGGATGAGAGCACACTTATCAATGATAACAAACGGCCGCTGAGGGTAGATATTGCGTATACGCCCCGTCTACTGGACGCTTTTATGTCGCTTTGGCAATAAATGCCATTGTCTGCCAGTCTCTGGGTGCGCCGGCAAATAAATGGCATTGTGTTTGAGGAGAAACTGAAGCGACACTCGAGCCACATTTTTCCCAATTAAATAACCATAAGTTGCGGGGAGGTTTGATTGATTGGATACTAAAAGCGTTACTTTATTGAAGAAAATAACATTAAAAAATGAATCAAGTGCGCAAAAATATTTCAGTTTTCCAAGAAAGAAGAGCTAGTAATTTCAAAATTTATTTAAAAATTGAATAAATCCTTTTTTATCTAGAGAAATAATACGAGAAGCAATTTTATTGTAAGTAGAAACATTGATTGTCTTTAAAATAATGCCAATCTAAATAAATTCATACATTTGGGCCTTTTCCTGGTACGCCTGAATTGTTGTGTGAAAACTATTTATAGACGATGAAATTTCAGCGTAATTAAGTATTTTAAACATAAACGTAAACATTTTGATAGGCTTGCAGGCTTTTTGATTATATAATACAACAAAATTTATACGTTTTTAGGCACATTAAAGCTAACAATAGAAACATAAGGAGGAAACCAATAATTTCGAATGTTAATTCAAAAAATTTGTAAATAAAACAACGCAGATGAATCCCATATCCATCTTTTGAGAATTTATTGCCGACTCCCACTTCGGCCTATCAATGACTTGCGCACTTTCATCTGCGCAGCTACAGTGCAGCCATCGCCTTTTGACTACAGCTGTTCAATCAAGGACCTAGTCGGCCTAGTTTTGCACATGACAACAATGGCAACAGGTTGCTCCTGGCCAAGGAGTAAACAATAACAATGCCAGGGAGGCTGCGCGGCCCAAATCCGAGCCGAAGCATCCTCGGAACGAGATGAAAAAACCTAATAAACAGAGAGTGAATCTGCCGGAAATTGGCAGGACAGCTGGGCCCAAAACTGGGTCAAAGAAGGGCCTGTCTGGCAGTCACGTAAACGCAGCAAACACCAAGCCACAGCGCGGAATGTCAAGGACAAGGCCTGCTTTACCGATTCGGAGCCGACGATTCGGGACCGGGGAGTCACACGATTACGTTAATTGCCTCTGCTTGGGCACCTTCTTTGACCCTTCACAATTGATCGGATTCGGGGGCGATTCGGGGTGCCCGGTTTTATGTACCTACGCAAACAATTCGTACCGCCCGCTATTTGTTGCTGTACATTTTTGCTCTGAATAAGCTCTGTGTATCTGTGTCATAGTTTTTATTAATAGCACGCATTAAAAATGCTGTAGAAATACACACAACAAGGCGCCTGAGGGGCCAGTAATAATGCGCCTTCTATGTAGATCTCCTTCCTCAAAGCGCAAAGAGCGGGATTGGAACATTTGGAAGCATATATAAATATTTAGGGAGGCTTTCAGGTGTTCCGGCGGGCATTTAACACCCCCGCCGACCGGCTGACGAAAACATTTCGAATGATAACATGCGAAAAGACCTGAGAAAAATCTGTTCAAAATACCCGTACGCCGGGGCGCACTATGCTTGCCAAAAAGACGATCAGGGTCGATGGGTGTATAAATATATGCGTATATATGCCAAATACATAGTACTAATGTGTATCGTCAGCCAGGGCCTCCATGATCCCGGCGGGGTGTGGAAGGCCCAAGGGGGGCCACTAATCTATTGCGCAGCATCGAACAATAAAGTTGCGATCCCCGCCTTCGTTGCCCAAAATATTATCTGCAAAATCATCTGTAACATCGAATGATATTCAACACTATCCGGCTGGGAATGCCACAGGCGATTATTATTTTGCCTTCACGAGCCAAACACGAAATTTCAAATACAAAAAAAATATATAAAATAGGAAAACGAAAAAAAAACAAATTGTTAAAAATAGCGCTGTTAGAGAGCACAACAAATGGCTCCATAGGAGAGCCGAAATGTATGTGAGAGCAGGCCAGGCAATGGTTCGAAAAACGTTCCCAAGATGAAAGTAAATTCTTGGCATCGCACACATACACCGGATACCCTCCTCGAGATACATCCGAGCGAACAGCCTTGCGCAGGAAAAGAGCGGGCATTTCGTCATTTCTCGCACGTATCTTTGTATCTGCACTCGTCCACATGCCTCTGTATGTGTATCCGTTGCTGTGTCGGTGTCGGTGTCTGCGTGTGCGCCTTCGGCCGATCCTCTGCCGGTCGGCTATCACCTCAGAATTACCTTGCCGGGCTGCCGCTGACGAATAACGTTCAGTCGAGACCGAGCTCATCCGCGATACAGTTGATTTTCGCATCCAACAGACAAAATGGTGAGTGCTTATATCGGCCCAGGAATCGAGTCCACTCCACCACATCCTCCTCCGACGAGCATCCAGTGCGATATACTATATACATTAGTGCTATGGCTAAATTTCAAGATCTTTTTGGGGCACAAATTAATGTAAAAACCCTTCAATCTTTTCCGTTTCCGTTGCCAGGCTGATGTTCCAAAGCGTGAAGTTGAAAGTAAGTTGAACGCAATAACAAAGGATTATAGTTTTAACCTCAAACGCAAAGCCATCAAAAAGATCAATCGAATATACCGTATAAATCGAACAGGAAAAGGACTAAAATCAGACAAATTCAACCAACAAGAACCCAGAAAAGTTGATTACATAATGTGCGCGTGTGAGATACACATAATATAGATACAACCAAAAAGTACACAAAAAGCCTGTGAACATATTTCGTAATCACTTGGAATATATCTCATACACAAACATATATACAAATCTATATGCGTGTCTAAATATATAACAAGTTGCGGAAATTTTTCAATTAAGCAATCATCCCTATATGCATTGCTAATGCTAATGCCAGTGCAATCGTTAGTTTTCAACGAATGTTGAGGAAAATCGGTAAAAGGCATGGAAATCTTGTGTATATATGATTATGGGGATGATCGGTGGTCCCGAACGCGCGATCGTGTCCAAATTGCCGAAAAGCTGCTCGTTTATCGATCTAATTTTGGCCAAGTTATTTCTTGGGATTTATTTTCGTTCCAACGCACAGAGAGAGAAGAAAACTAAAAGGCCGTGTGTGTGAGCCTCGAATATGTAAAAATATATACATATATATACACGTTGAGTGTGTATATAGCATATAGAGGCGATGGCGATGGCGAAGGCGTTCGTTCGCTCGGTTCGGGTGTCGGATTACGTATACGCAGCGTGCGCTTCGGTTTGGCAACGCTCCCAGATCGACACATACACACACAGTAACTAAGGCTCTCTGTCATGTCAAGATTTTTCCTGATGACCAAAAATGTGCGTACCACAAAAATTCAGGGTTACCACACAGCGACCCCATTTCGAAGGGTGTCCGATGGGTATTTTTAAACAACAAACCAAAGCGTAAATCAAATAATATAAACAATTTTTGATGGATTTGCTGTGACAAAAAATGACAGGCAATTGCTAACCGATTGACTCACTTTCCTGCAGATGTCGAATTCGTTTTCGAAGTCATGGGTTCCCCCGGCGAGGGCATCGATGCCGTCGACCTAGGTGATGCCCTCCGCGCCCTGAACTTGAACCCCACCTTGGCGCTGATCGAGAAGATGGGCGGCACCAAGAAGCGCAACGAGAAGAAGATCAAGATGGATGAGTTCCTGCCCATCTACTCACAGGTCAAGAAGGAGAAGGAGCAGGGCTGCTACGAGGACTTCATTGAGTGCTTGAAGCTCTACGACAAAGCCGAGAACGGCACCATGATGCTCGCTGAATTGCAACACGCCCTGCTGTCGCTTGGTAAGTCCCAACGCCGACCTATCTCATTGGATTCAAATTAATTCAATTAACTCAACAGGTGAGAACTTGGATGACGAGCAGGTCGAGACTCTGTTCGCTGACTGCATGGACCCCGAGGATGATGAAGGATATATCCCCTACTCTCGTAAGTATTCGGGTTGCAAGTGTCCCTCAGATTTGTGATTTCTTGTCCTGTGAACTGGTTATTAAAATTCCATTTGTATACTCCACATGTCACTCTTTGTCTCTGCACCAAACACTCTGTCCGTTCCCAAAATGCACTGTGCACATGAACTTGTTACCTGTACGCCCCGATTATCCATCCAATGTGTTTATGTGACCCAAACAAAATCACCTCCCAATGGCCTCTGCACTGTGATTGTGTGATATGTGCCCCGTTTGACCCGATGCCACAGAGTTCATCCAGCGCTTGATGAGCGATCCAGTCGTCTTCGACTAAACAGTAAGTAGGGGATGCGGATGTGGATGCGGATCCAAGAGTCTGTCACCCGGTGTCACCTGGTGTGTCACCTGTGTCTGTCTACTTGTGTTCCCCCTAAAAATGGAATAGGTGTTCTAATATCGTTATGTTTTTGCCCTCTATTCGCAGCATTCCTCGCCAGAATGTGTGAAAGACCAGATCAGCTATAAATAGTTACAAACATCAACAACAACAAACCAACAACAACAACAACAAGAACAACAAAGAATTTATAGCAACAACCATTCTCCATAGATGTTATATTCATCGCTAACTCTCTCTATCTCTCTCGTATATTATTTTAATTAAATTTTACTTCTGCTACTACAACTGCAAAATTGAACTTCAAGATAATATTATTTTTTAAAAAATAAAAAAATTTAAATTATAAAATAACGAAACAAAGAAAAAAACTGAAAAAATTCAAAGGTTTTGTGCACATTATTTTGTTATGATTTCTTGTTTTGTTTTCACGCAACTTGTTGGTTACACAAACAAACAAAACAATAGATAAATATTACTTTTTATGAGACGTAAATAAACCACATAGCAAATAAAATAATGTTTAGGGAAATTCAACACCTGAAACACAAAAAAGGCCGAATCAAAAAGCCGCGAGAGCCTGTGTGAATGTCTGAAGGTGAAATAAGTGAAATGTATTTAAAATAAACACATAATTTAACGGTGCGGCCGAAAGAGTTGCGCAATCACTAAAAAAAGGAACGAAAGATAGCCGGCCGATGGGTTTGGGAAGAAAGGGTGGGAAAAAAACATAGGTATACCCCAAACAATTCTGTGGAACTATATCTTTTAAGTTTATTTAACAATTTGATTTGGATTACTTAGAAAGTCAGACATGGATTCGTATGAAAAACAATGGTTCTTTTTAGTTGTTATTTTCGGATACAATTGTTCCACTTTTGTTTAAATATATTGTAAATGAAGATTTCTTGGTATATTAAGGGAAAAGCTAAGGCGTTTCATGGTTCGCAGCCCCACTATTTAGTCCGGTTAGTCGAGACAAGAACCACAAGAATATGTCTATCTAAAATGTAATTTTTCAAAACTCGAAACTTTTTTCATAGTTAGGTTAAGATAAAAAATAAAAGTTTTTTTCTTTTTTTAAACTGAATTATTATATTTCATTCAACAGATATTATTGAATTTCCAAATTTTAGCAAGTGTCAAGATCTTTATTTTGTTTTTGTATATATTTTGTTTTTGTGCATGTGAATATTTTTTGTTTCTACTAAATACTATAATATTCTATCTCACTAAAAGTGTATATAAGGTGGAGCTTTTGGTCATACTCGTCAATACCCTGTACTAAAAAAGCTGCTTTCACAGCTTGCACCAAAAGCTCAGCGGCGCGCGCCGCCTGTGGACGTTAGTTAGGAATTTTCAACGCATTGAAAATCAGTTGAAAACGAGATAACAAACCCAAAAGATACAAAAATAGCCGACCGTGCGGGTGCTGCGCTGCTTTGCCGAATTTTTTCAATCAAAATTAAGCAAAATTACTAAATAATTTGCCAAGTGCCAGCGTTTGCAGTGAAGGTGTTAAAAAGTTGCAACAAAAATATTTTTGTCACTAATTTTCAGTGCTCATCCGGTCGGTTTACAAAAAAAAAGTGCAATTAAAATCGCAGAACCGCAACCCAAGGCATTCCAAACACATCGTATATAGCCAAACCCAGTGCAAGTGCAAAAGTGAAATAGAATAACAAAAGAAAAAAAGTATAGAAGTAAATAAATTGAAATACCGACACAGAGCAAAGAAAAGTCCTTTTTCCTGCAAAGAAAAAAAAATAAGTACAGGACTCTCGCTCAACTTTCAATATGGCGGATGTGATGGAGAAAAGCTCGGTGCTGGATGCTGTGCCACCAGCTCTCGGGGACCCGCACCTGCAACAGGAAGCACCACCGCAGCACCAGCCGCCACCACCACAAGCATCTGCACCGCCAGCGCAGCAGCAGCAGCAGCCGCAACAGCTGCAACAGCAGCAGCAACAGAAGCCAGCTCTGGCGAGGGCCAATCAGGAGCAAAAAGGTTTGTCCAATATACATTTCAATACCCCAAAAGTAAAAGTGACTTCACACCGCATTACGCATACGCCGTGTGTGCTGGTTTGGCTTGTGTTGTTTTTTAGCTAGAAAATCAATTAGGTAAAGTTGAGAAGTGAAAGACACGCCTCTAAGCTGCATTGCCAATGGCTCAATTAGAGGAATTGTGTGTGTGCCGGCACACCCCAGGACATTTGATGGGCCCGGGTTATGTCAGCCGAACATGCAGCTCCTCCGGCTCACGTCATTTTGTGTGCGCCTTCCCTGTTGAGTCAAGAATTATGCAAATAGATTTCGCTGCTCTGCCCCACAGCTTGGCTCTGTTCTGTTCTATTCTGTTCTGTGTTGTATTGTTTGCTGGAACGCTTAGGCCCGGCAAGAAGAGGGCTCGACTGCCGGCAGGATTTGGTGGCGGAAGCCTGGGCTCTTTGTTTGTCGGTTTAATGACCTGCAACGGCACACACAAGCGGGACAAACCACCCACCTAGCTAGCAAGTGCAGCTTTTAATTGCACTTAATACCCCCCACACGTCCAGTGTGTGTATCCATCAGATACAGATATACACGGAGATAGCCGACTGCGATAAAAGTTATCAGAAACTCGAGCTCGTGCTGTTGTTGTGGCTGCTGCTGCTTCTGGGCTCTGCAGCTGACCTCGTTTTAAATTAAACCATCGCCCATCCGATGGGCTCGCTTGCCTGCCCTGGTCTGGGGGCGCAAATGTTAGGGTATTGCCCGGCCGACATGGCTTTAATTCGCAATTTCTCTGCTCGCTTTTGTTTCGAAAAGCAGTTGACGTTCGCACGGGAGTGTGGCAAAGATACGCGCACATACTATACACCCCTGCCTCTGATGATGATTAAATCAAATAGTCGAGACAAGAGCAAACCGGCTCTGTTAAATAACAACAACGCGCCAGCTGTTATTGTTTAGCCCGCGTCTAATAAAAGTAAAAATATAGTTGCTGATTACTATCAACGCTGGGCATCTACATAACATATATGCATGCATATACATATGAAGTCACCGCAAAAGCTCTGCATACATAATATATAGTTTATAAATCATGTTGATTGCGCTTGATAAGCAGGTGAAATGGCTTTCCATTCGCTTAGCTAAAGTGCAATGTCAATCCGACTGGCAGACATACTTGTTTTCACCGCGTGACGTAATGAAAACAAACTAATTTCTTTGCATATTCTGGTAGATGGATAAAAATAGACAACGATTCGCTGCATTTTCAGTCACCTTTTGCAATTATCACAGCGACAGTTTCGTTTCTCATTTGCATTTCTCGCTGCAATTGATTTTCCCCCGCTCCCATTGCCGTTTTAGCGTTTTCTTTTCTCAGTCTCTTGGCTTGGTTTTCCCTATTGGGGGCGTGTGCCAGTTTTCACAGACATTTGTATTTTTTTGTGTATATTTTCCTTCGATTTACTAGTCGGCGGAAAGCTCTAAAAACTCTGCTAATTGTTAAGGTTTCCGCTTTGGCTTGAGTTGCACCAAAAAATGTGAATCAATTACCGAATATTTGGAGCCATATTTGTAAGGCATTTCGGCCGCGCCCTACTGACAGCAATTCAAGCAAAACGAATGGGGATTTTGTGACTTTGGGATACGCATGGCTCCCCCCGCCCGCATATGGTCTTTATGATTAATTAAGTACTCGAGGAATCGATTTACCCCGAGCTCAGATATCTCAGATCTTTGGTAAGGGCAAAAGCAGCTGCAAGATTTTAGACCTATAACTTTTTGCACGGTTTTGTGTGCTGGGAAGGTGCAACAATTAGCATTCATAGGGCGCACAATGAGCGTTCATTAAGTTGTTATTGTGCCGGTGCCCGTTGGCATATTAATGGCCTTTGTGTATCTGATGGATGCAGCTCCACTTGCAGGCAGACGGGAATGCGGCAGCACCATTTAGCGCTTGATTAATTAATTACGAAAATTAAAAGTTTGATCAATAAAGTTTGCAACTGGAATTAATAAAGCCTAAGGACCCTGGGCGGCTGGGTGGGTGGCGCTGCAGTCCTGGGGTGTTGCCTTAATTGTTTTCCCCGGCGAACAAAGTGTCGCTTGGCACGCGACACGCAAATCCCACTCACTCGCTTAGTACGTGCGACCCGACCCTCTAATTAAAGCCACAAAAGAGTTGTCAAATGGCTTCGGGGCCGGAGCCGGAGCCGGAGCCAAGCTGAGTTGCCTGCCAATTGCAGCAATTCCAGTTCAATAAACCCGCAACCCGCTTCGATTTCAATTTCGCTCGCTGCACCCGATTTTACGCGATGTCGCTCGATTTTCCACGATTTTATGGCCAATCATGTTGCACTTTCGCCCGCCTAAATGCCTTGGTGCTTTGGGAGTCTTCCCAGCCGCCTCCAGCGGGTTACCCAATCTCATTTTCAATCCCGGTTAAGGCCTCTTTGGGCCGACGCCGCATAATTTGTGGTTCTGGTTGCGGGGCCAGTCCATTTTTGTGGCAGCTTTGCCCGTTTTGGTGGCACACACGTACTTGTATCTTGCGTGCGTACAGCCGTCGCACTGACAATTGCCACATTTTGTGGCAGCTAATCAATAATCGAAGTGCGTCAAAAGTACAAATGTTAAAGTTGCCCAACTTCCATAAAAACAAATACAAGAATATGTATCCATATAAGTACAACACGAAAAACGCCACCTGCGTTACTACTAAAGAAGCCATAAATTTTACTCTTGATTAATTGATAAGGCCCGCTAATCGAATAATAATTTGTGATACAAGCCTGAAATTTGTGACTTTAATTATTCACAAAGGCTGGCTTGAAGCTAAACTTTTTCTTGGGCTAGCATTTAGTTTTGTTCGTTGTGAAAGCTTTGCTTTTCAAACATCTAGGCTTAAGAATATATTTGTGTTTAATAATATTAATTTTAAATTAAGTGCAATGACATTTTGATACACCGCTGGTAGATATTAAAGTCGATTGGTTGGTTATTTCCAAACCTTTTTTGAAAGAGTTGAAACCTTTTTTCAAAGAGTGTTAAATTGTAAAAGATGCTGCAAAATTCAAATCATAAATGGTTCTTTATGAACCCAGTAATTGCTTATTATGCGCACGCTACAAAGACGCNGGCTTAAGAATATATTTGTGTTTAATAATATTAATTTTGAATTAATTGCAATGACATTTTGATACACCGCTGGTAGATATTAAAGTCGATTGGTTGGTTATTTCCAAACCTTTTTTGAAAGAGTTGAAACCTATTTTCAAAGAGTGTTAAATTGTAAAAGATGCTGCAAAATTCAAATCATAAATGGTTCTTTATGAACTCAGTAATCGCTTATTAAGCGGACGCTACAAAGACGCCTTTTTAAAGGGTTTTGTAGGGTTCTTGTGTGAAAGTTCCCCCGGCGCCTGATTCACTGAGCTTTGTTGAAATTTGTAGACCTCAACCAGAGCTGTGATTCATCTTTTGCGTCGCAGGACAGTCGGCCCAAACATGCGCAGAACATGTTCGGATGTTCGGGGCGGCGGCAACCACATGAGGAATCGAGGCATTCCTCCCCCACAGGAATGCCGCCGAGCCGAATAATCAATGAGCACGGCGTAGTAGTCACAGCACTGACCAGGGAAGCCAACCAACCCAAAAACCAAGTAAAGGGAAGGCATGCCGATGGATGCGAGGCAGGCACGGCCCAAAATGTTGGCCTGCCGGCTGCATCCCCCGACAAAAAAGCAAAACAAACATGAAAAGGAAAGCAATTTGGGGGTGGCAAGGCAACCAACCCCCAAACGATGCACGTTCGGCCTTGGCTGGCGTGCGTATCTGTTTCAAATGCACTCAATTTGCATAACATTTTGCTAAATCAGCTTAGTTCAAATAAGCTCGCCTTAATTGGGAGAGTCTTTTGAATTAATACATTTTAAGTTGGCAGAAAACCAGTTTAGTTATCCAGTTTTTTCTTTAGTTATTGTGTTTAATATGCCATCAATAATTTAGGTTTCATTTAAACCAAAATTCGAATTGCCACCACTTTTGTATTCGCTTTGCCATAAAGGTTGTGGCATTGGCTAGCTTACGGTTACCGGTTCCGCTTATCCCAGACAAAAACCTGGCGGCGAAATGGATTTGTACAAAGGCGAATTGGTAACCAAATAAAAGAGTTACGTTTTGAATGAAATGTATAAATTTAGAGCTTGAATTTGTTAATTAAGGATGATAAAAGAATAATTAATATTTACAACATATTTTTATTTTCTTTGCAGGTTTGTAAAACTCTAAAATAAGGACTTTTTCTTTCATCCAACTCAAAATGGCTTCACTTAGTGGTAAATATCCAGTGGTAAATATTCGTATGATTAACCCCTGATATGGCCACCCAACCTAGGCAACCAAACTAAAAAGTAAACTTTTGCGCTGTGTCAGACAACGCAGACAACTAACTAACCTTGACAATCGAATTAGGCTAAAGAAACAAGCAGGGTGCCGGGTTATAGGGTAACCCCTGTCGGCTGGTTTACTTTTATGTCTACGCATTAGAACCGGCTAGAACCGGGGCGGGATTATTCGCGTGATGTTCGCCTGTAAATAGACAACAATTAGGGGAACCTATGACAACAACACCTGCATAATACCAAAGGGCCGTAATAATAAATGTAATGCGGTGCGTGGCAAGCGGTGCCTTCTACTGCTGCTATGTATAAATCTGGGGGCTATATCAACTTGTGTGTGTCTGTATATTTTAGCAAGGAATCCGAAGATTGCACAAATGCGCGTCCGTGTCTCCGGGCCCGGTGCTGAGCCCATTAAATTAATCAAGTCAAATGAAATCTGCATACAAAATCAACGCTAGAAGGCAGACCCTCCGGGGGAACCAGAGGGGTCCCTCCCCTCGCACCCGTTTGGCGTGTTGAATTTGCATTTTTCCCCGGCGCCCCACTAATAAATTTGTATGTCAATAGAATAAGCCAGGCGCCGCCGCAGCGCAGCCACGAAAATATCCTGCTTTGAACTGCGCAAGGACATTTTCTGTTTATGCGCCCCGAGAAGTTTACGAGCGGCTCCGCCAGCGCCGCCACCAAACGAAAGTCCAACCAACTTTGGCGGGTCTGGGGCGGCGTATCAAAACAAATTCTAAGTATTGTAATTCGAAATTTTTCAAAGCAAATAAAAGCAGTCGAGTTTTAACACTCGCGCCAAACAGTCACAGCAGTCAGAGCTGACGGCCGCGACGCGTTTTTGCTCGTCCCGAGTTGCACAAATACTATACTACATAATTAAATTAAACAAAAAGGATACGATAATACGGCTCAAATAGTAGGGCATAAATCAAGGCATACTTTGCCCAGTTCAAAAAGTAAGCGCAGCTGAAAATTGACTTGAGCCAAATCCATGTCCACATCCTTGCAAAGTGCAAAGTGCATTAGCCCCTCAGACGACTGTACGTGGCCAAGTTATTGCCCTTTGGCTAGAAAAATCGATACAATTGCATGGGCCTCGGCTTCCCTCTTTTATTTTTTGTTGTTGTTCTGTTTTAAGGAAGGAAAACTGCAACAATTGACAGTGGTCGGTGGTTTGTGATAGAAATCGCTCCCGCAACTGCAGTTGCAAGTTGCAACTGCCTCGCCTTCCGTTCAAAACTATTCAATTCTCCCGAGGACAAAGTTTTGTTAACAATATTCGATTCGCCGTGGGCCGTGTAATTGAAAAGCCGCTTAGAAAAGAGCCATCGAAAAGGGGGTGCCCCGTGGAAGTTTGCGGTTTATGTGTTGCAGCTGGAATTGCAGCTGCACCTGCCGCAACCTGCCAACCGATTGTTGATAATCAATTTGGCCCAGACCATTTGGCCACAAATGACAGTTGTTGTTGCGGTTGACATGAACATTGTGTGGAATTTCGGTTTATGTCAGCCGACAAGGAGAAACAAATCATTGTGCCCCTAATTTGCAGTTGCTTGCCAGGCACTGGCAACCTTTCCCCAACCCAACCCATTGCAACCCTCGGACCCCGGCAAGTCGCGGAATCCGACGACTCTGACTCGACAAAAGTTGAAGTTGGAGCTTTAGTTGCTTTGCTTGACTCGGGTGTTGCACGTGCCTATGCCCCAAATAGGCTCGCCAGGGGAATTTAAAGAGTCCGCCAAAACAAAACAAAATAAAACGGAACGGAACAGAGCAGAAAATAAGGGAGTTTGTGCAATTTTATCGATTTACCTGTCAAATGTGCGAGTAACACAACTAAATGCGAAGGTTTCATTCTTGTGTATGCTAAAGTTAATTGCCAGGCAGTGCCTAGAACCCGTAGAGCGACAGTAGAGGAGCATCAGTAGACCGAGCCCAGGGCCTTCAGTATGAGCGATACCGATGCGGTGAGTAGCCATCCGGAGTCCGGACAATAAACATCCCGAAAGTGCTCGTTTGGCGGAGCAATTGCACCCAAAAGCCCAATCAAATTGCTTATGCACAATGTAACAGATTTACGAGCCTGTCAGTCAAGCATAATTTGAATAAAACAGCAATATTAATGGCTTTATTATGCCGGCGACCTTGCATACATCATTCCGCGGTCGGACATGTCAGTGGCGAAAACCCTTTGTAGAATCCTCTCGTTTTCCGAACGACTTTTCGAACTTTTCATTTGCATTTGCGGCTCTCCGATTGGTTCGCCCGTCGATTTTGGGCGCTTAGAACTGCCGAAACTTTTGTTGAATCAATAAGCCACAAAAACAATTTGGGTCATGTTACAACTGGCAACCGAGTTTCATGACAAAATTCCCTAATGGTAACCAAAGAGCCGCCCGAAAATACCCACAATACCTCCCAAAAGCAACCCCCCCGAAGCGCAGACCAAAGCGCAAAATACCCAAAACAATAAAATGTAAACAAATGCAGAAAGAGCCATCAAATTTGAAAGCACCCACTCAATGTGAAATATATTGATACGTCTGCACCGAAACCGATACATGAACCTGTACAGCACACCACAGCACAGCACAGCACAGAGCAGCACACCAAAGCGTAGCACAGTAGCACCCACGAAACCTTTGGCAATATATGACCGTGCATATGCAAATGATATGGGCCACTTGGCGGGCAAGGAGCCGGAGGCTATGGCGGAGGATATGTGTGTGGCATTGGCCGCCAGTTGTGGCGCCGGAGCCCTGCCGGGTATTGGATTACCAGACACTTGCACATTTCTGCACCGACACCGCAGGCGAGAAGTCCTAGCATGTACGGCACGGCAAAGGAGCGCACCCAGCTGGAGAGTTCTGGCCAGGATTATGGCCAGCGATCGCTCAAATCCACCCCAGATCGTCCCAACTACGAGCTGGACTCGCTGCCCAAGCAGTATCCAAGTGTCAGCGCAGCCTACGAGCCGTCCGAACCCTCCAGACAGCAGCTAAGATCTCAGCCGATTACCGAGAATACGACCAGTTATGCATCCAACTTTGAGACGGATCTGGTTACCCCGAAGCCGCAACTAAGGTCTCAGCTTGCATCCGAGTATCTCAACAACAACAAGCCATCCGATTCATCTGGAGCTCAGTTTGCCTCGTCAAACTATGAGGCCGCAGAGCAGACGCCTGTCAACCGGCCCCAGCAACCGCAACAATCTCTGCGATCCCAGCAACTGGGTGACTATCAGACCGCCATAGATCGATCCGTGTTTGAGGAACGTTCCCGGCAACAGGCCAGGCAACCCAACGCCACTTACAATGCACCACAACCACCGCAGCAGCCACCCAAAGAGCGCACCAATCCACCCAAAGTCGCACCCACACCCAGTGCAAACACCAAACCAAATCTAATGCTCCAAACGAAGCCCAATCCGGAGTACCTTAGAAGCGCAGGACAGCCTCAGAACTTTGTCTTGCCACCGCAGATGCGTCCGCCGGCGGTGGGGCCACCGCCACAGCCGCGTCCGCCTTTTGCCGGCGCCCGTCCGATGGTGGGTCCGATGGGACCGCGTCCGCCGATGCCGCCCAACATGGCGGGTCCGGGGCCGAGGCCGGGACCGGGACAGATGCCGCCCCCCTTGCGGAGCACAGAAAGCAAGAGCAACCTGCTCATGGGGCCGCCCATGCGGCCGGGAATGCCACCGCCCCAGTTGAGTCAGCAGAGCATGCAGCAGGCCAGGCTACCGAATTCCGGAGGACCCCTCAGTCCGCCCGGCCAGGGACCGCCCAGGCCGCCGGGAGGCTTTCCCTGGAATCCGCCGCCACCTGGACAAGGGGCACCCGGAATGCCGCCGGGAGCCAGACCACCACCACAGAATATGACGCGACCGCCGCCGCCAACTTTTGCCCGCCCGCCGCCGGGTCAGCCGCTGCAGGCACCTTTCCGACCGCCCTTCAATCAGCAACCGCCCATGCAACAGCCACAGCAACCACAGCAGCAACAGCAACAGCCGCCCCAAATGCAGCCACAGCACATGCAACAGCAACAGCAGCACCAACAGCAACAGCCGCCGCAACTTTTACGCCCACTTTCGGCGGCGGGGCCGCACAGCAACAACAACGACGACGACGATGACGTGATCATGGGTCCGGCGGTGACCCCGCTCAAGACATTCAACATGCGGGGCGACCCCATGGGCTCCCCGTTGCTGGAGGACACGGAGCCGCCGTTCGAGACAAGCCCCCTGGCGGGAGAGCCCAGGAAGGGGCCGGGTTTCAGTAAGAAAACAATTGAATCCGATACAAGGGAGCTCTGCTCAGTGAAGCCATTTCAGAGTTGATAAATGTTTCAATTATTTACCTACTTATTTGTTATAAATCATAATCATATTCTCATATACGAGTGTACGAACTTAGATGTGTTTTTCAAGATATTTCTTATTATAATTTAACCGATTTCTTATTCACAGAATGTTTTTTAAACTAACAAAACTAAAGGTATTATTGGCACTATTTAATCCTTAACGTATTAAAAGAAACTGTGATATCATTAAATCAAGTCGAGGAAACCACTATATAATTTCAGTTTTCTGTATTTAGTGTGGACCTAAATATTCCTAACAATTATCATAGACTTTGGAACTCCGAACTACTTGATTTGTGTATTTATATTTTAATTTATTTATTGCTCATGATCATGTCATAAAAACATTAAAATCAGTGACCAAATGCAGCCCCTTATATAGAACATGACCCACAATTAATGGGCTTTTGTTGTCAACTCATTTCAGAGGGCGACAATGACAGCGGCGTGGATGAGTCGACCCAGGAGAAGGTGAGTGCCAGACCTGAACTAGTTAACTAGTTTGCCATAAAATGTGACTTTGGCTGCGTCTTCGTTAATTGAGAGGAAATTAAGTGGAACTCGAACTGGCTGCAAATTAATTTAATTCCGTTGACCGCCTCTGTCCGCCCGTGTTCGGGGTGTTCACAAATCATAAATATCTGTAAAAGGCAGCGCCGGCGGGTGAGCTGCGTACTGTCTACAAGATACAAGCGACAAGCTGCAGCTTTACGCTCCATTAGAGACCATGTGAGATATGGCAGGCCCGACTTTTGTCGGCGACAGTTTCCGCAGCTCAGTGCCCAAGAAAAGTTGGCCCCTGTTCGTGTGTGAAGACGCCAAAGTTCAGACTAAGTTTTGTCTTGGCAGACGGCAGTTGGCGCGTCGGAAAAACCCGCAGAAGAGTGCGACAAAAGTCGAAAAACCACGTCGATAAACTCTGCATTCTAGATAGTATAATATCTATATTATATATGCCGAACGCGAGCTTCACAGGTGCGAGTCTGAAACTCCAAAAAAGAACAAAAAAAGAAAATATGTATTGCCAAACCAACAAGCGATTTATATGCCTGGTGATATCTGTGCCTCGATAAGTGCCAAACACGAAACGGGTCGAGGATTCACATGGCCAGGGGTGTGGGGCCCACTAGGGGCTGTGGGGGTAGCCTGAGATACACTCCGCCCTGGAGTTGTTGTCTCTATAAATACCCATCCATATGCAAAAACGACACGAAGCGGCGACAATCGATAAAACAATGCATAAACTATAAGTCCTTCGTACCGACATCGACAACGACAACGAATCCGAATGTGATTCCGAATCCGGCAGCAGTCATAAATGCCAATGGCATTACGTTGACAGCTCCTGCTCAGGCCAGCCTGGGAGTGTTGATAGCCGTCGTAAATGTTGAATATTAGACGCTTGCCCATCAGTGCCCACGGCCCCAAGATGCATCTCGTCATCATGGCCGATTCGACCTACTTGCTAGTAATAAGCGAAGGCTTTTCCGGTCTCCCAGTTTCGTGATTAATGTGTGATTGTGCTCTCTAATTTGTGGCAGGATCGCAACGGACCCAACTCGCCCAGCTCGCCGGTGAAGACGCCCACATCGACCTCCTCGAAGCCGGACAAGTCGGGCACCTCGCGTCCGCCGAGTGCCACGCCCTCGAACAAATCGGCACCCAAGTCGCGCAGCGCCTCCAAGAATCGCTTGCTCCTCAAGACCCCAGAGCCCGAGCCAGTCAAGAAAGGTGAGAATCTAATCTAAATACTTTTCAATTAATTTACAAAAACGTGGAGGCACTATAACGTATTTTCTGCCTTGTTCTCGTCTCTTGAAAAGTTCCGATGAACAAGATACAAGTTGGACATGCGCCTTCGCCCAACCTGAAGGCCGTGCGCTCCAAAATCGGATCTTTGGATAATGCCACCTACAAGCCCGGCGGTGGCCACGTCAAAATCGAGTCCAAGAAGCTCGACATCAAGGCAGCACCGCGCATCGAGGCTAAGAACGACAAGTATGCGCCCAAGGGTGGCGAGAAGAAGGTAGGTCTATGGGGAAAGTCCAGCCAACGCTTTTAAAAGGATAATCTGCAAGGGGCGGGATCGGTGAATCCCCAAACGTGAAACATTTCTTCCTCTCATAATTCTTTGTAAATTTCTCTCATCTACAAATGGCTTTTATATAACTAAATACGTAACTGAGAAAAGCTCTCCAAAAGTACGAGTATTGTCGTGTAACGTAACGTAAAACGTATTGGCAAATTCAAAATCAATTTCACGGTCGATTTGCGATTCGAGATTTGATGTACATTGTGCCCATTATAGATGGGCAATCGTCAGCACGGTATCTTGTATCTCGTATCTCTTGTTGTAGGAAATGCAATTACCAATTTGAAGCGACACTTAGCAGCATAATTCCGTTGCCTTTTGTAGCGTACTCCAAGCCCCCAACGGTATCCGCACTACATATGTCAGACAGTGGGCACCACCCCTCTGACATTGAAAGCGGGGCCGCGTTGAGGTTCGATCCGTATCCGAAGCCATTGGTTTCTAATCGTTTTACCAATCTTGTATCTATTTACATCGTATCCTGCACACACTCGCCCACAACAACACCACCACCTCCACTCCACTCCGCCCACTTCGACACGTAAAATACAATGAAAAATCCACTGCAAATCCGTAGATAGTTACAACAAAGTTGCAGTGGACTGCAAAGTCGAAAATCGGTTCGCTGGAAAATGCCGCCCACAAGCCCGGCGGCGGCGACAAGAAGATCGAGACCCTGAAGATGGACTTCAAGGACAAGGCCAAGTCGAAGGTCGGCTCCAAGGACAACGTGAAACATCAGCCCGGCGGCGGTGATATCAAGGTATGCAGTCACCTTCTTCCCTCATAGCAACACCTCGTGTTTTCCCCGAAATCGATTTCGTGTTTGAGTTTGACCCAGTGACCCGGAACAAGTTTCCAATTGATTTTTGTAGCGGTTAAGTATCATTTCCGATTGCTGTTGGCTTTTGATGGTTTTTTTGGATGCTCTACTACTCCACTCTACCCCCGTTTGGTTATCCTCTCTCGAAACCCCCGCATGGGCATGGGCATGGGCGTCAAATCTATGTCTATTTCGTTTCTATCAGTGCATGAGCATGCTGCAACGTTAAAGTTCCAACGACAAAACCTAGAGCAAACCAACTAACACCCAGAACACTAGCTTATCAAACATATTTTAACAAACTTTACAGAACTTTGGTAGAAAGATGAACATCATCTATGGCGAGGGCTCCAAAATTGTCAACCATTGCGCCAATAACAAGCGCCTGGATGAGAATTTGTATAATGAGGAGGAGTAGTGAATAGGTAACTCACTAAGAGATGTAAATATACTTGCAACTCGGTGCTAAAATAAAATACACACCTAGAATAGACTAGCATAGTCGTTTGGGGTCCAGATTACCAGGGAAACCATTTGATCAGTTCCTAACCCATCCACAAAAATGTCAACATCTCTATACAATTGAGAATAACTTTTTATTTCTTTCATCTTTATTTTTGAATGATATTTTGGAAACTATATTTTGTTTTTTTACTAAACCATTACACCAACGAATTCAAAGGATAACAACCCCAAGGATGTAAGTAGTCGTGATAACTCTTTCGATCTGTGTACTTGCATATATCTTTGTCTCCTGCATCCTAAGTGTGCTTTTGTATGAAACCTTAGATGCATTCTATTTTTTTCGTATTTTTGAGACACCTAAACAAACACTTTTTGGTATCCCCCGAGCACTACACCCTCCCCCAAATGTTTAGTGTATTTTTGTACCCCTACCTTTAATGTTAATGTAAACCATTTATTGTTATTATCATTTTGTTCCTCTGTGTGTATGAAAATTCCAAATTTCAGTTGTGTCCTCGATTGGCCGTTGTCGTGTTGTCGTGTCCATAACCCACCAGCAAACAATGAAAAGTCCAATTGCCTGAAGTCTAAGATGAGATTTTGCTAATCATTTTCTGTACGTTGCCGGTGCCGGTGCTACTTTTCAGATTCAAACGCAAAAACTAGAAATTAAGGCACAAAGCAAAGTTGGCTCTTTGGATAATGTAAAGCACAAGCCCGGTGGCGGTGAAAAGAAGATTTTCGATGATAAGGATTATTTGAAAAATGTTGAACACTCTGCTGCACTGACAACACCACCGACACAGGTAATCTACGTGTACATAAGCCCAAGTAGTTACGGCCAAATTCTAGATTTAACTTTAACTTTAACCCTGATTTGATAGTTTGAACGTTCCATTTTTGATTTCATTGCGAGAGCCACAAAACGTATTGAGCAGCAAAAAAAAATACTCTTAATATTATAACGATATATCCCATTTTGTGTTTACGTCGAGAAATTCATTTTTGTGTAATCAGCAATCAGTAATTAATTGCGTTGCATTTGTGATTAACACACTTTATTGTTTACTAAAACAAGCCACTAACAAAGCACCACATAATCACCACAACCACTCCCCACCACAAAAAAAAGGCCCTCACACAACCACCTCCCGATCCCGAACCGCTTTCAGAAAAGACTCCCCGTAAAAACCCCCCAAAAAGATCAACCCGATCAACCCGTTCATGCGCAATTGTAACCGATGAGAACTAATATGTTTTTGTGTGGAAAAAAGTAATTTCTGGCACTTTTAGGTAACAAAATACGTACTCGATGGCGGGCATTTACTTTATTTATTAGATACTTTAGTTTAGTTTGGTTTCCATTTTCAGTTGACATTTTACGTTGCATTTAAAAATGAATTTCTTTCAAACTCAAACTGAGATTCATTGGCGATGATTGATGACCAAAAAAAAAACACGAATGAAAACGCGCTTTTTCATATCCAGGAGTGTTAATAATTTTACACACAATTCTTTAAACAATTCTCTTCTCTTTCTCCCCCTCTCTCTTTTATTTATGCCAAATGTAGTTTGCGGCGCAAGGGCGCTTGATTGCAACGATCCATCTAGAATTCGGTCTCTGTAAACCCGACTGTGTGTGTAACAGTATATTTGAGTCGCTTTTTAAATGAACTCCCAAGCTTAAAACTAGACAAAAATCTATACAAACTGAGACAGCCATCAACCACTGAACTGTACCTAAAGCCAAACACGAGTATTAAACAGAAGCAGGACTAAAACCGAACGAAACACACGAACTAAACACACACCCGAACTCAACTACGAAATCTCGGATGAGTTTGCAAGAGTTTCTATTTTAAATTGTACATTATAACAATATATATACGATATATATTTATTCACACTCCCGATTGAGACGATTGTCCTTGGAGTGTGTATAGATAATGTAAGCTGACATGTCCTTGGGGTAGGTCCAAGCCTACCTCCAAGAGCACGATCAGCCGGAATGCCCAGGAGGCGCAATGTTTGTTAATTCCTTTTAGTATGTAGTATCCTTTAACGGAAAGTATTATTTATGGCAAGCGGTTAATGAAATTTATATTACGATAGGATAGTACAAATTTTTTGGAACAATATACCGATCCACAATTGCTCAAAGAACCCCGAATCCCAGACTTTGACCCTGAGGACGGTTTAGGAAAAGGCTGCCCAGCATTTAAATCATCTGACAAAAGTGCTTTGCTCTCTCACACTTAAACTAAAACTAAAAATACCCCCACAAACATTGACCTCATGTGCATACAGAACAAAAAACATACCTATACTTAAACATCAGTTTTAAATTACCATTAATTATGAATTGTTAAGTGTGTTCTTCATTTCTGTGCTTAATATTTCTCTTTCGTTTATTATAGGAATATATATACACGTTCTATTAGGCTAGTCATACGAAACTAAGTGCATTAAATTGAAAATTCTCGTACACATGTTACGTCCATTAGAGTTATTTATCGTCTACTGCTACTATTACTTCTACTATGTACGATGCGATTTTAAACAATGACATAGAACCATTCGATCCGATCCGATTTGATTTGATCAAGCAAGCCCCGTAAGTTAATGTGTGCGTTGCGAGTCCTTCAAAGATATGTCCGGATTTAGATAGTTTATATATACCTAAATATTTAACAGTGCTGTGATAGACTAACCGAACCGAAGCGAACCGATTTGGCATCCTATACCATCATGCTGCAATATGTATAATACCCCCGAACTACGGTTTCATAAGCAAAATTGCCTGCAATGCTAAATCCCAGACTTTCGTTTCATTCCCAATTTTGTACATTCCGACCTCTCGACTCATGAATGCTAACAAACAAGGCTTATGGTTTATGTTTTTGTAAAACTTAATTTATGATTTGTGCCATCGATACGCATTCACGTTTATATTTTTATCTTGAACGCAGAGTCCACTACCATCCATGACGGCTTCTGGCGCTGATGAAAATTTAAATCAACAAAGCTAAATGCCCAAAATGCATGTCCAGCTGAAAATAATTTCTTTGCAAACAAACAAAAAATAAGCAAAAGCTAAATAGGTTTGAAATGTGAAATGAGCATTGAACCAGTAAAATTTGAAAAAAATTTAGTATCTAAGCAAAGCTACACAAAAAGCAAAATCAAACGAAATTAATGCAATAATTTCCACAAACACACTCCCCCATACACGCCCTGAAATGATCAGAAACAACCATAACAATTTGATAGAGTTGCAAGCACGCAGTGAGATGCAGATACATCTACAACACCCACTTACTCGTAGCTGCGGTATTTGGTATACAAATCGAAAGTATATTTGACTAGTTGAGCAATGCACTCTTTATCATCCAGATACAAGACATAAATTATATATATATCTCAATGTATTACCAGAACTTCATATATACATGCAAATATATATAAATATATTATATATATGTATACATATGCATTAAAGTATCTAAATATTTAAGCAAATTATACAAGATTCGTGCGAATAAACTGAGTGCTTAGTTGAAAATGTTGAACCAACACTTGAATACACACTTGAATCTACTTGACGTCTAAATGTTGAACGATTAGAGGATACTAACTACGTAAACGCGACGACCGAGGCATTAAACAGTTTAGATACTTTTGCGACAAAACAAACAGTACCGAACAGAGCAGATGATAACCACGTATAAGCATATTTTTACTATTAATTTGTATCTTATTAGTCGAGCGCATCATTCTCACGATTTATTTACACCCTGTTACAAAATGTAAGAACAACAATGGCAAAATTTAAACCATAATAAAACAAACAAAAAAAACGTTTTTTCATTTACCAAATCCCGGCGTTGTTGCACTTAGTTTTTGAATCTCAACAGCCCTTCGAATATCACCCACTACTGTATTGGTTTGAGAAAATTTTTGGAGATATTTGTACTGTACTCTATACAATTTGGCAATGCCACGCCCACGACGCAAGCGTTCCAACAAAGCCACGCACGAGCACACATCCTCTTCTACCTCATTGGATGCATTGGTAATCGAAACAATCAAATTTTGATCAAGCAACAAAATTGTAAGTCTCAACCATCTCAATCGAGCTGCTGTGACAATTTTCTTTCCAAACTCTTCAATCCTAACTAACCACCCCCTATTTGTGACTGTGCGACCTTTTAAAGCGTATCCTTTTCTCGGTATCCCCTTCCCAACCATCCAACCATTCAACCACCTGCATCGGGTCACAGTATTGGAAGGCGCCGCGTATCCAGCGCGCCACCACTCTCACCTCGTCCATGTCCCTGCCAGCCGAGTGCCTGGTGCTTTCCGTCTCCATGCCCTCGCTCAACTCGGAGTTGAAGCGTCCCAAGAGCGCCGGCGGCAAGAAGAAGCCCGGCCAGGCGGTGCACACGAAGCCCTTCCGCTTGTACTGAGCCAGCAGTTCCAGAGGATGATATGACGATGATGATTCCTAGCCGCCAGGAGGAGGCTGATCCACCACCAGTTGCACGAGACGTCACCCAAGCGAGGCACCTTCGAAATTCGAGCGCACAAGTTGATATCGAGGCACGCACTTCTACATCGAGAAACATTAACGAAAAACCAAAGAAAATGCAAGGAAATTTTATCAAACTGTTGATTGTTTAGAAACGAAAACGAAACGTGGCATTTACAACAAAAATAAACGACAAACTGAGAGGCAAAGTTATGCACAAAAAACCAGCGGTGTGTTGTTGTTTCATTAAATAATTACAGTATATATTTTCGTAAGTATTAAATCAGTTTTACGGCTGCTAATATCTCTGGAGCCAAAGCGGCCTTCGTTTACATTTCATTTACATAAGACTTCGTTAGATTTTTACGTTTACAATTAGTACAAAAATTGTCCTGGGATTCATTTGTCGCGTCTGCTTCGCTACTTCCTTGGGGTTTTTTCTTTTTTTGGAAAAAATTGTGTGCTATTCATTGTGAGTTTTTGTTTTTGATTTTTGTTCCTTTTTGTTTGTATATTCGAGTCGCGCTTCACATACAATAAATGCAGTTTGTTGCAGTTTGCCTTTCCATGTTCCATTTACATAAACCTTTTGCTACACTTACGCCGTAAAAGTTGTTTATACATTTCTCATTTCATTTCTTCTCGTTTAAAGTTAGGGTAATAAATAAGTCATTATAAAATAATAAACAACAATTGTTACACTTTCGAGGGACACTCTCAGATGAGCTTCGAGTGATTATGATTATGAATACGATTCGAGGGTCGAGTTAGAATACAAAAAAATGCACATGCTTAATTATCGTAAAAAGTGGACTTTTCCCTAGGATCTTCTCGTCCGGGGAATTCTCGTCCCTGATTGGCTTTTCATTAGGCCTTCTGGGAGGGGGACAGGATGCGTTAACTCTTGGCTACATAACTATAATACATTTAATGGGAAATTAGGAAATGCATAGATGCTTGTGATATGCGAAACCAATTTTGCTGCGCTGCTTGACACTATTAGTACAATACATTCGATTCAATTGACTAGATTTCTACATATGTAGCTGCATTGGATGTATGATTTCTCTGTTGACCCGATTATTTGCTTACGAGTGCGCTTGCTGCCTGCGGGAGGGAGTCGTGTTCATGTGCCGAATGGTTTACACAGTGAAGCCTTCGCGAGGCCTCACCCAGGAAAATAATAATAAAAACCAAATAAATACTCAAGAACGGAACTCCATAAGAGTACGATGTTATTTATCGTGTCTGGAGTATCTTATCATCGTGTTTTCCAGTCCCTGGTGCTTGATGTTTACGCGTAATTTGAAACTTATATAAATAAATATAACGCCCGATGTGTAAGAAGGTCTGTTTTGTGTTCGATTGATCGGTAAGGGGTGCTGCGCTGCGGTCACTTAATGCCGGCTGGCCCGCCGCGTTAACGTGTCGCTTCCGAGGAATCTCCGTCGCCGATCCAAGGCCCATAACATTCTACCTTATTTACATAACTAAACACTTTCGCTGGCGTCGTTTTTGCGGCTCCGGCCTGAGCACCGCCCGCACCGCTTCCTCGAACACCTGAAAGGCAAGGCTGAATGAGGGCGTGCCCATGGATGATGATGACGACGATGTCGACTTACCAGCTTGAGGCCGCGCTGCGTCAATGCGGAGCACTCCATGTATTTCACAGCGCGTATCTTGTTCGCCAGCTTCTGGCCTTGTTCGCGCTTCAGTGGCGTCAGGCCCTGCTCTGCGAGACCGCTCAGTGTCTCCCGATCTTCGCGCAAATCGGTTTTGGTGCCTGTCACAAATCGAAAATACATAAATTACCCCTTTACGGCCTCCCCCCGCCTTCTGCCTGCCGCTGGCGGCTGCTGGCGTCTGCTGGCAACTTACCAACCAATATGATGGGTGCGTCGGGGCAGTGGTGCTTGATCTCCGGATACCATTTCGAGGTGACGTTCTCAAAGGACGATGGACTCGCGACACTGTAACATATCAGGAAGACATCGGTCTGCGGGTAGGAGAGGGGTCGCAATCGGTCGTAGTCCTCCTGACCCGCCGTATCCCACAGCCCCAGCGACACCTGTATTGTGTCCACCTGCATGGGGGCTGAGTAGTTGTCGAAGCTGTGTTGTATTGTGTTGTTGTGCCTCGGTTAGCCATTGTTTTGTGTGTCATAAATACAAATAGTACTCGTACTTACACCGTGGGCACATACTCGCCGGGAAAACAGTCTGTGGTGTAGGAGATTAGCATGCAGGTCTTTCCGACGGTGCCGTCACCGACGACAACACATTTTATGGGCCTTCCGGTTGACATCGTCGTGCGCGGCTTGCTATATGTATATATATATATATATCTATATGCTGTGTGTGCTGTAAGAAGACGCAGAGATATATATCAGCAAGAGTTTCCATTGAATGCGCGCCTCACGGCTTAATTCAATTAATTAAGTTCTACTGGAGGCCATCAACTCGATGACCGCACATGTGTATGTGGCTTTAATTGGCCCAAAGGGTCTGTGTTCCTATATACGCTATATATCTATCTGGCTCCGTGATCAAAGGCTGAAAGGTGTGTCCCATAAAACATAATAAAACGAGACTCTTTCGGGCGGCCCGGCACTTTGTTTTTCGCAAATAAAGTTTCAAAAATAGATCATGATGTGCGACAGACTGCGCCGCCAACAGGGAGGATGCGGGAGGGGGGATAAATGCGGGGGAATGGGAACGGCCAAATGTACCAAATGCTCCAGAGACGTGCGTGGGCGCGAGGGGAGCAGTAGGGGGAGGATTACTCCATGCACGGGCTTTGCGGTGACGCGGAAGCCACCGGCAGGCGGACGGAAATAGACACAATTAAGATCTAATAACGAAGGGAGCCCTGCAACCGCTGGCGATGCAATTAAAGTTCAAGTGAGCAGTGATCTTTTGTTGGCCTACCAGAGGGATGGGGCAGAGGAGGAAGAAGGGGTCAGAGGGGGGAGGGGCATTACCGTTTTCAACAGTTTCCCGGATCCTTTTTCGGGTTCTTTGTCTGAGCGAGGCGGCGCCTGTTTTGTACTTTGCTTATATCACTTTGTGCGCTGCTCTGGGAGCCGTTTTCTGGAGCGCTGGCACTCACGCCGCCGCCAAATGGACGTTTGGCACGCTTTCCTTGCACTTTTTACTTATAAATATCCGTTTTTTGGTTAACACAGCGCAGCGTCCTCAGCGATCAGTTTTTTTTTGTTTTATCTTTTTGTTTCCACACAAAACACACGCACACCCACCTACGACTGACAGTGCTGGCTAACTCGACCGAAGGGTGTTTACGGCTTTTGGCACTTCCCCAGTGTTGGGTAACCTCTAGATTCGGGTGAACACCTTAAGTTAAAAACTTGGAAAAAAAATTAATTTTAATTAGAGTGTGTGGGTATTCTTTTCGGATCCCAAACTTACATTTTTGCATTGCTAAAAAATAAAACTTTTTTTTTTTAATTTTGCTTTTTGTTAAAATAAAATATTTGTTAAGTCCTAAAGAAAGTAACAATAATTTTTAAAATTCAACTGTTATGTAGCCTTTTAACTGAAATTGGTTTTAAGCGAATATTTTAAGATTTTTGAAAAAATGTCAAGGCCTAGCATTTTCCCAAATATTTGCGGAGTTGTTCTTAGGCGGGAATCAACATCTTTCGGGAAATTGATAAACACAAAATACATTTTTAAAAATCAATAAAGAATGCATATGAACATACAAGATAGCAAGAGAATATAATAAAAACACTTAAATTGACATGCTACACATATATTATCACTAAATATTTAGAATTTTCCAATAAAATTAATTTGTTTTCCAATATAAATATGACAAAAGTCGTATTGAAGTAGATTTTAGTTTAACTTGTCCTTTAAAATACTTTCAAATGTATAATATGTTTATAAAACTTATGGTTTTAAAACTTTGCAGGGGGTAGTAGTGTTATTTAATTAATGGGAAATCTTTTTTTTCCAGAAGTGTGGGAAAAGAAATGCAAAAATGTGTTACTAGATGTATATTTAAATGTTATGTGCAATATTTATATTAAGTTTTTGCATATTTATATTTGTTTGATAAGTTTTGTTATTGGCTAACCCCCTAGTCAATATTTGACAGTTTGCCGCCAGTGTTGGACAACGTTACTGATAAATTTTTAAAATAAATTTAAGGTTTATATGTTTATGCTAATAAATCGATGCTACAAAAAAAGGTGGCGGTTGATATTCAATGGGATTTTATTTTATTTATTTCATGAAATAGCATGTCTCAGCGTAACCCCTTTTGAATCGCTACCTACGCCCTTGTCTTGTTGATGTTATTGTTTTGGCGCCATGAGCAGATGGGCTTGCCGACTGTTACGCAGTGCAAAGCAAACGAATTACGCTCGCAGGACGTTTTGTGCGACTCCTGCAAAGCATGAAGCGATCAAGGAAGCTCTTCCCCGCAATGTCCTCGTGGAGAAGGACGCCCACATAACCCTGATTGGCCTGAATCGGGAGCAGAAGCGCAATTCCATTGACTCTGCCACTGCCGAGCAATTAACCGAGGCCATCGTCCGCTTCGAGGAGGATGAGACGTCGCCCGTGGGCGTGCTCTACGGCCTTGGGGGCTCCATATGCGCGGGCCACGATCTCGAAGAGCTGGAGGCGGAGACGCAGCGCGGGAACCTGAATTTCCTTCTGCGCCACGAAGGATCCTTGGGCCCCACACGCAGGCATCTCCGCAAGCCGCTCGTCTGCGGGATCAACGGCTACTGCGTGGCCGGTGGCCTGGAGCTGGCCCTGCTGTGCGACCTACGCGTGATGGAGGACACAGCCGTGCTGGGCTTCTTCAATCGCCGCCTGGGCGCGCCTCTGAGTGATGGGGGCTCCGTGCGCTTAGCCGCTGCCGTGGGCTACTCCCGGGCCCTGGACATCATCGAGACCGGCAGGCGGGTGCAGGCCAGGGAGGCGCTGCGCATGGGCCTCATCAATCGAGTGGTGGCCACGGGCACTGCTCTGGGGCAGGCGGTCAATCTGGCCTTCTCCATAGCCAAATACCCGATGGGCTCCCTCATGCACGACCGGAATGCAGTGCTCGAGAACGCCAATGCCTACAATCGGCCGGGCTTCCGGGCGGCCAGCTACAACGAGATCCTGAACGTGACAGGGGAAATGATGCGGGAGATGCAGGACGGAGTAGAGCGCTTCAGGAACTGTGGGTACCTAATGCATCTTTGGTATCAGATTCACATAGTTTTCCTGTTTTCAGCCGATACCAAGGGCCCCAAAACCAATTCCTGGCACATCAAGGAGAAGACCATTCCCGACTGGGAGAAGGCGGAGATCGAAATCGAAAGGAAGCTGCAACACGAATCGTTATTATAAAACGAAAGCCTTTATTCACGTAAAATACATTTATTTAATGATTTAGATTTATGTAGTTGCCCGCCTAAATCGTTTACGACTCGTGCTTATTTCAATATTCACAACAATTACAATAACGAATTTGTTTGTTGAAATTAGGCCTAGCTACCAAAAAAGAGAGTTGAGAGGAAAAGCACAAGGTTCGTTATCCTGGCTGTCGATCAACCAACATTCACAATTAGTTTACACATATAAAAAATACATATGCTAGCGTTTACCCAACGGGTTTGGTTTCCTCCCCTTCTTCCTTCTCGTTTGCCCGTGATGCAAACATATAGATTACGTACCACTTAGATGCTAGGAGTTAACGAAAAGAGGCGCTGCTGTTGCTATTGCACTTAAATCGAGTAAAGCGAGAAACGAAGCTCTATGCAAAAAAGGCGGCTGCTCTTGTACAAACTAGTGTTAAAAATCGACTGATCGTTCATATCGTGTTAGATTAGTTAGTGGCTTGATTTAAAATACATCGTACATCGTCGTTTTCATTTACGTTTACGGCCTAACATTTACACTCGGCTACGGCTTAATCCAAAAAATTTGTCATACAAATATTGCACAAAATGGATCGGACTGTGAGTTTGCCTCGTTATGAGCGCACTCGTAATCGTACAACTCGTTCGTGGGTGTGCCGCGCGTGGCAAAACCTTCTTCCATCAAGTTCAAGTGGTGGTACGTGTTCACATACATAATCACTAAAAAATATTCGGTATCCGGAAACCTAAAGACCACAATATACAGTATATACAAATGAAAAAGCAATTTTCGCTAAATGGTTCACGTTCGTTCGTCCCCCCGTTCTTTGGTATAAAAAATATATATACTATATGCATATATAGCGTAGGCCAAAAAAGCTGCAATTGCTGCAATCTGCGATGCATAACGATATCGGTTCACTTGATCCATGATTACTTGAGACGCTGCGTCACATTGGCCAGGGCCACGGCAAAGGCCTGCAGGGCGGAGAAGGGGTACTGGAAATCCAGGGTATACGCATTGCCGTCGATGCGTCCAAATTGCATTACCTAAAGGGATTACATTCGATGATTAATATATAGTTTTGGATGGTTTTATAGTGGCCTAGCTCACCTGCTTGCCGCGAAATTCGATCTGAAAGTTCTTGGCCGACTCTTGGGTCACACGTCCCCCAAAGTCCAGCTGGTACACCTGACTCATCTCGTTCCACATGGGCGCCTTGTTGTGCATCACAAACTCCCGACGCACGGGCGCAGGATTCGCACAACTGGCACTGCCATTGGGCTCGATCTTTCCCCGCTTGAGCTGTAAATTGAACTTGTTATTGCCTTGAATTTGAAGATTTCTTGAGGTAAACCCGCACCTTTTGGCGCAACTGGGCCTTTTGGAAGGTCTCCAGGTCGCGGTACTGCTTGCCATTGCCCGCATTGTTGCTCTCCTCGCCGGACCCGTTGGTCTGATTGCCCTCGTCATCGGAGCTCTCGATGATGCTCTGTTTCTTCCGCTGCCGCCGATTGAGCAGCGGCGAGTTGAGGATGTGCCTGATGGGGGAGTTGCTCTGCTGGCGCTTGTTCTTCTTGCTGGCAGCTGGAGATGCCGGAGAACTACGCGGCATTCGCTGGGGTGTGGATGGAGGCGTCAGGCGACCCTCGTCCAGGTCACGAAGACGACTGATTATATTCTCCAAGGTGGTAAGAGCCTGGAGCACACAAATAAATTAGATAATAAATTACAGATCTGTACCAATTTTCAGTTCTGTCTTCTCTGCTTACCTGAGTGTGCAGGGACACGGATACCTTGGCCTCCACGGGCGTGGCCTCCACAGTGCCACATGCGGCGCCACTGGTCTCTGGCTTCTCCCTCTCCAGAGTGCTGCCGTTACTGGCTCCATTTACTTGCGGCTGCGGCGGTTCCTTTCGCCTCCAACGCACCTCCGATAGCTGCTTGACAAAACTGAAGCCATTGTCCTGCTTGCGACCCAGCAAAGGGGTGGAGTTCTCGTTCCCCGAGGCGTCTTTGTTGCGTCCATTGCCGAAGCGATGCTTTCGCGTGAAGAGCGGCGAGTCTGTGAAGCTGGTGATGACGTCGAAGCGTTTTTTGGGCGCCGGCTTGGGCGGTACAGTCACAACCGGGGCCTCCTTTGAGGGCTCCGTTGCGGCCACAGACACGGTTGTGATCTCGTCCAGCACAGAAGTACCTGACGGTTGGCATCGCTTGCAAGCACTGCTCGGATTCATGTTGTTGCGGCACTTGAAACACAGCGTATTGGCCGCACTGCTGCAGGCGCTGCTGTCGGAGATCTCCTGCAGCTTGCGTACCACCTGCTCGTGCTCCTTGCTGGACAGCTTCGTCTGCAGGGAGAGCAGATCGCAGGAGTCCAGGCTCTTGGACTTGCCCGTCTGCTGCAGCTTGTGCCGTCGGGCATCCTCCTGCTGCTGCCTTTTCCGCCGGTTGCGTCGTTTGTCCACCAATATCAGTCGCTTATTGGGCGCATCCTTGCGAAGGGCGGATAGAGCCTCATCGGAGGGCGTAATGGCCACCGAATCCAGGTAGCCTACGCTGCAGCTCCGCGTTATGGAGTCGGGCAGGGCCGGTGCTATCGACACCACCGTGGGCGTGCGCTTCATGCTACTGCTGCTCGTCGTGGGCGTTGGCGACTGGGTCTCCTCGTCAATGTAGAGCATGTCGCGTCTTTTAGAAGAGGCCGCCGCATTGGCGGCGGATGAGGACGGGGCCATGCACTTGACCCGCGCATCCATGCGCTCCAAATTGAGGTTGAGATTCAGCGGCACCGGATTCACATGGCTATTGGCCGAACGCACGGGCTCCGACATCAGGGCGTTCTTCACCTGTACCACATTACTGGCGTAGTCGGCGTTGCTGGAGTAGGACATCAGGGTGGTCTGCCCGGCAGCCGGCACGGCTGGCCGCTCAAAGATGATGTCCGAGGGGGCCACCGCGTTCTTGGGACTCTGCAGCGTGGGCACAGCCCCGTCACAGTAAAGCGGAGAGATGGCGTGACGCGACTGGCAGCTGGAATTGGAGCTGGAGCGGCTGTAGCTGTTCTTGAAGCTGCTGATAGTCTTTGGCCGCGTGATGCTCTTGCTGCTGCTGCTGGGACCCGTCGAACTGGAGCCATTGGAGGGCGCTTGGTGCAGCAGCACCGTGGTGGACGACTGGCAGGCACTGGCACCCGCCTCCTGCGATTCGTTGGAGGAATCGTCATCGTAGCTCTCCGCACGAGCCAGAGGACTCAAGCCCGGTGAGTTGCCCGCTCCCCTCTCCGTTCCATTGACCGTCAAGGAGTTCTTATGCCGCGCCAAAATCCGATTGGGCCGCGGCGACATCGGGGCTATCAACGGGGCTGAGGCTCCGTCGGTGAGGCGACGCTGCGGCATCATCGGTGGCTTCAGCGCTGCCACATCCTGGGCCGTGGTCACATTAACCTGCGGCACTTGGGACTCGGCACCAACGTGGTGCTGGTGGTCGTCCTCGTCCTCGGAAAAGATGTTCGGATTGAAGCTGGGATCGGGACCAGGTGGAAAATCGTCGCGCAGCTCGGTGATGACCAGCGTCATCTGACGCGGCTGCAAATGCAGTAGGGACGTCTTATAAGTTACTTGGCCTAAATTGGCTGGGACGGTTTTGGCAAGTCCATGGATCTTGAATTTCGTTCCCCAAATGTTGGAGGTCACCTCCACCAGCTTGACTTCCTGCTTGAGAAAACGAAACGAATCAGTGATGGCGTGGTTCCCCCACAAAACACAAGGTCCCCTACCTCCGGCAGTGTGTCCACATAGGCCAGCTCATCCAGACTATCGGGATCGTTGGCTCCTCCGCTGCTCAGGCGGTCGCCCGCCTGGTTCCTTCGCTTCGGACGCACCCGCTTCTTTCGGGGAGTTCGTGGCGAGCCGTACCGGGAGCGCTCGTCATAGTCGCTGTCCGAAGAGTCGGTGCGGCCGCTGTTGCCCGTTGTGGTGGACTGGCTGGAGCCCGAGGAGCTCTTGGCCTCGGCGGAGTATTGAAAGTACAAGGGCGTATCTATAAATATATAATTAATTAGTTTTATAGGCAACCCCCACCGATATCTCCTACCATTAACTTGGGGATCGAAGATCACAAACTCGGGGCGTATCTTAGAGGTGCGCTTGCCCTTGAGCAGCGGCACCAGCCCGCCCAGGTACTCCAGGTAGAGCGTGTAGCAGGTGCCGGAGCTCAGGTTGGAGTCATCGTCGTGCCGGATCATAGTGCAGTGCAGCCGGGTCGAACAGAGCGGTGGTCGCGAAACAAAGTCACGCAGCGACTTCAGGTCAGGTACACAGCACTGCAGAAAAAAAAACATATAATATAATAGCCTTATCGTTTTGAATTCCCTTCACTTACTCGTATCGTTTGAGCAAACAGATTGCCAATGAGAGACTTAATCCTAGAAGGCAACGGCAACAGTGGCAGCAACGACTCGGAGCCGACGCTGGCCTGAATCTCCAGGCGACAGAGGAGCTGCAGGGAGGCCACCCGCCTGGACACCCAGGCAATGTGCACCTGCGTCCCCGTGGCAATGAACAGCCGCTTGTCGTTGTGGCCCCAGGTGATGGCCGAAACAGTGGATGTGGTGCAGGGAATGTGAGCCTGGTAAAGGCACGTGCCCGTCTCCGTATAGAACTTCACCAGATTCGTGTAGCTGCTAGGCGTGACCAGGTCCTCTGGCTTGGCCCCGTCCAGTCCGGTCCGCAGGGTGCCGGCGACGGCCAACAGTTCCCGGGAGTTGCTCCACTCCATGACCATGCCGAGGGCGCCGTTAAGGCAGGTGTTGATATGTGCGGGTGAGACGTCGTCAAACGACTTTAGCAAGTATATATATCCGTTCTGAAAGCTTACGGCCAGGACGAAGGAGCGTTTGGCTGTAAAGTGAAGCGATAATTGATTGGTCTGCTATAAGACTAGACAGAGGGTATCTTAAATATATACCAATAAAGATCTACAATGAAGCAAACGCTTACAAGATCTGTTTCATCTTTAATTAGTGGCCTTAGCCACTCTTCTTTGGTACAACCCACAATCACTGATGTTTCTATGTGTCTAATAATTAACCCAATTTTAACACTCACCCGCATTGGTTACACCGGGTTCCGCCTCCTCGCCCTCCTCCATTTTAAACTTCTCACAGGACCAGGCCATCGAGGTGATGGGCACGTCGTTGGAGAGCTGCACCTGCGACACCATCGCCCCGTGCACATCCATCACGATCACCTGGCCCTGGGTGGTGCCGAAGTACACCTGCTGGTCGTCCGGCGTCCAAATGCCGCAGGTGATCGTCGACTCCAGGTTGAGCATGGAGGACCAGTAGCGCTGTCCGGCCACCGAGCCCACCAGCACAAATCCGTCCTGGTAGCAGATGAGGGCCATCCGCCCATCGTGCGACCACGAAAAATGGGTGACTGGGGTGTTGCGGTCATTGATCAGCTCGATGGACCAGCGGCCCTCGTACTTGATCCACACAAAGATGATGCCCGAGCTGTCGCAGGAGGCCAGCTTCTGGTAGGGTTCGTTCCATTTCACCAATATCACCTAAGAAAAAGTTTCAATTCAATACAAATTCAACACGATTTATTGATCTCAAACTCACGTCCGATCTATGGCCGCGCAGATTGTAGTTGGTCCTCAGGGGATAGTCCATGTTCTTGCGGCAATGCGAGGTGGTAAAGGTCACACCCACAATGCCGCGCACATTGCCCGTGGCCAGCCATCCCTCCTGGTAATAGTTGGTGCGATTCAGCTTCCAGCCCTCATCCTGGGGAGCACAAAAAAAGGACAGAGAAAAGGGAATCCGATGAGTGGGACATCTGGTTGGCAGGAAGCCTAAGCTGGAGCCAATTGCTAGACAAGTGGCGGCTGTTGGCTTGTAAAAGGGATTACCGCAGGCTCAGGGCCTCAATTCGACGGCCCTGGCCCATTCACACATTTTCACATCGCATCGACGGATGCACAAACCAAGCCTGCAAGCTGGGCAAATATGCTCCACTTTGTGTGACTGCATCGTCCATTCTTTTGAGCGGCTCAACCTGCCAGAGCGGCTGCCTCTTTGGCTGCCCCCGGCCAGCATTTTTCCTCAATCCATTTGAGTGGCCTGTAAATTGCCCCAGCAAAAAAAAGGGTATGCTCAAGGAGATAATCCCTACAATTCGAGAAGCCATTAGTCCTAATGGCTATAATTGCAGATGTGTATTTTAATTTGCTTAATTATAAAATGCTGACTGTGGGCCATTAAACTGGTCTAAGCTTGACTTTTACGGGATTTATCTAATTAATATAAACCATTGATTTTAAAAGCATATGTTCCAAGTTCTCCTTGGAACTTGTGTTTACCTTGGCAAATAAGTTTACTTCTTAAAAATTCTTCGAGTTAATTGAATGGTAAAGAAAGCTCTAGGGGCATTGCAGTTGGGAATGAAAAGCAATCGCTGAATTAAAAGCAATTAAGGCATCCAATTAACATTTCAAAAGCTCCTTTCAGTCATCATCAGTCAGTCGAGCATTCATTCTGCAAGTTTTAACTAGGTTTGTTTGCCAGTTTTCTCCCTGCGGATTTTCCTTCTTTGGCAGAAACTCTTTGCTAGTTTATCAAATGCAGCAGCTGCTCCTGCAGCTGCACTCGGCCATAGGGCACCTTCTGCTCCTCCTGCAAAAACCATGATTTGATTTGATTGTTTTTCCTGCTGCCCTCGTCCTCTGCCAGCGCCCCATTGATTGTTTTCCCGTGCGGGGCTGTCCGCTCGCAAAAGCTTAGCCTACATTTCAGCGCGTTGACGCTTTAAGGCAACAATGAGCAGAGGCCAGTGGAAAATATTTCAATTTCAACAAAATTTCGGCCGCTTTCAGCGTTTTGGCTAATCCCCGCTAAGCCAAATGGGCGTTTTCGGCCGCCCAAATCCAATTTGCGAGGCATAAATTAAAATGCCGCCACAGTGGCAGCAACAGCAACATCGGCCACCAAAAAAGTAGCGAAAATTTGTAATTTCCGCTGTGTCCACTGGGCGAGTTAATTGCTTTATTAGCCGGATTGATTGATGTGCATACGCTGATGTCCTTGCGTTGATGGCTGCGGCAAATTCAATTATATAATTGGACACATTTCCCCAGACGCTGGTCATTTATCGGACCGTCATGCAAGTATACAGATATGTATATCCGTAATAGTACATATGTATGTGCCGAACCGATGAGTATTCCTTCGACGGGCCATTGAATGGCTCACTGCCTCATTATGGCACAATCGAGCACGTCGAGAACGCTCCACTGGCAACAATTATGAACGGCATTCAGCATTTCTTTGTCGAGTGTTATTAACCTTTCACTGGGCCACTTGAACCATGCCGTGCCATTCGTGCTCTTGGCCAAAATAAATGCACTCGAGGCACTTGAGCAGCAATCGGAATCTGGGTTCTCCTGCCTTGGGTGTCTTCCATTTGGCCATACTTCAGTTTAATAGGCTCAACTAAAATGCATGTTTTGCATTCAAGAAGCTGCCACAATGCCATCGTCTATTTGCATCAAAAATGAAATAAGTCATTTGGAAAATTTAAGCCTAAGTGTGCTTGAGGCGTCTTTCAAGGCTTGAATTTCAACCCAATTAGGAAGGAGATTGTCGTTGTCCCTAATAATTTAAATAAAGCATATTGCTTTAAAATAATTCAAACAATAAATTTTAATGCCTATTATTCAATTAACTTAAAGACTGAATGTGTACGAATGCTTTATCGCTTTAAAACTTAATTAAAGTTGGCCTGTAGTGGCAGGGCGACAATTTAATTATCTTTGCTATTGAATTAGGCAAGTTTGCCTTGGGCATTCCAACGCCATCAATTTGTTTTTCCCATTGACTAATGCAATTTCCCATAAATGCTATAATTTCATTTTGTACACAAAACAACCACAGCCATCGTGAAGGCAAAAGGCGTTGACAGCCTCGCACTTCGGCCCTGTCTTTGGGCCAACAACAGGATGTTGTTGCCGTGGCTGCCTGAAATGTTTAAGTGGCTACTTGTAACTTGTTAACCGTTTTGCGACGTTTACGCAAACCCCGCCCTTCCCTGCCGCGCTCTCAAAAAGAATATTTAAATGTTTCTGCCCTGCAAAGCCAAACAAGCCAACATACGAGTACAAAACATGTGCGATTCGTATCGCAGTGCTATGTTGCAGTTGCGGTTGCAGCTGTACTGCCCCTGTGGCATGCTGGCTCCATAAATTATGTTGCACAATCTGAATTTTGGCCCAGCCATGCTCCATTTCAAATTCCTTGCCCGGCACCGCCCTGCCCGGTTGGGTGGGCCTGTTCGGCCTCCCATCATAAGCATTTAATTAGAATACACATTTTTAAAGCGGGCACCTGAACGCCGGTGCTGGTCCACATTAACCATAATTGCAATTCATTATGCATGCCAATGGCAACTCGCGGCGCACTCGCATCCGCTTCATTATCCCCATCAACACACGGCCTAATGGCCAAATCTGCGCCTAAACGGACATCTAATGCCAATAAGCATTTAATAAATTAAACATTTGCCCCA